>CAWUFW010002018.1:600000-1115000 GCA_963921515.1 Calotriton arnoldi | reverse complement strand
CACTGAAGGCCATGCGGGGGCAAGTTTTGTAGATCCTTGCAATCCGGCAGCAGACATTGACAAGCAAAATTTCTTGAGTTGTTGGGCCACTCGGAGTCTCTGGTGACACATTTGTATAAATATATATATATATATATGTGTCCATATATACATTTTTTGCGGAAACATTTCATACAAGTGGCATTGATGAATATCTATACGAGATTCGAGGGGGCGGAGCTAGCCACGCCAGGAGATGGCCGCGCTGTAAGCGTGCTCCTCCGGCCGTAACCTATCCTGCAACTATCCTGGTCTCTTGACCCATTAAACTCTCCCAATTTTGGTAGAAAAATACTGCGGACGATAGCGGTGACCTGTGGGCCCGATTTCAGCCGGCTGCACCCAGGACGGGCGGAGAGAGATCGAGGCGTGTCCCGAGCCGAGCCTCGGCCTGCACCGCAGGGTGAGCGCCCCCCAGCGTAACACCTACGCAAGCGCCAAGGCTGTAATAGAAGTGCGCTGGGCCTGATCGTGCCGAATTGGGACCGCTGCTGCTCTCACCCGGCGCCTGGGTTGTCTGCCCTTTAACCATCCGCTGCCTGCTGAACGTCTGAGAGCGGGGCACCTACCGGAGGTGCGCCCGGACCGCGAGGATATCACTGCTGAGGTGAGCGGGACCGGGGGCAGCGCCGGCGCTGCGTGCCCGTCTGCCAAGGTGTCGGCGCTGAGCCGCCACGAGAGGGAGGCTGGCGGCGGCGCACCACCGGTGACTCCATTATCTGCAACCCAAGTCTACTGTGCAGGTGGCACTACTGGCCGGGAGTGGTGACGAGCAACCGCCGACTTTTCCCCCTGAACTGCATGGCAGGGGGGACGGAATGACTCAGGGGCCCCCTTGTTTTTGATCCACACGCTGCTGCGGCCCCGCATACTGGCGTCTCGGAGGAGACATCTGCCTACCCACAGCCTGATCAGTACGCCGCCCCGCCTGGGAGTCACAAGTCTATAACTACAGTGACACTGGGATATGCGAGGGGCCTCCATCTTGAGCCCCCCTGTACATGGACACTGTTTAGCTCCCCGTCTACAGTCATTGTGAGTGGGCGCCTTATAGGTGACTTGCTGAAAAATACTGTGGCAGTGTGGGTCGCCTCGAGGTGGTGCTGTACCTCTGGCTGTAAACTTAAGGCTGTCCCTGGACCACGCTCTGTAATTACCAAAGCTCAGCGAGGTGGCTTTTCATTGGCGACGAAGCCCTGGAAGAGGGAATCGGCATATACCTGGATCTGAAACACAGTAGAGCACACGTGCTTTGACTGCCTCTTCGCTGTCACTAGCGGCCCACGGGGAGTGCTCATTGGGACCTGGGAAGAGAACTCTGAACGCCATCCTAGGATTCTCCCTGCGGCCCTAAATCTGGGGAAGCCAGACCGAAATCAACCTAAATTACATTTTGAACAGTCAAAAAAGGCCGCGGAGCACGCCTCGGATGACCAGCCTAGCAACCAGGTGAACACCTCGGCGATGAACGCCGACACACCCCTAGACTTTCACACCATGTCCGCGACGATACAATCGACATTGTCCAACATCGATGGGAAAATTGATTCCCTCACCTACCGGGTAGATCGCATGTCCGAGCGTCTTGACAGACACACAGAGAGAATAGATATATCCGACACTGAGAATGCACAGCGCCAAATGGAAACGAAACAGGGAAAAATCGACAGGACTATGGCGGCACTACTGGCAAAGACAGAGGACTTGGAAGCGCGCTCACGCTGTAACAATCTACGCTTTATGGGAGTGGCGGAGTCTACCAACACGGGCAATATGGAGCGCTACATTGAGACCCTGCTGATTGCACTCCTTGGCAGAGACACTTTCTCGGAAGTATTCATAGTGGAGAGAGCACACAGATCGCTTGCGCCTCAGCCTGCACCGGGAGCAAGACCATGCCCTATAATAGCGAAGCTCTTAAATTATAGAGACCGAGATGCAGCGCTTCGTAGGGCCCGGGAGGTGGGTCGCCTCAATCACGAGGGTATGGACATATCCATTTATCCGGACTTCACTTCACAAGTGCAGGAGGCACGGAAGAAATTCCTGGAAGTGAAAAAGAAGCTACGTGAATGTAACATCCCCTACGCGATGCTTTATCCGGCTAGGCTGTGGGTAACGGATGGAGGCAAGAGTAGGATCTTCAGTGAGCCAAAAGATGTGTCGAAGTTTCTCCAAACAAAAACTACTCAATTTCCATGGCGGAAATCCCCTAGAGGCACACAAGATGAACAGGGCGGCACCCCAGATGTTGAGTGACAAGGTTTCCCATCTGCGTAGCCTGCTGCACGGAAGACGGCACTGCGTGACGACCTCAGTGAAACTATACCTGGACACAGATAAGTATCGTGAGTGGTAGACTGGGGTTCGACACTACTGTGAGAACCAGAGACAATGGTGCATGATCACGGCGCAAGGAACTCTGATTCATGGTTGGGACTTATACCCTAATGTCGGGCTCTATGCCCCTGATTATCCTTTAAGGTCATGATAGACAAGTTATTTTATTTGGTCAATTAGATAGGATGGGCTAGACGGCCACTCGAGTGACTAGGTCACCCGGGGAACCGGCTGGCAGCTTTCGCCTCCATGTGTATACCACATTTTCTTGCTCTTAGTTCTGGGACTGGGTAGGGGTGGGGGTTACTGTTCTATGTTAGCTGGGTCTGTCCTCGCCATGTTTGGGATGGTGATGTGGGAGGGGGGTGATACAAGGGGTAAGTTTAGTAAAACGGTCAGTTCAGATAAGCCAACTGTTGCATACCACATGACTCATACGTACATGCTATGCTGCCTTGTAAATTCTACCACACACATTGAAAATGGCTAATGGCGCTAGAGACGTGAGGAGGTTGATACTCCTGACTTGGAATGTACGAGGGTTGAATAATCCCCAGAAGATCAGGAAAGTCTTTGCGTACTTGGACAGGCACACTGTAGATGTGGCCTGCCTTCAGGAAACTCACCCGTGACACTGAACGCAGAGTAGGAGGTAGATGGGCTACATACAGATTAGCATCCTCCTACTCATCTTATGCCAGGGGAGTAATGCTTCTAGTTAAGCGCGGTATACCGTTCACACTGTTCCACTCTCACTCGGATGATCAGGGAAGGTATCTTATTGTACAGGGTGATTTTGGGGGTACAACCATAACCATTGTTACAGCCTACGGACCGAACGTTGATGACCCCTCCTTCTTTACAGATATATGGAATAAGTTACGAACACCCCGCCCCCCCCCCCTCTGCAATAGTCTGGGGGGGCGATTTTAACACGTGCTTAGACCCGCTGGCAGATAGGTCCACTGGGAACGACAGGTATGGGAGGAACTCTGCTAAGTCACTCAGGGAGGGGATGGAGGACTATACCATGCTGGATATATGGAGACTACGACACCCACACCGCAGGGAGGGCACGTGCATATCTTCCACTCACAATACTTGGTCTAGGATTGACTTTTGGATAACCACTGCTGATGTAAGCGCCTGGACCACAAAAAACACACTTACCTAAAACCCTTTCTGATCACGCACCAGTCCGATTGTAACTAACGATACCCTCACATACGCCGCGGCAATACACCTGGCGCCTACAGCCCAGTGCATTGCAAGACCAGGTATTTAATTCTGACCTAAGACACGCCATCACCGAATACTTTGAGCATAATGAGTGGACAGTGCCAAGGTGCTATGGGAAGCGTTCAAGGTAACAATCCGCGGATTCTGTATTGGTAAACATGCAGGTATCCTTAAAGATATCTGCAGACAGCTATCCATGGTAGAGGCGGACATTACACGATTAGAGGCCAGATACGCTACCACCCTTGATCCTGAGATCCTAGCTGATATTAGAGGGAATAGACACATACCATGAATTTGCGGATAGCGAACTTAAATACATCTCAAAGAAATACACGGCACGGGTTTACGGTGAGGGAGGCATGCCCGGACCGATGCTTTCTGCCAGGATCCGTCCTACGCCTACAGCATCATATATTACTCAGATTGTGGACCCTCAGGCCACACCTCGATATGATACCCCCTCAATTTCGCGGTGCTTCCTGGACTATTATGCTCGGCTGTATACGGCAGGGACCACACCTGACCCCACTGAACTGAATCAGTACTTCGACGACATAACGCTGGGGTGGTTGTCTGACGCACATCGCAAATACTTTAGCCATCACATATCCGAGGATGAGCTCCGTGAAGCCATCAACTCCCTCCTAAACAACAAGGCTCCAGGCATAGATGGGCTGCCCGGTGAGTTTTATAAGGCATACAAAGATTTGTTGATACCACATTTAGCGGCCATGTACGAGGAGGCATATGAGGATGGCATGTTACCTCCATCAGTACGCGAGGCGCTATTGATTACTCTCCTTAAACCTGATAAGGATCCGACCCACTGTGAATCATATCGCCCTTTATCACTCATCACCATGGATGCTCAGATCCTAGCCAAAGTCATAGCCCTTAGATTAAAACCGCTGATGCAGAAGCTGGTCCTGCCAGATCAGGCGGGATTTATCCCGTCCCGTTCCACCATGCAAAATTTAAGAACTATATTCGCCATGTTCCATCATATAAATCCGGAATTGCCGGCTGCTGCGGCCTTATTGGACGCTGCAAAGGCGTTTGATTCTGTGGAGTGGCCTTATATGTTCTACGTCCTAAGGCGAATGGGTTTCCCGGAGCCATTTCTGAAATGGATCACATTATTATATACAGCACCCTGTGTTAGGCTGAGAATTAATGGCACTACATCTGACCCCTTTAACATTTACAGAGGGACGAGACAGGGCTGCCCTCTGTCGCCTCTGCTTTTCACGCTGGCATTGGAACCGCTGGCCTGCAAGATACGCCAGAGACACGCCGCTACGGCGTTACAGTTCCAGCTCCGCCCAGTTAGCATATCACTTTATGCAGCCGACATGGTTTTGTATACTAGGTAACCGGATATTAATTTAAACACGCTTATTCGAGAATATATTAGGTTCGCATATCTATCGGGCCTTTGTATTAACTGGGGAAAATCGGTGGTCATCCCGCTTACTCCCGTGACGTCCAAACCGTCCCTTGACTACCCATTGCAGTGGCAGACTGATCCAGTTAAATATCTGGGTATCTGGATACACCGGGACTCAGAAACAGTTATACGTGAAAATTATGGCAAAGCAATAGCTAAACTGGAAGACCAAGTGACTAGATGGAGCTGCCTGCCCCTGTCGCTGGCTGACAGAATTGCGTTGCAGAAAATGGTAGTGCTACCACGGTTTTTATATTTATTTATGAATATACCGATCTGGCTCCCACAGGCCCTGTTCACCCGACTGCGCACTGCGCAACTCCGTCTGACATGGGCAGGGAAACATGCAAGGGTAGGTTGGAAGGAACTGACAAGACCCTACATTCAAGGTTGCTTTAGTGCCCCTGACCTCCAACTATACTATTATTGTGCACAGGCGCAACATGCACACTATTGGCTACAGTCACATGGACACGTGCCGCATATTGCGGTAGAACACGAAAGTATGCACCCCACCCCCCTTCTCTCACTTATATCCTCCCCCAGACAATACGCCTCCAATTTAGAGATGCACCCAGCGATCTGCACCTCGAGGGCCTGGCACACACTGTCGAAGCGGGCACACCAACTTCCGTCATACGCACCGGCACTACCCCTTCGACATCATCCACAACTCACGGTGATGCAGGAGCAGAAAATGGCACAGGAACTACATGAGATGGGACTCCGAACTATGGGGGATGTTTTCCCAAACAAGGAATACATATCACGGGATGACGGTGCCTTGAGTGCACATCGCACTCCCTTAAAGGTTTTCGCATATCTGCGACTGCGTATGGCGGTCAGGGCCCTGTATCCCTCCTTCCCGGCTGAACCACCAACGCACAATGCGCTGCAGACACTCCTGACATCAACCACGCGGCAACGCCTAGTAACTAAATTATACACCACGTCACAACGTGAACAGTTCCGCGCACTGGACAGACCCCTAGCCAGATGGGAGGCAACACTGGGCACAAATATTCCTAAAGAAGACTGGGATTACAGGTGTATGCAACTACAGCTGCTCACATCTAACTGTAACTTGAAAATCATACATTTTAAGTTCATACACCAGGTATACTATACACCCAAGCAACTGCATGCATACGGGCTGAGGGCTGACGACTGATGCCAAGCCCCCAACGCAGACTTCTTACACATGGCCTGGGCGTGCATAAAACTCCAATCATATTGGCAGGAGGTCCCTGACACTCTCACACACATGTTGGGGGAACGTGTTCCAAATGCACCCCTGATGTGCCTTTTGGGTATCTATAAGATCAAACTGGCGCGTAGACGTAAGTTCTTGGCGGTGGCACTACTGCTGGCTAAGAGAAGAATAGCGATGAAATGGGGCAGTACACAGACACCGAAACACATAAACTGGATCAGGGACATGTCATATTGTAAAACACAATTGGACACGTATGTAGAAGACTTACCCCAATCCTCCCGGCCACGTGATTTCTGGGACCCACTAGTGCAATATCTCCTCTCCACGCAAACAGAAGATGGTTTATAATCAGGGGCCAGCTCGCAGACGCGGTGGGTTGCGGGGGGCAAACGACCCACTGAATGATACGGATGGGCGATAGTATGGACCATATGCACATATATGTACAAGATGTCGGTCCAGTGCTCCCAAATCATTTGTTGCATGATTGTACGGGTGTGGTGTTTATATTAAGTATGCAAGCGGTTAGTCCTATAATTCAATGTTCCTAAAGGCGGCAATGTGATCTATATTTGTGTTTAAAACTTAATGTATGCAAAGCCACTGTAATTCTGTGTATATAAAATGTGTACAATGTGAGCTATTTGACTGACCACGAAACATAAAAAAAAATCTATACGAGATTCAAATCTGTTTGGTGTCATTTTAGTTTCTTTACAGTGCATTATGTAATCTTCGAGGGGTCATTTTGTTCAAACAAAATTTTTTATTCCATGGAGGTATTATTGTTCATCTTTCTTTTGATGTTCATTCATCTTGGTATAATGGGAATTAGTTCTGAGAGTCTTTTTAGATTTTATCGGGACAGTTCTTTTTCTGATATTTCTATATTGTTGTGAAAAATGCAAATTCCATGGCTTTTATCTTGCACTTGGCCCTTTTGGTCAACGAGTACTCTTGTCCCTTGGGGGATAGATGATAATGTCTGATAACTGTCAGATGGTTGTTTAGGGGTTTACCCCCTTTTTGTTCAAGGCCCGATTCCTTCAGGCCTGTAGGGTTGTCTATTATTTATGTGTTCTGTGACAGTGATCATGGATCCTATTAAGAGTCAAGCTCTTGTTCTGCTAGTCCTACGTGTTTGTGGTCGGTTGCTAGTTATGACCGGCTGGTTCTCTTTGAGAATTTGCGTAGGGTTAGTTCGCAGACCCTCCTCCAGGGGGTATAGCTATGGTATTTAATTCACAAGTTAAGGAATCTGTGGCTAGATGTCTCTGTCAGATGTGCAAGTTACTTACCTTCGGTAACGTAATATCTGGTAGAGACACAGTCTAGCCGCAGATTCCTTAATGCCCTGCCCATCCTCCCTACTCTGCGAAAGACCTATGAGGTAAGAGTTATACCCTTTTTCAGTACTGGTTTTATATACCGGTAATCACTGTCTCAACTAAGGTTGAGTCTCAACAAAACTACTTGGTCTGGCCATACAGGTTTTGTTTAGATGTTGCTATACCATTCACTTCCAATGGTGAGTGATAGGTAGATGGGGGTGTTTTCTCTTTTACAGTGGTTTAAACACCAGTGAGCAGTGTTGATTCATTTGGTTCTTTCTTTGAAAGTCTTTGTCTAGTAGCATCATACTTTGTAGTAGCACTGTCACTATGTCACGTAATAGTGTGATTTAACAAACAGCTTGGTGTTGTTTTTATTGGTTTTGTTTTGCTATTACAATGCAATTCATTACCATTGATGAATGGTCTGTAGAGTATAAGATTTTTAGTTCCCTTGCGTGCTAGTTATTTACCAGGGTGCAGGGTTTCATGTAGCCCTATGCTTCTTTTATTCTTTTGGGGTTTTTATTTCAAATCCATGTCTGGTATTAATATATCATTTGATGTTTCTTCTTTATTAATGTTTCAAAGATTTATCTTTTTGGCACACTGTTTCCACAACCAGTTTCTATAGTGGCTCCGCGTTCTGGCGCTGAAGGTTTCTCCGAAGAAACTGACGTCCGCGCGCCGCAGGGGACTTATATGACACCGCTGACTTCACGGCGGAGTCGTACAGCACTGTCCCCCCGGCGTGCAGAGGTACTGTTGAAAAATTTCCAGATCCAGTTAGACACCTGGAGAGAATTCACAAGTTAAGGAATCTGCAGCTAGACTGTCTCTACTAGATAATATGTTACCGAAGGTAAGTAACTTGTGCGTCATGCGCATGCTTCTGGGTGGCTTCTGAAGACAAGGCAGTCACAGTAATCACTGCGTTTAGGAGAGCAGACGATGGCAGTTAGTAAAAGAACACAGACTTACTTAGGACAGAGTGCTGGAACTGGGAAAATGTATGATTTGAGCATGGTTTAATTTCATTTTATGCTAAAAACAAATGCTCAGCTAACTTTGAACATCTTCTTGGGGTCGCTCGCTAATGCACAACTCTTCCTTATTAAAACCAGACCGATAAAAAGATATCTTTCTGAAACCTGTGGAAACCAGCCAGAATCTCGAAAAGCAAGATGTTGCTCCCCAGAGCGAGATACTGGGAGGTGGAATTCAATTAACTGTTGTATATAGTACTGTAGTAGAGATGGGCGAACCAACAAATTAACAGGGAAAATCAAGTTCCGGGTCTGTCTTGGCTGTAAGAGCCCAGGCATGAGCTGAGCCAAGGGAGCATTTAGCATGGAGTTTGCACAACAAATGTTATGTAAAAATATGGTACAGTGTCTTCAAAATTTAAAAAAAGTATAATTCTTTGAGAAGCGTTTCATCTTAGGACATCAGATTATATCACTGCATTGAGAGGTGTTTATTAAAAGTGATTAAACATGAACTTAGAATCATTCATGCCTGCAACCCTCACCCAGATGACCATACCATTAGTGAACTAAAAGGCACGTCCGTAGTCATGTGCACCCTGTATTTGGGATGTGGGCTATATTCTCATTTTACCCAATGCAACATTATAGGCTATTAAGTCAAACACGAGAGATTTTTGTACAGCACATATCATCATATATTTCAAGGTTTTCTCATACGTAATATTGACAAAGTAGGACGCACAATAACATTTTGCCTAGAATCACAAAAGTTGGTCAAGTGGCCAAGCCAGGATTGATCCCAGGTTCTCTGGTCTCACACTGTGTAATTCATCCGCTAAATTGATTTCCCTTTCTCGCTCCGATTTGCCATCAAAGTTTAATGCTTTGTCTTTCATTCTTGGTGCATGAGGATAGAGGGGGGTAGCAGGAAAAAGCCAAGAAAAAGCTCAGCACATTTTGGCCTAAAGGGCTCGCTAGGCCTCGAGCTGAACCAGAGCCTAGCAACTGGCTCGCGCCTTCAGTGGCTCACCTGTCTCTATGCTTTACTCTGGGTATTCTGTGCCTGAAATAAGCCCGATGCTGCTGCCAGTGTGGTACATGTTCTGTATGTGAGGATATCTTAGTTTGTACTGTTGATGGCCATTTTCTGCCTGTGCTGCATGTAAGGGGAACTTACACTGCAGCCAAATGCTGTGCATTTTGGCCCAGAGTTTTCAAAGGATTGCGTTGCCCTTGAGTCACACAGGGTGACGCAAGGCCATTGCAATCCTTAAGTCAGATTTACCCAGGCATGCAATGCCACCTTGCGTGGCTTGGTAAATTTTGAGTAACGTAAATCAGCGCAGTTCATTGCCTTGCTTTACTCTGTACCAGGAAGGCTTACATGGGTGGAGAGTGGGTGTTTCCAGGCATCCACCCATGTATTTTGGCACATTCCCTGACAAAACATAAGGGGGAGTGAGAGGATGTACTGGGTTCGTCCTCCAAAACGAGTTTATAACAAAAAAATGGGAACCCAACCTTGCAAAATAGACTAACCCTCCGCTGGAATGAAAATAATTTTCTTATAAAACCCTTAGGTTTTCTTTCCAGCGGAGGGTTATTCTATTTTGCAAGGCTGGGTTCCCATTTTTCGTTATACATTCCCAGATTTACCAAGACAAGTAAACCCAGGAATGCGTCAAAATTGTACACCTTCTGGACAGAGGCACAACAAGGAGAAATATCTTTATTTCTCCTTGTTGTTTCCTCTTTCTAAGTGTGCTGTATTCTGCAGCACACTTAGAAAGAGGAAAGGTTATAAGGATTGTTGTTGTGCAAGAAGGTGTACCTTCCTGCACAAAAACAATCCTGCCTGCAACACAGGCACCCTTCCACCATGGTGCAAGGGTGCCTGTGTTGGCGCTAGGCCCCACATAGTGCGCCGGCTCAGTGACAGAGCAGGAATGCATCTTATCTTGGTAAATATGGTGCATTCCTGCCCTCTCCATTTGATGCAGTGCAGCAAGTTGTCTAGCTGTTTTGCTTTGTCAAATTTTTATACAACTGGGCCTTTGTGTGTATGTTTACGTACAGGCTTGCACTGCTGATGCAGATGCTGTCCATGTTCAGCGCATGTGAGGAAAGTTTCTCTTGTTTCTGATCAGATCGGTATGTGTTCTATGGTTGTGACGGAAGCGTGTACTCTTGGTTGGTACTGTACCTCTTTTGTATGTAGAAATCTTGCTGTGCTTGTGAATCAAGCGTGCACTCGTACGACCCTGTGATGTACCTTTCACTTGTACCAAATATGAAATGCTGCTTGTTGGTTGTATCTAAGGGAGACGTTAAATGGTGCTGCCCGGGGCCACATTTGATCTGTGTCTTTGAAGGAAGCTTGTAGTGGCCTTACAATACCACACTTGTTCCATGCCTTTGGAGGAAGCTTACATTGGCCCTGAATATCACTCTTGTTCCATTTCTTTGAAGAAGTCTTGCACTGGCCCTGCAGTACTACACTAATTCCATGTCATTGAATGAAGCTTGCACTGGCTGGCACTGCTGAACCACATTTGTCCTCTGTCTTTGAAGGAAGCTTAGACTGTCTGCCACTTCAATACAACAGTTGTTCCATGTCTTTTAAGGAAGCTTGCCCTAGTCCTGCAGTATCACACTTGTTCCGTGTGTTTCAGGAAAGATTGTGATGTTCATGTCCAGTGCAGTATGTTGTGTGAGCCAAGGTCTCCCTGTCCTTCTGCTCCCAGCTCCATCTATTTCTGTATGTTTTAGGTCTGATCCAAAGACTGGTTTAGCTGTCTCACCAGCCTTACGTTTTCTCAAAAATAATACATAATATTGAATAGAGAAAATGGGCTTTAGGTAAGCCCACTTCAGTTAGTCATCAGACAAGAGTGACGTTCACATATTAGTTCAGCCCTTCAGAATAGCATGTGTACAATTAAGCAGTAGATCAGCCCTCTTCAGCCATTGGCTTTGTTGCCAGTGTTTGGATCTGCCTAGTAGACAGTCGCTGGTCTTTGGATATCAGGAAGTCTTAGTAGCAGTATTTTGCCTGCTTACTCCGTGTTACTGTGCATCCAGAGACATATGACCTCAGGAGATATTTCCCTTAGTTCATCTACCAGCAGCTCACTTGTAAATGCATACTGGTGCTAATTGAGTAATGAGAGTTCCAGCAGCCCTGCTGCCTCTGCTATTGGACCCCAACTTTCTTATGCGGAGCTCCAGGCATCACTTATGAAAGCTTCAAAACCATGCCACCATCTTGAAACGTTATTCTGCATACTCTGTCATGTTTTAGTAATCCAAGATTGCAGACCAGTGCGAACCTCTACTTTTTAATTTGTTTTATTGAAGCACGTGCTGTACACATTTTGTTGGCATATTTTTATATTTGTTTTGTTTGGTTCTTTTTTATTATAGAATATGCTTGCACTACGAAGAAAAACACCTCCTTGTTTTTTAGAAGGGAAGTGGGGCTTTTTTGTTATGCCAAGACTCTTCCCTAAATGTCCATAAATATCAGACTCACCTATATTGCAGTGCTGGTCCAACTGTGGCTGGTGGGAGATTAGATCACCTCAGTGGGTATTCAGGCTTCAGTGTAGCTTACCTCAAGTGTTTTGAAATACACAAGCAGGCCAACGCATCAGATACTTAACCTGTGTCGCCTATGCCATCATCTTTCTAAAGTATGCTCCTTCTTAGTGAGCGGTGTACTTGTGTGAATGCAAGATAACCACCGTGTTTTGTGAATGTATTATGAGGGATGTGCCTGTGTGAATGCAGGATTAACATTGTCTTTTGTGAGTGCAAGGTAACTGGTCTACAGGTTGAATGTTGTGCCTGTGTGAGTGCCGAGTGAGGCCTATGCCTGTGTGAGTACAGCATGAGGGATGTGCCGATGTTAGGACAGCAGTGCGAGTGTGGGGTCTCCGCATGTTATGTCTTTGCCTGCATGCACTTTACAAGGGCCAAACCTATTGGCTTTGGTAATGCTTATTAGGGTGATAGTTTTGAAGTGCAGAAATGCAGTGCAGGGGCTGGTAGTGAGTTTTGAATGGCAAATGCAGACTTTGTCAAAGGAGGTTGAGGAGTGTTGGGGGCAGCTGACAGACTGAGATGTCAACCTAGTGAGGGGGCCCAGTTAGTTTGCTTGCCCTAGGGCCCATGACAACCAAGCTAGCCACTGGCTATATTCCCTGATAATGCAGCACTGACGTCCCGGCACAGCCCTGACAGTAGTCCTCGGTCCTGATGACCTGCAGTGTTCTACTTCTGCATGGCTGAGCCACACACGCAGCTCTGTTGAAGCTCCTCAATCTTGAACTGCAGCCGCTCTGCATTTCTAAGAGTGGTGCCTGTATGCAGCTCTGCCAGTGCTCTTCAGTCAAAACCACTTGCAGCTGCCCGCCCTCCTCCAGGAGTGGGACCCATGACTCAGAACTGCCAAAGTACCTCATTCCTGCTCTACAACACGTCCTGCCATTGCATGATTAATAACATTACATTCAGGCAGTGCACCTCAGTCAGAACTTATATTAACACCAGAACCTACACACGCATACACCTCTGCCAGCGAGTCACCTTAGCTAGCAGCACCCCTGCTATTTCAGCCTTGGTACCGACACGCGGATCTGCTGATGCACCTCCATCCTACCCTGCTGAGTAGCATCCCCTGTCTTTTTCCAGCCCTAGTCCTGAAATACAGCTCTTTCAATGCACCTCAATCCTGACCTGTAGAGCAGCACCCCCTACTGTTCCAGCACTGGTACTGAAATACAGCTCTTACGATGCCCCTCAATCCTGACCTGTAGAGCAGCACCCCCTACTGTTCCAGCACTGGTACCCCCTTACAGTTTTGCCGATGCACCACATCCTGGCCTTCAGAGTAGCATCCCTGCCCTTGTAGCCCAGGTATCCATATACAGTTCTGCTGATGCACCTCCATCAGGGCCGGACTGGCTACCGGGCGTTTTGGCATGCTGCCGAGCTGGGGGCTGATGTCACTGCGGTGGGGGCTAATTTCGTTGATGGAGACCTGCGTGTGCTACGAAATAAACAAAGCAAAACGAATTTCGTTCAGCACACGCAGGTCCCCATCAACGAAATCAGCCCCCAGCTCGGCAGCATGCCCAAACGCCCGGTAGCCAGTCCGGCCCTGACCTCCATCGTGACCTGCAGCACCCTGTCGAGCAGCTTCATGTCCTCCTGACTCCTCCTCTTCTCTTCTCTCTGCAGCTGAGACGGATGAAAGAGCTGGAACTGGAACGGGATTCCTTACTGCACGGTTTGGACCTGGTGGAGAAGGCCCGGGGCTGGTACCACCAGCGCCTCCTCGAGTCGCAGCACAGGCAGAGGAACCTGGGGACCAACGTCGGCAAGAAGGTGCGGTGCTACTGCTCTGTTCGCCACTTTATCCCAGCAGCAGCCGCGGCCCATCCATAGGAGCTCGGGCCACGCCCCCTCACCTTTTGCCCCTCAAGAAGAGCGTCTATCCGGCTGAGCAAAGGTCAGCCTGACAGACACACTTCATTTTCAGGGCAGGCAGCCAGGAGTTAGACATGCGCTAAATGCGCAGGCTCCTGGCTGCCTGAGCTGGACTTTTCTGGGCTGAGGATGTCTGTTGGTTTGTGACCCCCTCAGCTTAGCAAAGGTCTTCGAGGTCCTCCCCTCGTGATGAGGGTGAGCATCACTCATTGCTTCAGACCTGGGCACTTCAGTTTTAAGCCCTGAAGTGCCCAGGGCTGAGTGTCAATCAGTGACAGCTCGTCACAGGGTGGGGCCACCAGTCTCACTGACCACATCCCACTCTGTGACGTGGTTGGGACTGCTGCCTTCCCTTTAAAATGAATGTTTGGTGCGTGGTTGAATATTTGGTAATGAGTGTTGTGTATGGATGTGTGGGCGCGCGTGAATGCATGCGTCTGAGTGAGTGTGTATGTGTGGTGTGTGTCCTGCCCCCCCCTTCCTAAACTGTCCGCCGACACTGCCCCGCAGGAAGCCACTGTCGAGTAAGGCAGGTTGCTGCTGCTCTGTTCGTCACTGCATACAGCGGCTGCAAGTCACACTCTGACAAGGAAAGGTGCTGCAGCGCTGATTGTCACTTCTGTAGCACACATACGAAATGGATCCCCGTGCTGTAGAAATTCTGATATTTCCTAGTGTTTAAATTGTTATTTACCAACATTTACTGATTTCTGTCTCAAAGGAAAAAGAGGAAATTCAGTTCTGAAATGATGAGACTGTGAAAGAACTATAACGGGTCTTTTTTGAGTTACATTAAAGGCAGTGAAGGGTGGTATTGCTGCAGAGTTATGTTTTTTTTCCACCCTGAGGGTGAGGGCAAAATTGGAGAGCCGGGTAGGGACCCGTCTCAGCACCTGCTTTTTAGAACTGCCAGAGCTGAGCACCTGCAGGACCCGGCCCACTTAAACCCTGGTTATAGGCAAATCACTGCAAAACAGCTGAGATTAACTGGAGAGAGACAGAAAAAAACTGCAGGAAAACCATAAAAACCCAGTAAGAAAAGCAGCAGTAAAATATAACAAAAGTCCCGCTACAGCAACGTGCCCATCCAGAAATATTACTGTAGGCCACCGTGTGGTATGTGCTGCTGTATCCACCAAGAAATAGGGTCTCAACAGATAGGAATGACTCTACGGCAAAATGTATGGAGGCCCTCCTTGAATGGGTTGGTAAATTTACATTGGTAACTAAAGAAATCAGAAAGCTTCATTGGCTGCCAATAAGGCAATGGGTGAGATTTAAATCCCTTTGCACTGCCTGTAAAGCTCTGCATGGAGGAGGACCAGATCATCTTAGGCAATGTTTTAGCTGGTACGCCCCAAATAGAACTCTTCGAGCGAAGACTGTGATGGTGCCTTCTTCTAAGAAAGCCAACTGGGGAGGCAGAAGCTTTGTTACCTGCACCTCTAGGGCATGGAATGAACTCCCATTCCAAATCAGAGCCTCCCCTGATTTGATGTCATTTAGAAAGGCACTGAAAACATGGCTTTTCAGCACTTAGGGGCAGACCAAGGTTTTCATGCTATCCTGCTATACCGATGTTTGAGCTTAGCGCCAGAACACCCTCGGGTAACCGCTGGGCTCTATATAAATGTATATAACATAACATACTTGTGTAATTGTATCACTCGTGTACGCTGCAGGTGTGAGCCACTGCTTCAGGGTGGGCACACATTCAAATTTGCCTCAACTTTTTAGGTCGAGCCTGGGCAGCGCATGCGCAGCTCTGCGAGGCATGCTGTATTCGGTATATGGCTCATTTGGAAAACTGCATCATTTCTCCATCTCTAGGTTGGAGGGTCAAGGCAGATGTGTGATTCTCAACGGTGAATTGCTGGATTTCAGAGAACATGGCACCTGGTTTCCCTCCACTCTCACTGGTGTGATGTCTAAGTGACTGGGGACGAAATAGCAGGCACACAAAGAGCACACGTACACGAGACTGCTGCTTTCACTACCTGCTGCTCAACTGCGCGTGGGTGGGGTCGACCTCTTATTCTTTCTCTCCTGACTTCCAAAGAGGGGTCAGGGCATGCATATGGGTCTGCACGCATCATCAGGTGCGACGCACTATATTCCTCCAAAACTTTCAACTTTAACGACCAACATTAAACTGTCAGCATACAAACACAAAGTCCTTGCCTGTGCGGGAGGGACCCCTTACTGACCCACTTAATTACTCACATAGATAGTTCGCAAGTCTTTGGGTTGCCTGACTTTTTTGTGAGATTGTATGAATGTCTTTGTCTTGTTATCGTGGTACTGGCAGGTCTGCTGCCCTTGGTTATTGCAACGCCTGACAAGTTAGAGTTGTTTCTTCCCTTGGACGGCGAGGTGTCTCAAGTTCTCTTTGTTTGGTAGTTTCTGGTCCTGGTTCCCAGGAGATGAGGGTGAGAATTACATCTTATCCGTGGTGTGTGATTGCAGGCGCCATAGGGTGAAGAATGACTCATTCTCTCGTAGGGGATTTCCATGATAAGTCATAGGTACTGAATAGTCCCGCCCATGTGCGGGGACCCCGGAGCACTTTATCCAATATATTTTCTTAAGTGTAGATGTTCGCCTTTCTTTGGGAAGGCCTGTAGAGTCACTTAACAGAGAAAATATTATGCAGGGACCTCCAGTATCCTATCATGCTTGGCTAGAGGCAGTTACCTCAGTTCTTCTTTCCGGCACCTGCTGACAGGACCTAGGAGCACTGAACTCGGTCTTTCTAAGGCTTTTCTCTTCAAAATTCACTTGTGAATTTTAACAAAAATAACTTCATTCAACGTCTTTCAACTATCCCTTGCATTTTATGCAACTTTCTGACAGGGATTTGGGATGTTTTGTCGTTTAAAATGCCATTTTTATTTGATAAATAAATAAAGCCAAATAGACCCCCATGATGTCAGTATTCTTTGTCTTCCAGCAAGTCATCTTGATGAAGACTGTGAGCACTGCAAGACCTTTTCCAGGTGAACTCTACGTGATAAGGAGAAGATTCGCTTCCAGGGCGTGGAAGAACAGTGCAGGAAGCGAATGCAGTCTGCACTTGATCCTAAGGAGCGAGGAGAGGGGCAGTTCTCTACCAGGGCTCAATAATCAACCTCTGGTGGACAAGAACCTCCAAAAGGAGGTTTTCAGCTCAATAGAGGCATCATTCCCCGTTGACGTCAAACATCAACGTTGAGACAAATTACAGTACCGACCTGTTTGCCATCAGGAGCTGGTTCGCCATCGACAAAGATAAGAAGATCAATGTCGAGATGGGGTAGGTCAATGTCGAAGACTCACCGGCTGTCAACATAGAGCCGCAGATCGCTGTCGAGGAGTAGGTCGACGTCAAGGCACACAATTCTTTCGACGCCGAGAAGTGGTTCGACGCTGACGACCGACAAGATGCCGACGTTTGACGTCGAGGAGCAGATCTCTGAGGCACCATCACAGGAGGTCGATGTCGAGGAGCAGGTTGACATCTGCAACACTTCAGAGGAAGAGGACAAGCATTTATTCCTCACCAGGCTCTGATTATGCCAAAGTGTACTCTTCATCTTCACCTGGAGTCTTGCTAGCCTCTCCTTCACCACCACCTCCGCTGCCTCCACAGCTTTCAGGGCCGATTCCATCTGCGCCAACCCCTCTTTCGCCATCTCGTCCAAGGCCAAGATCGTATTCCAGAATGCGCCATCGTTCTCACAGCCACCATAGGTCACGACATTTGTCATCAAGAAGACCTCATCATCGCCATCTGTCTCACAGACCCACATCACAGTCACGATCTCACCATCGTTCCAGGTATTCGTCCTCCACCTCTACAAGACACTACTCACCTACCATAACAGACTCTCCACCACCTAGAGTCTCCCCGATAGATGACATTAACACCTTTCATGAGGTCTTAGTGAGAGGAGCGGCAAAATTGAACATCTAGATGTCGGTGCCTACTCCAACCACATCAGTGATCTTTGAGACCCTCCAACAACGCACAGCGTCCAGACCATTCCTTTCTCTAGCGCCAGGCCTCTTAGAACCAGCTATGGAACTCTTCTTGACTCCTGCTTCAACCAAGTCAATTCCATTGAGAGTGCTAAAAAAGTACAGGACACCTGAGCAGGTTCCACTCTTCCTGTGGTCGGACCCTCCCCTAGACACGGTAGTAAAATTTGTAACAAAGAAACACCATGGTACTACTCCTGCCTCCTCAGTTCCACCAGATAAGGAGAGCAAGAAGTTGGTTTCGGTGGGCCGCAAGACATGTGGTACTGCGGCCACTTCCATGACAGCAGCAAGTGCAGCTGCTCTTCTCGGATGCTAGGATAGGCCATTGTGGGAATCGGTCCAGACGTTTGCAGAAGATCTGCCCAGAGACCTGCAGGAGGATTTTTGGGAAGTAGTGAATGAGAGTTTGATGTTATCAAGCCAGATAAGTGCAGTCGCTGATTCTAGAAGCTCATGAATACTGCCAGGCTGTGGCCCTCCGTATGCATGCTTGGCTCTGTCTCACATCTTTAAAACAGGAGTCACAGCAACATATCATAAATCTGCCTTTCTCTGGTTCTACTCTGTTTGATAGCGACACGGCTGAAGAAATGGCCTGCATGAAAACCGAAATGGACACCCTTAAGGTGGTCAGCCTAGAGAGGCCCAAGAAAAAACGTAAATCATTCCGTCCTTATCAGAGGCACTACTACTCTTAGAGGGTTCAAATACCTTCCTGGTAATCAGGGTTGACAGCAACAACCCTGTACGCAACAGCGAAGGCAGCCTAGAATAGAAAAAGAGACTCCCAGCAGCCAGCTCAAGGCAGAAAGCCAACTACAGGCACAAAACCTTGAATTGTTCCTTCCCTCTCTTCCGTCACCCACTCCTGTGGGGGTAAGTATTTCACATTTCCTGGCAGAGTAGCAACGAACAACAAACAACGCCTGGGTACTGAATATTGTTCAACATGGATACTGTCTCAAGTTCACAAGTCCTCCTCCTACTGTACCACCAAAGTCATCCAATCACTATCTGAAAATGTTAAGATCGAAAGTGAACATCTTGCTTCAAAAACTTGTGGTGGAGGCCATTCCTCACCAACAACAAGGAACAGGCATCTATTCCAGATCCTTTCTGGTACAGAGAAAAGAGAAGAACTTATTCAGACCCATTCTCGACCTCCAATACGGCAACAGATGGATTTGTGCAAGAATGCTTTGAGGACCAGTGGGATCAGCTAACGGGCAATTTTGATGATAGGATCCAACTGTCCCTCCTTGTGAACATTCCCTCAAATGGTTGTGCTCCCCTGCCAATCTGCTTCAAGGAACAGGTTCCTTCTCAGATCATAGTGGTGGATGCATCACTTCCAGGCTGGGGAGCCCACATGGATCATCTACAAATCCATAGCGAAAAGAGATGTCCTATCACATCAGCCTCATTGAACTCGAGCGGTCCATCTAGCTTTCAAGGCCTTCCATCCATAATTCAAGTCACAGACCCTGCTTGTTCAAACGGACAATACCACCACAATGTACTGCCTCAACAAGCAGAGGGGGACGAGGTCCAGGCCATTGTCACCGGAAGCCCAGTCGATATGGAAATGCTTGATCGCCCGAAATCTACGAATCACAGCGACTCACCTTCCAGGCGTGCAGAATTCCCAGGCGGATGCCCTCAGCAGAGTTCTGCAAGAAAACCACGAATGGGTCTTGTAGGAGGCTGGCTTAGTATATGGTGCACACTTATTTAAGTGAAACACCTTGCACTAATCCAGGCAACTCTTATGGTGATTTTAGTGATCTTTGATAACCTTTGAAAGCTCTCAAAGTGGTAGTTGTGGAGGGAAGCCTTCAGGCTTATCTTGATGGAGTGTTAAGCAGCTTGTTTTACCAGTCCTAATCATGTAGTGTAGGTCAGATGAAAAAGAGCCACACAGTGTATACATAAAAATGTCTATTTATTACACAACACTCACTAACACATTGGTATATTTCCTACCTGGAGATATAAACACAAATACACAGTAATACTTCAATTGCAATAGGTAAGTAAGCACAAAATACAGTGGTCTTCAGGGGGAGATCAAACCATATATTAAGAAAGTTGAATGCAAACTGCGACCAAAGTCAGGACTTGGACCAGAAGACTCTGAGGAGCTGGGGACACAAGGAACCACCCAAGGTAAGTACCCAGGAACCCCACGGAGGCTGTGTGCAGAGTGGAAACACAGCCGCGTGTCCAATAGAAGTCAACGGGGAAGTCGTAGTTGCAGTTTTGAAGAAGGACCCTTTCCAGTGAACCCTGGAGAAACCCAGTGGAAGACAGAAGGTTGGAGAGTCACCCCACCCATGGATACCACAGAAATCAGGATACCTACACCAGGGAAGCCTGTGCTGACATCAGAAACCTCTGTAGACCACAATGGAGGACTTAAGGAAAGATGCAGCTGGAGAAGACTGTGCAAGAGTCCGGTGGAATCCAAGGGTGGATTCTTGTAGTGAAGAACCTGTAAGCAGAGGGGACAGTGTCTATGCCACTCGGAGGTTACCAGGAAGCACAGAATAGCAATGCCCACTGATGGACGGTTCAAGTGAGTTGATGGTGACTGTGAGGACCAGGCGACGCTGAGGAAGACCAGGAGCCGTGCACGAGCTGTCCCACGTCGGAAGCCGAGAACCAGGCGGTCGGTGTCCGTCGGGAGCACCAACAAGCCTTGGCAGCTGCAACAGGCTTGGAAAGCAAAGAAGTAGTAACGTTGGGACCAGCAAGGTCCAAGGGACTCACCACAAGCAGGAGAGTCAGAGCAGGCCCCAAGTAAGCAGGGGAGCCCACTGAAGCAGGAGAAGACCCTCAAGAGGACCCACAGGCCGAAGGCACAGGAGTCGCAATAGGACCTCAAGCAGCTCACCAAGAAGGAAGGCCCACAGTGCAGAGGATGCAGTGAAGACGCTGTACTTGGCAGGAAAAGATGCTGGAGACTGGAGCTTCTCTTAGCCCGAAGATCTCTGGAGTGCAGAGCAAACAAGCCTTGGCAACGGCAAATTAACACGATACACAGGGCTTTGGTCCCAGCAGTTCCGACGAGGGATACTGGCCTCAAAATTGCAGAGAGGATAGGTCAGGCCTCAAGGGAGTTGCAAAACCACAACCTGTGTTGCTGAGCCTTTCAAAGTTCGTGGGATGTGAGGAGCAACAGACCGGTCAGCTTTGTTGCGGTGTCTGCAGATGCAGGGGAGTGTCTCTTTCACTCCAAGGGAGATTACTTCGGGGGTCCTTGATGTCCACAGGTCTGTTGAAGATACTGGTAGAAGCACAGTCACAGACAACGAAGAAGACTTGCAGAACAGCGAGACCAGGAGCTGCAGGAGTCTTCCTTGATGCAGTCTTGGTTCCAGGCGAATTCTAGCGAAGTCCAAGTGTCCAGACGGTTGAAGAGTGAGGTGGTTTTAGGCTTGTCTTGTCCGGCGACGAAACTAAGAACCCACCCACAGGTAAGCCCTTAAATACCCCAGGAAAGGGGTTAGGACGACTCGGGTGTCCCTCCCAGAGGAGGGGCTGTATTGAGGGGAGAATACTCCCATGTCCTTTGTCCAGTTTTTCCCCAGAGAGGAAGCCAAGGGCTCCCTGAACTGGTTCAAACTGGAGTTTGCAAGAAGGGCACCAGATGTGCCCTTCAAAGCAGTCTGGTGGCGCTGGCAAGTGCCCCCACCCCAGACCAAAACACCCAGACCAATTCTGTCGCAGGGAGGTGGTCACACCTCCCTGCGACAGGAAGCCTATTGTTCTACCTTCAGTTACACACAGCAGCTGACCAAGGTCAAGCACTTAAGTTCCAAATGTTTCATATGTATCTTGTGAGTGCAGCTGCTCCCGACATCCGCTGCTGAAGGATGTCAAACAGACAAGAAAGTTCGTAGAAAAGGAAGGCGCACTCTAATCGAGGTCATGCAAAAGTCAAATATAGTGCAAAAAATCTTTTTATTGTTGTAGTCTTTACTGTAAAACAGGCACACAGCCAACGCGTTTTGTTCCCTTGTGCCACGGGGAACTTCGTCAGGGCTAATTCAAAAGTAGAGTGTAATACCCCTCAACAGTCAAATGGGGGTGTGGGAACGCCCACTTAGGTTCTCCAAAATGGTCCGCAAGAAGATAAGTAAATCCAGAAAACACTGTGGCAATAACCAATTTGTCCAAAAGTTGATGGGGAGTATGGCAGCACAAGTATGAAGCAACCACTTCCCTTGGACCTGGAAAGGTGTATGTGGGATGCACACGTTAATCTAATATCTAAATATAGGTGAAAAGACCTCCAGTGGTGTCTGGCCGACAGTAGATAAATGCCCGCAATAATATCGCACAAAAAATATTTTGTGCCGGTTATCATGCTGTGCGGCTCGGCGTTTCCACTTAGAAGATCCTGATATCTTTATCTTTTTGCAACTGCTGTTTGTGCGATATTATTGCGGGCATTTATCTACTGTCGGCCAGACACCACTGGAGGTGTTTTCACCTATATTTAGATATTAGATTAACGTGTGCATCCCACCTACATCTTCCCAGGTCCAAGGGAAGTGGTTGCTTCATACTTGTGCTGCCATACTCCCCATCAACTTTTGGACAAATTGGTTATTGCCACAGTGTTTTCTGGATTTACTTATCTTCTTGCGGACCATTTTGGAGAACCTAAGTGGGCGTTCCCACACCCCCATTTGACTGTTGAGGGGTATTACACTCTACTTTTGAATTAGCCCTGACGAAGTTCCCCGTGGCACAAGGGAACAAAACGCGTTGGCTGTGTGCCTGTTTTACAGTAAAGACTACAACAATAAAAAGAAGATTTTTTGCACTATATTTGACTTTTGCATGACCTCGATTAGAGTGCGCCTTCCTTTTCTACGAACTCTATTGTTCTACCTTCCCCTGCTCGAGCTTGGCTCAGCAGCAGGAGGGCAGAATTGTTTCTGTGGACGACAGCAGCACTAACTTGCTGTCAGACCCTGAAAGGCTGGTACCGGGAATACAGGGGAGTGCCCCAAGGGAGCCCCACAGTATTTATTTATTTAAGAGTTTTATAAAGCGCCTGAATCACTCCCGAAGGGGTATCTCTGCGCTAAGCGAACCTGCGGGCGGGTAAAAACAGATTAAAATAGGGAGGCTTTAAGCAGTTTCCTGAAATGTAGATAATCCGGGCATTGTCTGAGCTGTAGGGGGAGCTCATTCCAGTATAGTGGGGCGAGGAGGGAAAAGATTTCCCACCGAGTCTAGCTTTCCTAACCCTTGGAACATGTAAAAGAAGTTTACAGCTGGATCTCAGTGTCCTGTGCGGAGAGTAGGACTTCAGTTTGCCCGAGATGTAAGAAGGACCCTTGTTATGAATGGCTCTATAGACTATGCAGCCAGTCTTAAACTTTATCCGCTTTCGGACTGGTAACCAATGAAGTCTACGGAGCAACGGCAAAGAAGGGGTTCCCGGAGTGGAATTCGTGAGGAGCCGGGCCGCAGTATTCTGGACCACCTGGAGTCTATTAAGGGAAGACTCGTTTGCGGAAAGCAAAAGAGCATTGCAATAATCAAGGCGGCCCAGAATCATGGTCTGAATAAGAGTTTTCCGTGTGTAATCCGGCAGAAATGGAAAGACTCGGCGTAGCATGCCCAGCACATGGAAGCAGTTGCTGACGGTTCGGGAGATATGCTCCTTCAGAGTAAGAGCCTGATCAAGATGAATGGGATCTTTCTTCTAATGCTGGGATCGGTGTTGGGGTATGATTCTAACATGTTTGATACCAAACATGACAGGGTTCGGAGCAGCCACTATATAGTTAGACATCTCAAAATGACTGATGTCCAATGTTCCCTGAAAATATTTTCCACTGTGTGCGGCAGTGGAAGGTCTCTGTGCGCTGCAGCCAACGGTATGTGCACCAAGAAACTGACCATTTATGTGAGTGCAGCGTGCAACTACCAAGATCAGTGGCATTTGCCACTCCATACTTATAATTTATAACTAATGCAAAAAAGGAACATTTTTACAAACCTTGCTACATGTAATAAGGCATTGAGACAGTTTTGTGACCTAGTGGGGCACCCCAAGGAAATGACCTGTTAAGTAACACCTACACCCAAGTTAGAGAAGACAGAAATCAGGAGGTTGAACCATTATGAAACTCTAATGAACACTCTCAGAGTGCTGCATAGGGCCACGTACATCAAACAGAGCAAGTTGTACAATTACACAACTTTTATCATTTGATGAAGATTCAGCAACATTCAAAAGCTACATATAATGTTGTTTAATGAATATGTTGTGACATTAGACATACATTTTAAATGCAAATTAATCATGCAATTCTGTGTATTTATACTTTAAATCATTGTCATGTTGTATGTTTGAGTGATGGTATTAATATCATGAGTAGTTTTGTCCTTTGATGTTATAAAATTAATTACTTTTTTCTACTTTTGAACCAAGATATTTTAAGTATTGTGTCTGTTGAGCCATATATATAAGTTGTTAATAATTATAGTCGCTCAGGGAGTTTTTTCATACATTATACTGCTGATAAATGCTGCATGATGCTCCTGCCAAGAGGCAGGGTGAGAAATGTTCATGCCCACACCACACATGGATTGTAGGAGGAGCCGCATCTGGAGAAGCACAAACTCAGAATTTAAAATGTAACGCCATGGTTGGAGGTTCTCTTTAATGAAAATAATTGATTCCTACCCAAATGAAATCTTTTTGCAACATTAGTATAATGAAAGACAGGGAAAATATCATAACACCCTGATCTATGCCTTGCACTTTGCTTGCAGCTCTTTGATGAAAATTATTAGATTACTGTTCTACATTAGGATTTTAATTTAAATAAACTGAAACAAAAGGATCTCTCTAACAAAAGCAGTAACCCACTGACCTATTTACATTACTTCTGCGTGGGACACTTTCTTTGCAGCAGACATGGTGCATATTAACCCTCTGTGCTGGCTTACGAGGAGTCAAACCTTCCACTAGACAAAACTCCATCTCTCCAGGAAGAACATTAATCACTGGAATTATCTTGACATTTTTATTGTTGCCTGAAAACTGCTGATGCCAGGAACCCAGCAGCAGGAGCTTTAAAACCGATAGTATACTTGCTAACATGGCACCCCACTATTCTTGCTGTGTAATTATGCTGTAGCTAGGAAGAAGGGGGGGGGGGCCGCACAATGCGCCTGTGCTCGCACAATTATACTGTGTAAAAGTCATGCATGGATCATCTGTGTACGCCCTGCTGTACTGCACAGGATGCAGACAGAGCAAGCATAGCTCAACAGTCTTATGCTCAACTGCATAGTATCGGGCCAGACAAGCTGTGGGAATGTGTGTGAGAGGGAGAGAGAGAGAGAGAGAGTACTTGCACAACTTGTCACAGAAGCATGGCATAACAGTATGCACAATGAAAGCGTGTTGTAATGTGCACTACTGCCCTGTACAACAAAACGTATAGGACTCCACAGCATGCACAACTGCACCATATAAGAATCATGTAAGATGCAACCGTGGCAATACTCACAAAGTACAGCAGTTTATATACAAGCATGCATGGCACTTAAGTCTGTGTACAAGGTACAGCAAATGAAACGTGCGTGCCTTTGGAACGAAATCCAAACACTATTTGCAAGAATCGAATAGATCGTTAAGTAATGCCTGCGTGCATGTTTATGGAGCTCCTGCAGAGTAACAGGATTGCCACAGGAAACATGTACTGCTCGGCACCCTGGCTTGTTCCTGTGTGTGTGAGTACACAGATTCGGTGCGGCGGATGCTAACCTCCGTGTCTGGGATGAGCATGCACAGCTCGGTGGAGTAGGGCGTCGGTTTGGTTATTAGAAAGCATAAAGCTGTTCTCCTGGCAGTTCGCTGATCCTGCCCCTGCAGGGCTTTACTCGGCACTCAGACGGCGGATCTAACTGAGCGGCTTATCTATCGGAGCAAAGAGGGCACTGGACGCCCTGACCCCAACATGCCCTTCACCTTTAAAACCTGCCATTCACAGGCACCACAACTCAAGCAAGTACTTCTCCCCTAAGCACATGGCCATTGAGAGTGCAGACCCCAGTGTCCTGTCCGTGCTCTCACATGCAGACCCTGGTGCAGAGTGCAGCAGTTATCTGGGGGCTCCTACGAAACTCAGCATGTAGAGGCGACCCAGGGCTGTGCGCTGACCATGGAGGAGAGCGCTGCGCTGTACTGCCGCCGATGCACGCTGCTCCGGCTCCGGCGCCTCTTCTCTGGACGGACTGCCGCTTCTTGTCCTGCTCTGCAGCGACTGCTTGTTTAAACACAGCACTGACGACGACCGGTTTCACACTCTTGTGTGATGCAGGAAGTGACGTGGCAGAAACTTCTGATGTCCACTATATGGATTAAAATGGCTGACCGCACTTACAAAGCCTGGAGAATCGACTCCGGGGTTTGTAGGGGTGTCCTGCTCATGCAGGGCACCCTCACACTTGTAACCTAGCACCCTGCCTTCAGGACTGAAAGGCCTGCCATAGGGGTGACTTATGGGTTTTAAGTGCAGTGACCTCAGATATAAGGGAACTTATATCTGTCGTGAGGGGTGCAAGCACCATCTTACACAGGCTGCAGGGGCAGGCCTGTCGTCACAGTTTGAGTGGTCTCTCATGGGTGGCATAATGCATGCTGTAGCCCATGGGAGACCCCTGGTATACCTATGCCCTGGGAACCTTAGTACCATATACTTGGGACTGACAAGGGTACACCAGTAACCAATTGTGGATGTACAACAGTACTTACCATGGTCGATTTAGGGAGGAAGCACAGTGACTGGGGTCCTGATTAGCAGAATCCCAGTCATACTAGTCAAAAAAACATACTGACACTAGGTCATGCATGACAATGACGTTCAGTACGTCTTTCGGGTCTGGGGCACGCCCACCATAGATTTGTTTGCCACCGCACAAAAAATAAAATGCATCGGCTTCACCTCGCGGTACTACCAGCCAGGGACACTGGAAAATGCCCTATGAATCGACTGGTCCGGCAAGTTTCTTTACTCCTTTCCACCTGTTCCCCTGATCCCGGTGATTCTAATCAAGCTGTCCCACTCCAGTGCCAAGAAGATCCTCATAGCGCCAGAGTGGCCACGTCAATGGTGGTTCATGGACCTGCTTCACCGGTCACAGCATCCATATCTCAGACTCCCATGCAGACCTGACCTGCTGATGAAATTCGGAGGCCGGATGGTACACCCCAATCTCTCCTCCTTGAATTTGGCTGCATGGCTCCTGAGCTAGTGCTGTATGGACATTTAAACCTGAACAAGACTGCATGGAAATCCTGAAAGAGGCTAAGTGACCCTCCACTCGATCAGCATATGCCTTAAATTGGAAGCTATTTTGTATCATGTGTTCCTCCAAAAGTGTGGATCCTACAACTTGCCAAGAATGTTATTCTTCCATACTTATTACATCTTGCGAAATGTAGCCTGCAGTTCTCTTCCATAAAAGTTTGCTTGGCAGCTCTTACTGCATACAGGAAATGTCCTTCACAAACCTCTTTTTTCAAAATCTCCGTCATCAAGGATTTTCTAGAGGGTTTGAAGAAGGTGTTTCCTCCCATTAGGCACCCTTCCCCTCCATGAGAGCTTAATATAGTACTTTCACGCCTTATGTAGGACCCATTTGAGCCCATACACAAGGCATCTTTCCAACACCTCTCTTGGAAACAGCTTTCCTTGTAGTAATAACATCAGCACGCAGGGTTAGTGAAATCCAACCTTTATGTTCTCATGAACCATAAACAGTCTTCCATTCTTCCAAGGTGGTTATGAGAACTCACCCGAAATTCCTCCCTAAGGTTATTTCGGATTTTCATGTAAATCAAGCAACTTCATTACCATCATCCATTCAGGACCCATCTACTCCAGCCGAGAGAACACTTCATTCTCTAGATGTACGGAGAGTTTAAAAGTTTTTTTATCTTGATAAAACACGAGAAATCCGCAGATCAGGCCAATTATTTGTTAATTATGGTCCGGTCTACACCGGTCTAGCCACTTCCTAACAGTCCATTTCAAGGTGGATTGTTTCATGCATCCTTTTATGTCATCAGAAAGCTAATAAAACACTCAATGCCAGACCTAAAGCACATTCCACTAGGGGTAAAGCAGCCACTGCTGCCTTAATGCGGAATATCCCCATTACAGAGATATGCAAGGCAGCTACATAGAGGTCTATTCACTCATTTACCAAGCATTACTGCCTTGGTTCGGATGCTAGCGCAGATGCCCAAGTAGGGCAGGCCTCCCTCAAAAACCTATTTGTTGAAGGGCTTCTGGGGTTCACTCTCTGTCTTCACTGTTGTAAGTAGGGATAGGCTTGCTATTCTATTCAGTGCTCATGACTATACATGGAAATCCCCTACGAGAGAAGGAATAGTTTCTTACCTGTAACTCCAGGTCTCTCGTAGGGGTATTTCCATAAGTCATAAGCAACCCACCCTCCTCCCTGGTGTAGTAGACAGAAGTGCTCATGGGCCTTATACATATTATCATTTATCGCCTCAAAAAGAATTGAGGTAACTGCCTGTAGCCAAGCGTGATGGGATACTGGAGGTCCCTGAGGCCTTAAAGGCACCACGTCTATTTTCAGCTCTTATAATGGCAGCCTTGAGGCTACACTGTCCTATGTGCCTTCATTTCTATAATAAAAAAGTGTTTGTGAAAGACATTTGTATTGTTTTACAAAGGCATTACGCATTTATATGCATAGACAGTTCTCCTGACACCTTTTTTATCTACAAAATGAAGAATCTGGCCATTGTAGCCTTCTCCTATAGGTTGCATAATATTTTCTATCTTAAGTGACTCTGCAGGCCTGCCCGAAGAAAGGCGAACATCTACACTTAAGAAAATATATTGGATTAAGTGCTCCGAGGTCCCCACACATGGGTGGGACTATTCAGTGCTTATGAATTATCATGGAAATTCCGCTACGAGAGAATTGGAGTTACAGGTAAGAAACTATTCCTTTCGTGTTATACGTTCAAAGTTTGTTTCGGCCGTTACCATGGTGCCTTTTACCTTGACAACCAGGAGTGGGCGTGTTTCGAATGGTGGCCTAAACTTTTCTCTGGGTCGCCGATTTCGCACTAGTACCCAGTCGCCCACTTGGGTGTCAGGGTCTCGGACACCACAGGGCAGGCTGGCTTTGTCGTTGTTCTTGGCTTGCCTGTCATGAGTGGCTTCCCGGTCCAGCGGTTTGTGGGTCCACTCATCAGTGTAGGGAATATTGCCCCGCATGGCTATTCTGAAAAGGATGTCTACCGGTACCCTTTCTGTAATGCTGGGGGGGTGCTCTGGTACTCTCGAGTGGCAGTGTGGATCTCACTTTCTATGTCAGCTTGTTGTTCACACTAAATCCTGATTGCTTTGTTTAGGGTGCGCATTAGCCTTTCAACTTCACCGTTGGCTTGAGGCCAATGGGGCATGATCTTTTTGTGAGGTATTGCTAGGGAGACCATGCAGCCTGTGAAGTCTTGGCCTGGAACAGTGGGCTGTTGTCAATTTTGAGAGTGACCGGAACACCGAAGATGGCGAAGATCTTATCAATGCACTTCCTTGTTTGGTCAAATGTGGTGCCTGATAGCACTTTGACTACAGGAAACTTAGAGAAAGTGTTTGAGACAGTGAGCCGGTGACGGCCATCAGGTAGCGAGCCGAAGTCCACACTGATGTTGTTCCAGGGACCGGCATTAGGCTTGTCGGTGATTATGGGGAAGGTCACTCCGGAGGGTTGCAAACCTGGCACTAATGGCAGCGGGCAACAAGGTTGTCAACTTCTGTATCCAGAGCAGGGAACCACACCTTCCTCCATAAGTGGGCTTTGGTCTTGGTGGCCCCTAGATGTCCAGTGTGGGCAAGGGCCATTGTGGTCGCATGGAGCATGGTATCACGAGACAGTGCCCCCCTAAAGGGATCCCTTGATCTGTGGTGCTCAGTTTGTGTCGGATGTTCCAGAGAGCGAAGAGGTTACATTGAGTAATGTCATCATAGAGTCTTAGGTCATTTAGAAAGTTTTTCCATTGCCCGGACTTCACCGCCTCCATGGTCTTTTGGAGGCATGTGTCCGAGGTCATGGCATCAGCAACATCCTGGAGAGCCAGCGACCTTGGACAACCAGTCTCAGTGATCCGGTGGGCCTACTCGTCAGCATCTGGCGGGGAGTCGCTGGTGGCTGATGGTCGAGTGTGTCTGGAGAGGTAGTCTGGAGGGTTGTCACATCTGAGCCTTTAGCTCACCTCAGCTGATATTTTTGAAGCTGTAACACCCACTTCTCATGGAAGGAGGGAGGAGAGGAGTGGGTTTAGCTTTCAACAACATTTTGTTACTTCTCCTGTAGGTATCCAACGTTTAACTGTTTCTGCCTGTAGCCAACACTATTCCAGGAACAACTGGTGGAAAAAAGTGGAAATGTTTAGTGAATTTTAACACTAGTGAGCAGTGCACAAGAGAGAGGATTTTACGATCTACCTCTGAACAGAATCACATGAGGGCTGTGAACAAGTATGTAGGCTTCAGAAGGAGTCCAAAAATCCGGATTTTTGTTTTTGGAACAATAGGAACATGGGATTCCCTGCATTGTCTATTTCATGTATTAATGTTTTTGCACGCATTTATATCAATGTATTTATGATACCGAGTGCTAATAGGGTGGTGTGTAAAGTGGAATTTGTTTTTAAGGGGTGGTTAAGCAGTCAAAAATCCCAGTAGGAGCAGGCTTATTCCTTTTGCCGTTCTGTTTTTACAAGAAGCGCTGGACAAACGTAAACCTGTGCCAGGCGGGTTGTCCACAAAGTCACACTCTGCTGGTTTAGGCTTTTGTTTACTGGGGGTTTTGCTACTTTTTAGGTCTCGCGCAGCGCGAGACCTCTAGAAAGGGCTTCTGAAAACGACCCACACGCTCGTACGTGTGGTTTTGTTTTCAGAAGCCCTCATTAACTGTAGCGTGCGTTTTTAGAAAAACGGCACGCGATTGGGCAAAGGCGGGTGCATGTCCCGCCTGTGCCGCGCCCATTCCCGACGGTGGCCAGAACGCGCAGCAGCGCGCGTTCGTCTCGCTTTGCTGCCGCGCTCTCTAGCCCCGCTCCTCTGTGGTGCGCGCGCACCACTTGTTTTTATTATCACCACGGCGCCTGCTTCACGGGCCACCACGCGCATACATGTTGAACTGCAACAGGCCATGGCCTTGATCATCGGTGTCTTCGAAAGTACTCCGGGAGTCCGGGACAGAGGGCAACAAGTTCACCCTCAACAAAGGAGACCTGAAAACCCTGATGGAGAAAGAACTGCCCAACTTCCTAGAGTTGAGATGTTGTTACCCACAAACTACTAGTTCCTCTATGACTGCTGCGGTCAGGGCATGTGAGGGAAGCGGCATGTAAACCAGAGTTCACAGAGTCTTCTCAACCCTGACCCTACACCCTAACTCTATAGAATGGTAGGGTCAATCTAGGAGCATACAAGGCTGCTGAGCCCGATTCTAAGCGCTTGTCATCGGGCCTGGCTTGCGACGTTGAAGTACTTTGTCTGAAAAGTGCTGCACTCCAACAAAATGCAGCACTAATGGGTATTTGTATTTGTAATTCGGTGTAGGATAAGTTAGAAACCGCAAACACAATGTTTTCACTACCAAAAGTACTGTCTGAATATTAATATGAAGATCCATTGAGAAGCTTCTGAATTCCATTATAACTGAATTCAGCTTAGATACAATGGAGCCAATTAGGTACCACACATTAAATGTTTTCTGCATTTGTAGAAGAATCTTTGTGCATGGAGCCCTAACCTACAGAAATCAAACAGAGTAAACAGTGCATCAAGGTCAGAGGTACTAAGGCTCTCCTTATAGATGTTGCATATCAGACATCGTTGTGAGTGCCTGCCTAACTTGTACTTAGCACGTGTGTGTTAGAAAGTGGTATTTTGCCGACAAAGCGTATTTATTTCACTATGGTATTTTATTTAAGCCACCAAAATGCCTTAGAGCACTGAGCATCATACAGCAGGGCGAGGCCACATGCAGAGCGGGGTCAATATACACAGCGAAGGGAGAGAGGATGAGAGACAACAGATAAACACAGCAGACGCAATTCACATAGTCTTCTTTCTATGAGGATGTGTTTACAACTCCAGGGACTTCAGAAGTAAGACACGTCTAAGTAAGTAGTAAGGCACAACTAAATACAGAAAAAGTGTCATGAATCACCATTAGGGAGTGTGAGCTTTTTCCTTTACACTGGTTTGAGTAAAAGTGCTAGAATGCTTGATGTTCCAGCAAAATATCATTTTGCCTCTAGAATGCTCCCTAGCCACTGACTAAAAAGTATTTTTGAGACCTTGTAGTTGGGCTCACTGGCTAGTGGCACTGTAGGTCTGCTGCCTTACTCCATGCTTTGGAAGTTAGAGTCAGTCAGATGCAGTGGTACAGGAAGTGGATGCTCGGGTTGGCCTTTCGGCAGCGCCAACATCTATCACAAGCACTTTAATTCAGACCTACTACCGTAAAGTTCAGATTAATACGAGTGCATACGAAATATACATATTTATCCATGTTCCAGAGAACGTTTTCGCCTAATTCATCGACTTAAATGGGGCATTTACATGCACTTTCAAAGATGAAGACACGTAGGAAGGTGTATTAAAGCCCAGGCATTAGATCCTAATCTAGTATTTAATACAGGAAGGCACCACAGTGAATTACTACAGACCGCTGTAACGCTGGCCTGCATTTTTCCTTTTTGAACAGCGAGTAGCTAAAGGGGTCATACAGGAGGGAAGAGTAATTGCATTGTCAAGTCAGGTCATATTAAGTTCATTTTCTGATGGTATGTTTCATGATGGCTTCCATGCTCTTTAGTTACAGCAGTGCTGTATAGTAAACACAACACCACATACATCACTAACGCTCTAATAATTCACAGGCCTCCATTTTCACTATTACTTCATAAAACATTGGGCCGTCTGGTTTTTGTTTTTATATTCCAGTAAAATTATATCTAAATATATTGCAGCTGGGGCGCTGTCTTAATATAAAATATTTATTGCTGTATTGTTTCTAAAAGCTTCATACATAGGGTCAACAGGCATTGTTTTTTACAAAATTGCATAGATGAGTGTAACAAAATAGAGAATTAACTTTTACCTCTAAAGGTGCGCGTCAGCATGTATTGTTACAAAAGATAAAGAATACATTTAACAAAATGCAAATGTGTTATATTTTAAGGCTACATTTATTACCTGGCATACATTTAAAGTTGATCTAGCAAACTGCTGGTTTACGACCAGCCATGGATACATCTTGCTTCCTTCAAAGTTAGCATTTGGCCCTGATCACGACAAAAGACAGTGCAAAAGCTCCTAACGCATTAAAATTCCTACTAATGTCAGAACTTAAGGTCGATCAACATTCAATATTAAACTAACGGAATACTCATAATGTGCTTGCTTGTCTGACTACATTTATTTTTACAAGAAATGGCTTAAGGTGACTTCAAATAAATAACAAGCATTTGCAATGCAGTAGGTCTTGCATTACTGAAAGTTTGAGCTATTGGCGTTATTAATAATAATGCAACGCCAATAGCTCAAACATTCAGTAATGCGAGACCTATTGCATTGCAAATGCTTGTTTCAACTTGTTATTTCTAGGTAGGGAAAATCTTTTCACTCTGACAAGCCCTTGTCCCTTCACTTGAATCATTGCGTATGCCTTATCCTATCCTGAATGTACATTCACTGCTACTCAGGGCTCAAGTCCTAAAATAGAAAGTGGGGGGACTAACGAAGTAAGTATGCAAGAGACAACATTGCACGTGACATGATGGCGCATGACATTGCACATGGCATCACAGGAAGTGGCATTACCTCACAGGAAGTGACATCCAAAGGAGTGACATCCGATCTTAAGACCTCACACATGTTTAGTAGATCTATCATGAATACATTTGAGTGCATTACGATATTTGACAAATTAATGCTGATCAAATATTAAGCCTGTGCTTGAGTTCCCTGATTGAAGGAATTAACAGCCCTAATGTGCTGATTTCTTCCAGGCTTCTGGCCCTGGGCATGCTGGGAAAACTCAAAGGGCTGACACAAGGCAGACTTGAAACTGTGTTCTTGCGTTGCTACTGCCCTGTGTGTGATCTTTGCAGAAGTGCTGGGGGTCAAGGCGTGGGCATGAAAAGTGGGTAGAGACACGAGGGACGGAGTCATGAAATGCAGTATGACATGAAGCCCAGGATGCCTTCCTGCACAAAAACTATCCTTTGGGACTATTTCCTATGTGCATGTGTGCGGCAGAATGCAGCACGGATGCAAGGAGGACTTAGTCTCAAAGAATAGTTGCCTGCTGGTCATGAGTGCCTACTGGTCCCGAGTTCAGGGGCAAAATGCAGCACACATGCACGGAGGAAATAACGTGGAGAAATAAAGATATATCTCCTTGTTACGACAGCCTCAAGTAGGTGCACCATTTTGGCACAAACCCATGTTTGCAAGTATTTGTAAATATGGGTTTGCGTCACAATAAGTGGGTGGGAGCACTGGAATGCCCACGCACCACCCATGCAACAACTTCCTAGTGCAAGGTAATGACAGGCTGCCCTATGCACTGTATTGCATTACTTTTTTGTTTTGTTTTACAAAGCCACATACATTGAGATTTGCCTGGTTTTGTAAATCTCAAAATACATTTTTCATCAGGCTGTAACAAAAGCGTGACACAACTCGCAGCCAAATCTCAGTAAATCAAGGCATCCACTTGTACATGTATTTTTGAAAATCTCTGCGACAAAGAAATTGACTACAAGAAGAAATGGGACAGTAAATTTGTTCTAGCTTAATTGGTTGCAAAGATTTCATTTTAAAATATTTTATGGCATCAAGGCACCTGTGGAGATCTTGTGTGCCCACTAAACCTCAAGGAATAATAATACATGATATTAATAATTGTAAGATAACTCTGGTGGTTAATGCATTTGCTGGAGAGTTCTGTGATTGTCTAATCACAGTTTTGACTGAATGTAGCATGGCGGTTAATGTGACTCTTGTAAAACACTTCATGTAACATGCAGATGACATTTTTATTTAACGTAGATGGATAAATGGGTTACACAGTTTATAAATTGCAATCCTTCTAATGTAGCAGAGTGACCTATGAAGGACAATGCAAGACTCCTACACTTTGTAACCCTCATTGTCTTTTGTAACTCGTCGTCTACATTAATTTACACACTTGAATGAATTATTCTCAATGTATAATGTGTGCGTATGATGTAAAGCACTCTGACATCCTACATTGGGATGAGTGACACTGTAAAAGAAATACAAACAAGCTTTTGCAATGCAATAGGTCTCTCATTTCTCTGAGTTATAGCTATTGGCGTTGTAAATGACAATGCATTTTATCAATGTGTTTTGGTTTGGAGTGTAGTGGATGTATAAACAGAGACGCAGCTGCAGCATTGCCTAGAGGACTAAGAATGAGGAATTTCCACGGGGACCAAAGAAGCGGCTGCAGCACTGTCTAGAGGACTAAGAATGAGGAATTACCATGGAGACCAGAGAAGCAGCTAGCAGCACTGGCTACAGGACTAAGAATGAGGGATTACCAATGGGAACAGAGACGCAGCTGCAGCACTGTCTAGAAGACTTAGAATGGAGGAATTACTGTCAGGACCAGAGAAGCAGCTGCAGCACTGCCTAGAGGACTTAGAATGAGGAATTACCACTGTGACCAGTGAAGCAGCTGCAGCACTGTGTAGAGGACTAAGAATGAGGACTTACCACTGGGACTAGAGAAGCAGCTGCAGCACTGGCCAGAGGACTAAGATTGAGGAATTACCAATGGGACCAGAGAAGCAGCTAGCAGCACTGTCTAGAGGACTTAGAATGAGGAATTACCAATGGGACCAGAGAAGCAGCTAGCAGCACTGTCTAGAGGACTTAGAATGAGGAATTACCACTGGGACCAGAGAAGGAACTGCAGCACTGGCTAGAAGACTAAGACTGAGGAATTACCACTGGGAACAGATACGCAGCTGCAGCACTGCCTACAGGAATAAGAATGGGGAATTGCCACTGGGACCAGGGAAGCAGCTTCAGCACTGTCTAGAGGAATAAGAATGAGGAATTACCACTGGTACTAGAGAAGCAGCTAGCAGCACTGGCTAGAGGACTAAGAATGAGGAATTACCAATGAGAACAGAGACGCAGCTGCAGCTCTGCCTGGAGGACTTAGAAGGGAGGAATTACTGACAGGACCAAAGAAGCAGCTAATAGCACTGTCTAGAGGACTAAGAATGAGGAATTACCACTGGGACTAGAGAAGCAGCTAGCAGCACCGGCTAGAGGACTAAGAATGAGGAATTACCACTGGGAACAGAAAAGCAGCTAGCAGCACTGGCTAGAGGACTAAGAATGGGTAATTACCACTGGGACCAGAGAAGGAACTGCAGCACTGCTTACAGGATTAAGAATGAGGAATTACTGACTGCCAGAGTAGCAGCTAGTAGCACTGCCTAGAGGACTTGGAATGAGGAATTACCACTGGGACCAGATAAGTAGCTGCAGCACTGTCTAGAGGACTTAGAATGAGGAATTACTACTGTGACCAATGAAGCAGCTGTAGCACTGTGTAGAGGACTAAGAATGAGGACTTACCACTGGGACTAGAGAAGCAACTAACAGCACTGGCTAGAGGACTAAGAATGAGTAATTACCAATGAGAACAGAGACGCAGCTGCAGCACTGCCTAGAGGACTTAGAAGGGAGGAATTACTGTCAGGACCAGAGAAGCAGCTGCAGCACTGTCTAGAGGACCTAAAATTAGGAATTACCACTGGGAACAGAGACACAGCTGCAACACTGCCTACAGGACTTATAATGAGGAATTACCACTGGGACCAGAGAAGCAGCTGCAGCACTGGCTAGGGGACTAAGACTGAGGAATTACCACTGGGAACAGATACGCAGCTGCAGCACTGTCTAGAGGACTTAGAATGGGGAATTACCACTGGGACTAGAGAAGCAGCTAGCAGCACTGGCTAGAGGACTTAGAATGAGGAATTACCACTGGGAACAGAGACACAGCTGCAACACTGCCTAGATGACATAATTATAATCATGGCCTAGAGTAGTTTTATTGTTGCTTCAATAGATTTTTATAAATGTGTATACCGATATTTCTAAATATTTGCTCTTGCATATTAATTTGATCTTTTTACTGCATGATGCAAAAATTGTTGGTAATAATGCAGAACTGTTTAAAGGGGCTACCTCCTGGCACGTAGACATTGCGGGGAATTTAGGCATTGGTCCGGTGATCCTGCTGGTGGGCTCTCTAATGTATTGGGGGACAGTTTGGCTGATCGGGTTGCACACAGGCTGGCAGGTCAGACTTGGCAACTGCTATGCGGTTCCAATAACTGGCGGTGATGGGGTGGTCAGCTGTGGGGAACCTCGTGCTGGTCTGGCAACTTTGCTGTTGGGTTCCTTGGTGCCCGGGGTAGCGTAGATCGAGTATAGTGACACACAGGCTGGTGCTGCTGAGGCAGGTTTCGGTGATGCCTCTGGCGGTAATCCCGTGAGTTGGTGGTGCCATGAGCTGTGTCCGCTGATGTGCAGACTGGGGTTGCGGGTCGTCGGGTAACCCGCGGCGGCACCGGTATGCGGAGACCCTAAACTACTGCAGGACTGCAAGAGGTGGTGCAGTCTGTCACGTGCAGTGGTGTGATGCGCCCGGTCACTGCCCCATATCGGGGGCGATGCTGCTGATTGCGGCTCTGTGTAGGGTGATCAGTGTGGCCAGTAGTGGTTCAGTGAGGGTGGTAGAGCCGACAGGGGAAAGACGCTGGGTGCCCCAAAAGGTTTGGGGTTAGTGGCGCTCAAAGGGCAAACCGGGTCAGCCAGCGGCCATGTTGCAGAGTTTAAGCAATGGCCAAACCTGCCCGACAAACTTGGCAGACAAACCTGGCCGATAGGTGTCCCAGGGGCCAGAATGCAGAGCATCGTTGCCAGTGTCTGCAGCTTTATGGAGATAGCGTGTTGGAGCAGCCTTTCTGCTGTCAAGGGTCTCTGCTCTTTGCAGGCACATCGGGCCGTCAGATTTCTGCACCAGCTGGCAGGGTTGATGGTTGCAGCTGGGCCATAAAGAGCAGGGCAATGCCCTTGCAAGTGCCGCTGAAATTAGCAGGTGGTACTCAAGTAATATACAGCGCATACTGACAATGGAGGTGGGCGAGCCGCGCCATGTAGAATAAAAGAAAGGCGCGGCCACCATACTTAAAGAGCGAGTGCCGCGTGCAGCGCTGCAAAAATTGCAAACAAGTAGCCCCCAAACTAACACAATAAACACCTATAGTGTAAGGAAACTGTAGTTGGCCGGTGCTCCTGATCGAAAAACGGAAGTGATGTATCGGGAGCACCAGCCAATAACCAAAAAGCAAGAGCCACGCAGGAGTGAACCAGTGGCCAGTAGCAGGCGGGATTATACTCTGTATAGTGATTACAGTAGCTATTGCAGACAGCTCATGCGTGCTGCCTAGGCTCGTCCTAAAAAAGTGGATTTTAAATTATTTGTGTAAATACTCGTACAGACCGTGCATTTGACATTCTTATAGTGCATGCATATCTCTTGTATGCAGGGGTTGAACGAAGTCAAAAGCTTGCCTCCAAATCCTAGCTTCTCTTAAGTACCCATGAAGCGATAACAAGCTGTGCGCATTTGTTTCCCAGTCATTGCATTGGCACCTAGGTGTGAGGCTCAGATAGCTCCCAGCCAGAATCATACTGGAACAAAAGGAGGGCTGATGGTCCTTTAAAGTCAGCCTTTGTTTTGGGCCCAACTGGGATCTAAAATATGAAAGCCCCTTCGCCCACTGCACGTTGCTGCTTGGAATGGAAAGCAAACGACGTGCATGTGCTGCTGAATGTGTCCCGGGGTCTGAAAATTACACCGGGACGAGTTCAGCATATTTCACAGTGGCCCAACTTCTTGGCAAGGGGGACGGTATCCACCTTGTGAAAATAGTGGGTAGGCACCGCCTACCTGTGTGTCCTACTTGTGCCCTGCTACTACTTAAAGTAGAAGAAGACTTCAGGGCAGTAAAACATGGAAAATGTGTGTGAATATCCAGATGTGTTTAAACAGAGAGAGACCCCTTGTCAGCAACCAAGGGAGTGGAGTACTATCAGTACCAAAAAACAAGTTGTCCCTTAATTCATTCAATTAACAAGAACACCATATGAGTAGTGGAGTTCTTCATTCATATAAAGCACATAGATAAACTATACAAACAAAACTTTTTACTCAAAATCCCTGAAACACTCAAACAATGATCCCACTATAACATACAGTGCAAAAAGATCAATTTATTTCTTTAGTGCATGTGAATACTATTAAAACACAATTCATATAATAAAACACCTATAATAAAACACAATGCATCAGTTCAACATAATTAAAAACAATAAAATTCATCAGGTCAGGACATAATATAACATCTTATAACACTTTTACCACAGAGAACCCTAAAAAATAGAGAAAAGAACAGTGATAGACTGTATACTTTGTCTTAGTTCAACAATTCCCTAGGAATAATTTTAGCAAGATTAGCCTGGATACATATACTCGATTTTGTATCTACAGGTCCAACTTGTCCTCGGGATAATGTACAGAAATGCGTCGCCGCGTTTCGATGGGTATCTGATTATTCCATCTTTATCAAGACAGTCATTACGTTCACTTTTCTTTGTGTTATATTTGATTGTTCTACCCTGTATAAACAAGTATATAAAAATATATGTTTAAAACCTTAAAGTGATTCTACTAAACACAAAATTTACAGTGACATTCTACTAAGACAACTCATGATTCCATAATTCATTTTATATATGCTCACATGTACTGCGACTCAATTTAATCTCCTTATACGATATGCTCATGCCATTTACATCAAATATATTTCTCCAATTATCTACACTGCATATCAATATTTCATAAGGGTATTTAAAGCTTATCCCTTCTACGCATCACATTACTCCTGCTTACAACCTTCAAAAAAAGAAAGAAAGGAGACAGTTTTAGCTAAAGCACTTTTGAAGCTACCCCACATTTGTGTACAGTTTCTAGGTCCAAAAAACACTCCACAATAACCCGCTGTGTAAAATAAATACACCTACGGTACTACGCTCTCCCTCCTACAAATAACCCACTTGTCTAGGGGAGTAGAGACCACTCCTGGCACTATGTGCCTACATTGCTGTTGAAGAATGGTCTATTAATAGACCCCCTAATAAATAGAGAGTATTTTGTATATTACTAATGCTATACCGGAGAATGTCTGCCATATAATCTAACTCAACACACTGCAATACCTCTCCTCCTATGTATTTTTTGTCGTACTTTCTTAAATGGTCTTGAATAATCCCCGTTTCCCAACTGCCGTATATTTAAATACGTGTTATTATTCACAAAAATGTATGGTATCCTTTGAGACCCTTTTCTGATTAGGTGTACGTATACGAAACCGATAAAGTTGTATTTATACAAACAAACAAAGCTGTTGCTAAAACCCATGAAAACCATGGAGTTAGCTTCCGGGTTAGGAGTGGCAGATCAGCACAAGTAGTGCATGCGGGCCACGTGGTTTGTAGGAACCAATGAGAGATCGCGAGACAGTATTTAAACGAGGACAATGCAGCGGTCTCCCATTCACATTTTCCAAAAGGACGAAGTAGGACGGGGAATCCATGAGCTAATAAGGTGAGAAAGGAATCCTATAAAGTAGATGGGATAGACATACGAATAGCCTATCCAAATGAATATCCCTCTCTTACATTCATGGGTGTAATACAATGGGGTTGTTTCTTTATTTTATAGTGCGACGTAAGTGCATCGGTAGGTGAGGAGGTGTATGTACTAAAGCCCCTCTACCATGGACTTCATATGTGAATTTTTGGACACAGAACTAGAAATCTGGGGTTCCGGATTGAACCGTTCAAGAATATACGGCAATTGGGAAACGGGGATTATTCAAGTCCATTTAAGAAGGTACGACAAAAAATACATAGGAGGAGAGGTATTGCAGTGTGTTGAGTTAGATTATATGGCAGACATTCTCCGGTATAGCATTAGTAATATACAAAATACTCTCTATTTATTAGGGGGTCTATTAATAGACCATTCTTCGAGTCTGCAGAAGAATTACAAGAATAAGTGCAAACATCAACTCTCTTTCATTCAGGTGAGAATAAAGAGAACGCCCTGTGCAGGCATACAAATGAATTTAGTGATCTAGATAGGTATTTCCCAATTGAGTTTGATGACGAAAATATGCCAACAGCAATGTAGGCACATAGTGCCAGGAGTGGTCTCTACTCCCCTAGAAAAGTGGGTTATTTGTAGGAGGGAGAGCGTAGTACCGTAGGTGTATTTATTTTACATAGCGGGTTATTGTGGAGTGTTTTTTGGACCTAGAAACTGTACACAAATGTGGGGTAGCTTCAAAAGTGCTTTAGCTAAAACTGTCTCCTTTCTTTCTTTTTTTGAAGGTTGTAAGCAGGAGTAATGTGATGCGTAGAAGGGATAAGCTTTAAATACCCTTATGAAATATTGATATGCAGTGTAGATAATTGGAGAAATATATTTGATGTAAATTGCATGAGTATATCGTATAAGGAGATTAAATTGAGTCGCAGTACATGTGAGCATATATAAAATGAATTATGGAATCATGAGTTGTTGGTAGAATGTCACTGTAAATTTTGTATCTGAAAGAGACACGTTAGTGACAGATTCCTTACCTTAGAATATCCCGAGGCGTCAGGCTGGATCCGGAAAGTTTTGCGTAGCAGTACCCCTGCGCGTCGGTAGGCAGCATCGTGCGGCTCCGCGTCCGTCGTCGGCTTTGTGATCGCCGGGATGACGTCGCGGCCAGTACTTAGACGCCGCCCATGCGCGCTGGCGTCAGTTCTTTCTTTTTCCGCGCCAGTAAGCGCAGATCCGGATTGAGCAGTGCCCCAGTCATTTTTTGACTGAATATTTTTGAGACTTTTTGTCCAAGTTTTTCGAGTAGTTTCGACTCCAAAGGTGTCAGTAGGGATGCCCGGCTTCAAGCCATGCAAGGTCTGTAATCGCATGATGTCGATTATGGATCCGCACCGTGAGTGTCTCTTCTGCCTGGGGCGTGGCCACGACCCCCAGTCGTGCCCCGAGTGTCGGTCCCTCGCTCCGAAGGCTTTGCGAGAGCGGTCTCGAAAGCTCCTCGAGGCCCGACACTCGGCTCCGCGCCGCTCGAGGTCCCGGTCCCGTGAGAGGTCGAGGGGCCGGTCTCGGAGCCATCATCATTCGTCGGGGTCAAAGTCTTCGTCCTCAGGTAAGGCGAAGCACAAGAGGTCTAAGAAGCGTCGCTCTAAGACCTCCCCTCGCCGGTCTCGCGACCCGGCCGAGGGTCCAGACGGTGCCACCCCCGCGGCTCTGGGGGTGCCCGCGCAGCCGACGCCGGCCTACCCGCCCGGTCCGACGTCGACTCCGGCCGAGATACAGGAGTTCCTGTCGGCCATGGCCCGCCTCTTCGGGCCTAAGGGTTCCCCCGGTGCGCCTTCGGGCCCCGCGGGCCCCAGTGGGAGTCCTCCCTCGGCACCACCGGCGGCTCCGGCCCCGGTGTCTCCGGCGGCTCCGGCGCCGCAGGACCCCCTCGGATCCAGGCGTGGATCCCGGTTGACGCCGGTTGACTTAACAACACCTCCACTGGCGCCGACCTCACCGGTACCGTTCACGGCGCCGTCTGAGGCCCCGGACGGCGCCGTCCCCAGGTTCTCCCTGGCACCGGACACGGAGCCAGATCGACGTCGCTCGACGCCGATTCCGACGCCGATGGAACCTTTTGTTCCTTGTGTCCCTCCTCCTTACTTTTCACCTGTTTTGGAGGATGAGGAGGACTGGGAGGGGTCGGAATGTGAGCCTTATCAGGACTGGGCTGAGGAACTGGGGGATGTCAGTGGTCTGGACACCTCTCCTGACCTTGGCATGCTGTCTCCTCCTTCCGTGGCTACGGAGGAGGGAGCAAGTTATGCAACGGTGTTGCGTAGGGCGGCTGAGGCCTTGCGCCTCGAGCTCCCTACGGTGGCTGTCAGGACTAACCTCCTGACGGAAGTGCTTCAGCCGGCGGCTACCTCTTCGGAGCCACTGCTGCCGTTCAACGACGCACTTTCGGACGTTCTTTTGGGCACCTGGTCCAGGTGCACCACAGGGGCTCCTGTGGACAGGAACGTAGCCCGACGCCATCGCCCGGCCCCGGGCGACCCTCTGTTTCTCTCCCAACACCCCACCCCTGAGAGCTTGGTTGTCCAAGCCTCTGCCTCCCAGAGCGCCTTCCCTACCGCTCCGCCGGATAGGGAATCCCAAAATTGGACCAATTTGGGAAGAAGGTTTTTCTTCCTCCAGTGCTGGCTTGCGGTCCGTGAACACTGCTTGCCTTTTGGGCCGTTACTCCCACTCTCTGTGGGATTCGGTGGCGCAAGTGCTGCCCAAGTGTCCAGAGGAGGTCCAGGCACTTCTCTCCCGTGCTGTTGCGGAAGCGAGAGACGCAGCGAAGTTCACCAGCAGATGTGGCCTAGACACCGCTGACTCGCTAGGCAGATCGCTTGCTACGACAGTGGCGCTTCGCCGTCACGCCTGGCTGAGGACCACTGGTTTCTCTGGCGATGTCCAAAACACCCTTATGGACATGCCCTTTGATGGTATCCGCCTTTTTGGCAATAAGGCAGACAGCGCGCTGGAGCGCTTTAAGGACTCGCGGGCTACGGCCAAGTCCTTGGGCCTCTCCGCCTTGCGCCCTCCGCAGCAGTCTGCTTTTCGCCCCTTTCGTGGCCACGGAAGGGGCGCCCAGTCACGTCCACTGCCCAGCCACCGGCCCGCGCAGCAAACGCCTTCGCGCGGCCGAGGACGTGGCTCCTGCCGAGGCGGGTCGGGTAACCAGCGAGCAGGTCAGGCCACCACCTCTGCCCCGTACGTGGCCTCCAAACCCTCCTAGTCCGTCCTTTCCGGTCCACAGCACGCCAGTGGGGGGCAGGGTCCGCCATCACATTCCCCACTAGCGCACCATCACATCGGACAGGTGGGTTTTGGACATTGTCCGAAGGGGCTACTCCCTCCCCTTCGAGACTGCCCCTCCAGCCATGCCACCTAGGCACCACCGCATGTCGGGGGGCCATTTGGCACTTCTTCGACAGGAAGTTGAGGCCCTCTTGGCCAAGGGGGCCATCGAGCGCGTTCCGACCCCAGACGTAGGGCGTGGTTGTTATTCCCACTACTTTCTGGTGCCCAAAAAGGACAAGGAGGACATGCGTCCTATCTTGGACCTCCGGAACGTCAATCGCTTCCTCCGGAAGGAGAAGTTCAAGATGCTCACCCTAGCTCAGGTCTTGACTGCCCTCGACCCTGGAGACTGGATGGTAGCGTTGGACTTGCAGGACGCATATTTTCACATCCCCGTCCTGCCGGGCCACCGGCGTTACCTGCGGTTCACGGTAGGCCTCGAGCACTTTCAGTTCACCGTGCTTCCCTTTGGCCTTACCAGCGCCCCTCTGGTGTTCACGAAAGTGATGGCGGTGGTCGCAGCTCATCTGCGCCGGTCAGGGGGTTCCAGTCTTCCCCCTACCTCGACGACTGGTTGTTGAAGGCGGGCTCATCCCAGGCAGTCGTCTCCCACCTCCAGACTACGGCCGGACTCCTGCACTCGCTGGGGTTCTACATCAATGTGCCGAATTCGCACCTGGTTCCTTCTCCACCGCTCCTTTTCATCGGAGCGGTTCTGGACACAACGCAGTTTCGGGCCTATCCTCCCGAACGGCGAGTCCAGGTTATTCAGGCTATGATTCCGATCTTTCAGCCTCTATCCTGGGTTTCGGTAAGGATGACCCTGAGGCTGCTGGGCCTCATGGCCTCCTGCATCCTGCTGGTCGATCATACCAGATGGCATATGCGGGCTCTGCAGTGGGACCTGAAGTTCCAGTGGGCGCAGCATCAGGGGAACCTGTCCGATTACGTCCAGATCTCGGAGGGAACTGCACAACAGTTGCAGTGGTGGCTCTCGAACCGACAATGGGTCACGGGCAGATCCCTCTCCCTTCCCCAGCCAGAGCACACAGTTGTGACAGATGCGTCCCTTCTGGGATGGGGCGGTCACATGGGAGAGGCGGAGATCAGAGGCCTCTGGTCTCCGGCGGAGTCCCGGCTCCATATCAACCTTCTGGAGCTCCGGGCGATCCGACTTGCACTGAAGGCATTCCTTCCCTCTGTCAAGGGGAAGGTAGTGCAGGTGTTCACAGACAACACCACCGCCATGTGGTACTGCAACAAACAAGGCGGGGTGGGGTCGTGGACCCTTTGTCAGGAGGCTCTGCGTCTCTGGACATGGCTGAAACATCAGGGCATATTCCTGATGGTTCAACACCTGGCAGGTTCCCTGAACGCCAGGGCGGACGAACTCAGCCACAGGTGCATGATGGATCACGAATGGCGTCTTCACTCAGAGGTGGCGCAAGGACTCTTTCTACAGTGGGGAGAGCCTTGGTTAGATCTATTCGCCACCGAAGAGAACGCGCAATGTCCGCAATTCTGCGCGTTGGAATTTCCAAGGCGGCACTCGCTCGGTGACGCTTTTCGTCGCGAGTGGAGTTGCGGTCTGTTGTACGCCTTTCTGCCTATACCACTTCTACCCAGAGTGTTGAAGAAGATTCGGCGCGACCGGGCCCAAGTCATTCTTGTGGCTCCGGACTGGGCTCGAAGAGTTTGGTATCCCGAGCTACTCAGTATGAGCATCGATCCCCCGATCCGTCTGCCTCTTTGGGAGGATCTTCTGTCGCAGCAGCAGGGGACGGTCCTCCACCCGAACCTGTCCAGTCTCCACCTCCTTGCATGGAGATTAAGCGGCGGCAGTTGATTCCTTTCGACTTGCCTCCCGAAGTTTGTGATGTGATTCTGGCAGCCAGGCGTCCCTCCACTAAGGTGGTATATGCCTGCAGGTGGAACAAGTTTGTGGCATGGTGCACAGCAAAGGCTGGGAATCCCCTTTCTGCCCCTCTTTCTGAGGTTCTACTGTTCCTTCTTTCTCTGGCCCAACAGGGTTCTGCCCTGGGTACCATCAAGGGCTACCTTTGTGCAATCTCGGCCTTCCTCTGGCTTCCTGATCAGCCCTCCCTTTTCAAGTCCCCTGTTGTTAACAGGTTTCTTAAAGGCATTACACACCTTTTCCCTCCTGTTCCGTTTGTGATGCCTCAGTGGGACTTGAACTTGGTTCTTACCTTTTTAATGTGCGCTCCCTTTGAGCCTCTCCATAACTGTCCTCTTCGTCTTCTCACTCTGAAGACAGCCTTTCTGGTGGCTATCACCTCCGCTCGGCAGGTGAGTGAGCTCCAGGCTCTTTCTTGCAAGCCCCCCTTTCTGTCTGTCCATCCAGACAAGGTTGTTCTTAGGACGCGTCCGTCCTTCTTGCCAAAGGTGGTTACTGCCTTCCACATTGGGCAGACCATCACTTTGCCCAACTTCTTTCCGCCTCCGCATCCTTCCAGAGAGGAAGAGAGGCTCCACCGTCTGGACCCAAAACGTGCGATTTCTTTCTATCTGAACCGCACACAACAGGTGGACGACCAGCTCTTTGTTGGCTACGTGGGCGCCAAAAAAGGTTGGGCGGTACACAAGCGGACCATCTCCCGCTGGGTTGTCTTGTGTATCAAAGCCTGCTATTCTTTGGCTAAGAAGGAGCCCCCTGTTGGGCTACGTGCCCATTCCACCAGGGCGACAGCCGCCACCACGCTTTGGGACGTGGTGTCCCATTGCAGGACATTTGTCAGGCAGCTGCGTGGGCCTCGCTGCACACGTTTACCAAGCATTACTGCCTTGACAGCCAAGTCCGGAGAGACGGCTTCTTTGGCCGTTCTGTTCTCCGAGACTTCCTTGTCTGATCTTTGTTCGCAGACCCACCACCGGGGTTGGTATTGCTGGGGTATCTATTCTAAGGTAAGGAATCTGTCACTAACGTGTCTCTTTCAGATGCACAAGTTACTAACTTGGGTAACGATATATCTGTAAGAGACAGTAGTTAGTGACAGATTCCTTACCGCCCCACCCATCCTCCCCGTTCTGCGAACTGATTTCTAGGGTTAAGGTCATCCCTTTCAGGGCCCTAGTTTTCAGACACCAGTGTCAGTTTCTTGCATGGCTCTGCGTTTCTGGCGCGGAAAGTCGTGTACAGAACTGACGCCAGCGCGCATGGGCGGCGTCTAAGTACTGGCCGCGACGTCATCCCGGCGATCACGACGCCGACGACGGACGCGGAGCCGCACGACGACGCCTACCGACGCGCAGGGGTACTGCTACGCAAAACTTTCCGGATCCAGCCTGACGTCTGGGGATATTCTAAGGTAAGGAATCTGTCACTAACTACTGTCTCTTACAGATATATCGTTACACAAGTTAGTAACTTGTGCGTTTAGTAGAATCACTTTAAGGTTTTAAACATATATTTTTATATACTTGTTTATACAGGGTAGAACAATCAAATATACCACAAAGAAAAGTGAACGTAATGACTGTCTTGATAAAGATGGAATAATCAGATACCCATCGAAACACGTTGACGCATTTCTGTACATTATCCCGAGGACAAGTTGGACCTGTAGATACAAAATCGAGTATATGTATCCAGGCTAATCTTGCTAAAATTATTCCTAGGGAATTGTTGAACTAAAAGACAAAGTATACTGTCTATCACTGTTCTTTTCTCTATTTTTTAGGGTTCTCTGTGGAAAAGTGTTATAAGATGTTATGTTATGTCCTGACCTGATGAATTTTATTGTTTTTAATTATGTTGAACTGATGCATTGTGTTTTATTATAGGTGTTTTATTATATGAATTGTGTTTTAATAATATTCACATGCACTAAAGAAATAAATTGATCTTTTTGCACTGTATGTTATAGTGGGATCATTGTTTGAGTGTTTCAGGGATTTTGAGTAAAAAAATGTGTTTGTATAGTTTATCTATGTGCTTTATATGAATTAAGAACTCCACTACTCATAGGGTGTTCTTGTTGATTGAATGAATTAAGGGACAACTTTTTTTTATTTTTTTATTAATTATTTTATTTAACATTTTTGTGAGAGAGCAACCACATTAGGCATACATGTGTACATTCAATAAACATTTGTAGATATATTACAGATCGACAATGCATCTATTTCGCCGGAGACAATCTGGGCTTCACCATAGAGACAGCAAACTTCCAATATTGACATTTGGAGGTACGGTGTGTTAAAAACAATCAAGGCTAAGCTTCCCACATCCCAACAACACACACATAAGTCATCCATTCATAAGCAGGACCATAATACTTTCCGAGCCCACACCAACACAATAGCGAGTACAGCAAACTAGGTGTCTGAGAGAGAGGGGCAGTTCTCCTTCCGACTGGGTCTAGCTCCAGTCTCCTGACTCCCGCGCATACGCAACCAATCACTAAATGGACCCCAGATATCCCTAGGCTTGGACGCTGTTGGCATAAGATCCCAGTAGTTAGCCAGCTGCTCTTGACAGTAGGCCACATCTTTCAGCCATGTGTTTATGTGCAGCTGGTGCGGAGAGCCCCAATGTATGGCCAGTCTACGCCGCGCAAGAACCAGCAGCATTGCAATTAAACGACTGTATTCTGGTTTGGATTGGGCCACATAGCCCAGCAGCATAATCAACGGGGTACACTCCAGCGCCTCGCCTGTAATATCTCCTATGACATTTGCCACCCTCCCCCAATATTCAGAGACACTGGGACACTCCCAAGCAATGTGCATAAAGGCTGCACCCTCCCGCCCACATCTCCAGCAGTTAGACGTTGAACGTATCCCTATTTTAAATAGGTGTTGTGGTGTGCGATAGAAGCGGTGCAGAAATTTAAAGTGGATTAAGCGTAGTTTGTAGTTTGGAGATAGACGTTTCGTTTGTGAACAGCAATAGGCCCATATATCGTCTGTGATCTGGTCTGGTAAGTCCTCGCGCCATTGCGCAAGCGCCCCAGGGTCGGACCATGGCATGTGTAGCTGCGTGTAAGTGTATATCCTGGTAACCAGTTTCCGTGGCGACGGTGTGGCCAGCAGGTTATCCAGGGAGTGCAACGTGGGGGGAAGAGGCCGGAAACGATTCATGTTGCTTCTTGCATGTCACTTTAAATTGGTGGAGTAGAAGCCTCTCCAACATTGGTACAGGGCCGCACGATTGCGCAGTAAGTTCAGGTAAGAAAGTCCCCTCTGGGTATAGATCTGCCATTGTCCTAAGTCCCATTTTATGAGCCCTCGCCACTGCCCCCTTATCCTGTAAGAAGGGGAAACTGGGATGGTACGCTAGCGGCACTTGGGGTGCATATAGGCATTGAACTCGGGATCGTCGTCTCAGGCCCTCCCAAGCCCATCCAGCCGTCTCCACTGTGTTAATTTCAGTTGGGGATCTACGATAGGGATAGTACACCGCCACTTGCAGTGGTATCTGATCCGCAATATCTCGCTCCGTCGCCACATGTGGTTGGAAAGGAGTAGGATAGACCCAGTAATGCAAGAATTGGGCCTGTGCACTTAGAGCATACAGTTCAAAGTCTGGGGCTCCCAGGCCGCCCCTGGACAGTGGACGTGTGAGAATGTCCCAGCTGATTCTGGGCGGACCTCCCGCCCAAACCATAGAGATCGCAGCCGAGCGAAGCTGTTTAAAAAACGCCTGCGTCAGAGGTATCGGAATGTTCACAAACAAATATAAAAATTTAGGGAGGACTATCATCTTCAATATTGCTATGCGTCCTGCCAGCGACAGGGGAAGTGCGGACCAGAATTTTATTCTATCCGTGAACCAGTCAAACAACCTTCCAAAGTTGAGGCTCCAGATAAGCTGGAGGTCCCTGCTAAGCCATATGCCCAAGTATTTTACAGTTTCCTCCTCCCACTTTAGCGGGAAGTCCAAGGATTGGCTCAGGGGGCGGTCGTCAAGGGCAGTATCGAAGACTTTCTCCAGTTTACCGTGATACCAGAAAGGCCTCCAAACCGAAGCATCTCCCTCAGCAACGGATTTAGGTTGTCATCCGGGTATCTGACATATAGGGTAATATCATCCGCATACATAGATGTGATGAGATTGCGGTCCGTGAAAACCAGGCCCCTCGACGAGTGGTATTGGCGTATTCGGGCAGCTAGTGGCTCCATTGCAATAGCAAATAGCAAGGGGAAAGCGGACATCCTTGCCGGGTGCCTCGGGAGATCTCAAAAGTGTCTGAAAGGAGTCCATTTGCCAGCAGGCGCGCCATAGGCCGTGTATACAGCAGTTGGATAAGTTTGATAAATTTAAGACTCAGGCCCAGTCTGGTGAGGATAGTGAAAAGGTAAGACCATTCAAGTGAATCAAATGCTTTAGTAGCATCCAAAAAGACTGCAGCAGCTGGAAGCTTGGGCTCTATTCGATGTACAACCGAAAAGAAGGTACGAAGATTGTGGGCTGTCGAACGACCCGGAATAAATCCGGATTGATCCGGTCGGGTAATGAGGGGCATCAGTGGTTGGAGTTTATTTGCGACAAGTTTAGCTAGGATTTTAGTATCCACATTCATCAGGGATAGTGGTCTGTATGAATCACAGCTGGTTGCTGGTTTGTCTGGCTTTAAAAGGTTTATAATAACCGCCTCTCTCAGTGTTGGTGGAAGAGTCCCCGATTCCAGGGATTCCTGATAGACATCAAGAAGACGAGGGGCAAGTGTCTCAACGTATGTCTTGTAGAAGAGCGTAGTCAGTCCGTCCAAGCCAGGCGCCTTACCTGACGGCAGACTCCTAATCACCCGCGTAACGTCCTCTAGTGTGAATGGGAGATCTAGATATTCCCTATGCTCAGGGCTCAGCCATAGGAGCTGTACAGAATCCAAATATTCCGTGAGTTCTGCGGAAGTAGACGTGTGCTTTGTGGTATAAAGGTCAGAATAGTAAGCAATTAGGCGCGCATGTGTGTCCACTTGGCCTCGGACAGGCGGGGCGCCCATATCTGTCAGCTCAGAAATAAATGTAGGTGCTGGGGTTTGTTTCAGCAGATTCGCGAGGGTTCTGCCTGGTCTATCTCCCTCCCCGTAGCTTCTGGCTTTAGTCTCCTTACCCAGAAATCTGGTCTCCCTCTCCGCCTCCTCCCCAAAATCGGATATGGCTTGTTTTATCGAGGCTAGTACTGTTACGTCATTCGTGGTATAGAATGTGTTTTCAAGACCTCGTATGGTGCTCTCTAGCGTCGTTAAGGTTGTGCGTATAGATTTCAAGACCCCCGAGCCCTTGGAGATGCATGCACCCCGTATAACCACCTTGAAGGCCTCCCAGAGCGTTGCTGCAGAGTCTACTGACCCCTCATTTGTGGTGAAATAATTATCTATTTCAGTCGCTATTTCCTCCTGAAATACAGTATCTAAAAGAGCATGTGGGGAAGCCGCCAGCTAAAGGCCCTCGGGAGTGTATTTGGGGCGCGCCAACTCAGCAACACTGGGGCATGGTCTGAGAGTGTACGCGGAAGGTGTCTTGCCTCCACCGTCCATGTCAGCACATCCGCAGAGAGTAGCCAGTAGTCTAGGCGGGACCAGGCCTGCTGGTGAGCAGTGATGCAAGTCCCCTCTCGTAACTTGGGGTTGAATTCCCTCCAGACGTCCCGCAGCCCATTCTCCTTCAGTATAGTGTTTAGTAGTTGAGTAGTCTTAGTGTGTGGGTTTCGCGCCGTTCCCTCTCTATCTAGAGTATTATCCGACACGACATTAAAATCACCGCCCCAGATAACAGTATCACAGCCCATTTGTACTATCTTGGCCCATACATCCAACAAAAACTGCGGGTCGTCTGTATTTGGGCCATAAATGGCCACCAATGTCACACGCGTGGAACAAAGACATCCAGTCATCAAGACGTAACGCCCATCTTTATCTGCCAGTGTCTCTATCGTTTTCCAGCCCAGTCCTCGTCTAATCAGTATAGTGACCCCCTAGCATAATTGGAAAAGGTGGCTGAGTGAACCTCTCCCCAATATCTGTGTTTAAGCTTGGAATCAGTGCCACAACTCAGGTGCGTCTCTTGTAGAAAGCAGACATCAATACGGTGCCTGCGTAAATACGTGTGTACCAGTCTAGCTTTTTTGAAGTCATTTAGTCCTCGGATGTTCCATGTTAGACAGTTAACTACAGCCATGACCAATGGTATATATCAGTGAGTGGACAAGCTGCCTTGGGATAATCTCCACATTCCCCATGTTGCCCTCCTAGTCTAGTGCATTTGAGAAGCCGATCTTTCATTGCCCTCTTGCTCCGTATGTAAATCAAAAAACAATAGTACATTTCTCTCTTCTTATGAACTCCCATCCCCTTCCCCCTCCCACTACAACCTCCCAATTAGGTCGAGAACTACCCTCCCCCTGTGAAACCCTCCCATAAACAAACATATAAAATACAAACTCATGGGAGATCTCCCTGTGAGGGCGTGGAACAACGGCTAATACCCGCCTGGTGGCGGGGTGGTCAGGCTAAAGGATATCAACGTGAATAGCCTCCACAGTCAGCCAACTTCGGTTTACCAGACATATCGCAAATCACATAACCGTGTCAACAGTGAATTATTCTCTCGCCCCCCCTTCCTGGCGTTCAAATGTCCCATATCAATGCTTTAGAAGCTGTAAGCAGATTCAACTATTGGTGCGCAAGTGTCACAGTTAATCATTATCAGCAAGCAACGTGTGTGAGTTCTGTCTCTCTTTTGATGGGCTCTGCTGCGAGTTCCGTGGACAAATATGCTTTGTGTATTTAAGAGCGGATTTGGCGTCCGTAAAGAAGTGTGCCTGGCCGTCATAGGTGATTTTTAGCTTTGCCGGGTATAACATCGCATACGGGATGGAAGATGACTGTAGCATCCGTTTTGTTGGAAGAAACTCCCGGCGCGCAGCCTGCACTGCTGGAGTGTAGTCAGGGAAGAAGGATAGGGTGTTTCCCTGGTGACTTACAGGGCTCTTCACCCGGGCCTCCCTTAGGATTGCATCTCGGTCCGCATAATTCAGTATACGCGCAAGAATAGGCCGTGGTGGAAGGCCCGGTGCTGGCCTGGGACCCAGTGTACGGTGGGCACGCTCCACCGCCAGCAGTGGAGACAGGGCAGGCCCAAACAGATCTTGGAGGAGAGTAGTGATGTAGGGTTCCATCTTTGAGATGGCTGTTGACTCTGGAAGGCCAAGAATCCGAACGTTGTTCCTTCGAGAGCGGGCCTCCAAGTCTTCATTCTTTGCCCTGATCACCTCCATCACTTTCTCCATGTTGGACAGCTGGGACTTGACCTCAGATTGTGAATCCTGGGTATCCGAGAGCCTATTTTCCACCAGGTCTAAGCGCGTTTCATGTGTGTCTACCCTCTTCCGTACGGCATCTAGGCTAGCCGTCAAGGAATCTATTTTCCCGTCTATTGTCTGTAAGCTTGAGCGCACATCCTTTAGAATGGATCGCAGGTCATCCCCAGACAGATCTGGTTCCTCCCGTAGTACCGATGCACCTCCTTGATCCGTCGGGGCGTCCATGTTGCGTGTCTGACGTTTTTCAAAGGGAATTTTCGATTGCTTAGGGTCGGTCTTACCCATAGTGTCTTAAGAGCAGTCCCTCACGGCCTGACCACGCAGGTGTATCTAGTATCCCGCAACGTTTCGAGAAACAAGACAGTATTTCTCCTTCCCTCGGGCAGCGTCAGGTGGATCACTCACAGTCAGGCAGGGCCTCCAACCTTCACCCTTTCAATATGCACGGGCCCGTCTCAAAATTCTCCCCACAGGGGTGAGCCCTCAGCCGGTAGAGTCAAGACGACAGCATGGGCCCCCAAGATGTAGCGCCCTCACTTCATCAGCAGCAGATATCCAGCCAGGCCGCTCCAGGGTAACATAGCATGTAGGGTCATTTTAGCACTGAGAGCGAGCCATGAGGGATCAAGCACTCCGCACCATACAGCCCATGGGGGTCAGTCACCACCTCATCGTGCACTCCATAGATTCACCGATGGATCCCAGCACTAGCACCACAAGGATCCAGGGCTCCCAGCCTCAGAGACCATCGGTCAGACCGGGCATCAGATCTGGGACGGGCCCTGCAGTCACGCACCAGGGCAAGGAAGGCCCCGGCAGGCCACAGCGCGACAAGCCACTCACCGGCCCTCTACGCCGATGAGCGAGCTCCGCCACCGGCCCTCCGTGACCCCCCCGCTTCCCGTCACCTGCACCACAGCCCGTTCGCCGTCTGTAGAGGCAGGCGAGCACCCCAGCCCCAGTGGAGGATCCCTTCCCTCGGCCTTCAGCAGCCGATCACACCCCTCTCAGCAGCAGCACGCTACCGCTGGAAGCGGAGCGGGCGCCTCAGTACCGCGAGGGGTCTCCTTCGGTGGCCACAAGCACTACACTCACCTCCTCAGCCTGTAGGTATTTCGGGCCGCCCCCGATGTTCAATCGCCTCTTCGTCCGGCCCACGGCCTCCAGTGCGAGTCCAGCCGCGGCCTCAGTTGATGTTGCCAGCCGCAACTCCTCCGGCGGGTGCCCCTCTCCACTGTCCGCCCTCCGGGATCTTGACAACGCGCCTATGGGTATCTGCCCACAAGAAACCAGCAGTTGGGTCCTCGCCTAGTCCCACATACAGTTCAGGCGGTCATTGCAAGACCCGGATCCCAGATCGGGGTGCTGCGCAGTAGCCTTGGAGATGGCGGCGGCCATTTTCTATATACAGACGCGCCCGCGGCTCTTCGATAGTTGAGCGGGTTCCAGGCCTCCCAGACACACGAAAGTCACCACATCGTGTCCGGGGGTGCTGTGTTTGCGATATCTGTCATTTTCCCCGGTTTCCGCCGACCTGGGCCATGGTATTTGCCGTTTGTTCAAGCCCGACCTGCAGAGCCCCTTCAACAGGCGACCATCCTGCAGCGCGTCGTGGCCACGCCCCCTGGACAACTTGTTTTTTGGTGTGAATATCCAGAGCCCGCTTAGGGAATTGAACATTTTTGACACGACAAGAGTTGCCTCACAGGTTTGATTACTATAAGGAGTGAAAGATGTATGCTTTTATACCCATCAGTAATTGACCTCTCTTTTAATCCCATAAACTTATTGCCAATTTATATCTTCCTTAATGCCACTATTAATAATACGAGTAACTCTATTTTTTGGTGAACGATAACAGTGTTTGCTCCTCACTTTCTACACCCCTAGGACTTCCTTGCTGATCACTACTCCAACTATGGCTGCGTCTTGTTGGCCCGGATCCAGGAAGTGAACCTCAGCCTTAATAACCTATTCTGCAGCCCTGGACAGGTATTGTATTGTGCTGTTGCATTTATATAGCGCTTTGTACCCCTGTTGAGGTCCCGAAGCGCATTCTGAGAGGTCAGATAATCGTTTTCCGAATTAATTATACATGTGTGGGAAGCATTGGTGCCGTGGGTGGAGTTTGAAGGGGTGGGCCTGTGGTGTCACTGCAGACTTTTAGGTGCTCATAGGCATGAAGTGATGCAGAAAAGTGTTAAGACCGATGGTGAAGGCTTTAAATGGGATGAAAAAAGAGGGTTGCTAAAAGGGGCGTGGGCTATGTAAATAAGGGAGTGGCCAGGGGCGTAGCTTGAAACATGAAAAAAAAACCTGCAGAAGGAGGGAAAGGGTGTCACCTGCCTACCAAATAAGTCGAGCGTAAAACGTCTCTCTATAGCTGCACAAATGTCTCACGTGGGGATTGGAACCAGAGAAGGTACAGGCACCTGATATTAACAACAAATAGCAAAAACAGGTATAACTAATACAAAAATATATTTTATTTAGGTTTGAGTGATTAATAAATATTTTAAAGAATATTTATAATATTTTAGCTACATGATAAAACACATCAAATAGCATGATCCTAGGCATTTTCTTTTTAAACTAGCACCCACAAGAACAGTAATGAAATTAATAGGATGTCCCCCACTCTAAGTGAATCACGGCAAAGGAACAAATAGTCATCCTATCAATTGTGCAAACAACATTCTTTCATAAAGTCAATCATACCATACTCGCATCCATACATCTATCATACTCACAAAACATATCAATAAAAGTTACATATATAAACAGGAGCCTCACAAGACAAATGGTAGAGATAACGTGTGACCCAGAGTCTGGGTAATCTCTGTGATGCTATGTATAGTTATGCAGACAACAATTGGTTGAAATGCTGCAAATATTTGAATAAATGGGCAGGTATCAACCATTAACAATGTACATATCCGTTAAATCTATAACATTAATTCAATCAGAATTCCTTTCATGTGTCCATAGAGAGATGGTGATGAATCCAGCACATTTAAACAATGCAAAAGTCTCTCGTTCTTTGCATGTAACTCTGTGAGGGGCGTAGCCTGGTCAGTAAGATTGGGGGGCTGTGAGCTTCAGATTGCCCAACGATCACGCTGGGATATCTTGTTAAAACACATTATATGAGAAGAACGACGTGAGGGAGACTTAAGGGGTAGTGGAAAAAGAGAGGACGGCAGATGGTTAGGGGCACTTAAAACACAACATTTTCCCAACTAATCAGCATTTTTAAGGGCTTCAAAACAGAGACGAGAGGGGGTGTGTGTTCTTGTCAGTGTGGGCATATAAAAATCCAAGGGGAAATCCGACAGACACTTCACCATACCCGACTGAAAACACGTGTACCCAACTATTTACAGCAAAATACAATATTTGGGGGTGTAACACCCCAAACTCCCCCACCGGGGCTACGCCCCTGGGTGTGGCTCAAAGATGTAAACTAAATTTCTGTGATTCCAATAGTGTGCCTCTTTCTGGTGTGTATCCAGATATATAACACAACAACTGGCATACACCTACAACCTGCCAGGACAGTTGGCTTTGTCAGTGATCGTCAGATTTTTGTGATAAAGCACTATACAAGAGTAATATGCTACACAGGAAAAAAATACAAAAAAACATCCTGGGAATAACTATCACTTTTAGGGAATGCAACATTAAATGAGACATGTGAAATATAAACTGGAACTAAATCGCTGATGTGAATTACCTTCACGTTTTTTACATTCATTGTGCAGAAATTCATCAGTGTTTCAGCAGTAAGATTAAGGACAGTGTTATATGGCCCGATAGGGAACCGTTTGAATATGCGTTTTTAATCACTTCCGGATCGGGGACCCGGATGGACCCGGCTCACTTAAAGCCCTGCCGACGGTCCCCCTTGCAGAGAGGTACCAGTGCCTGCTGGTCACGGGTCCAGGGGCAGTCAGGCCTTTACTAGTTTGTGGAATTCGCTTCCAAAGCGTGGCCTCTGCAGAGGGAATGAAGTACCGGAAATGCACGAGTTTCTGAGAGAAGGATGGATTGCTAGGCCCTTCCTTGGCAGCAGGGATTTGTATTTGAAATGTGTTTGTAGTTGGGTGTTTTATAAGGCTCTGAATTCACCTGTGGGCATGATTGTGCAGAGTTTGTGCTGAAAGAAGAGCGATCTAGTGCCATGAGGCCCGGTGGGCGATGCAGAGAGGCTCAAACGAAATGAATTCAGCAAAGGCAGCCGACGTCGATGTCCAAGGGCCGCAGTGACCCGTGTGTGCAGGTGATGAAGTCTCCTGGTGGCGTGTTAAGGAGTGGAGGGTACCTTCAAACACGCAAAGGGCAGCATGACCGGCCCGCTGCAGGGCACAGCCTCAATACCGCACTATTTAGAAAAAGTGATCAACAAAATATGGAGAAATAATACTGATCGGTGAATGGGCTGTTGGGGCCTTCATGGAAATAATAAGACACCACAATTTAATCATTACATAATCACCATGATAATTAACATCTTCATTGATCTTTTTAAGAAGCATCTTTCGGCAGAGCGCGAGTCCTCCTGGATGGAGACATTCACCTTTGTCTGAATGATCACACGACCTGAAGGAGGACCATGTTCACTCTGGTGGGTGAGATGACGTCACCCACACTGAAGACGGAAGACGAAGGGGCCAATGAGAAGGAACATGTTGCCAGCAGTGCACAGGACGTGCCCTTCCTTACAGGGGCACAGGGCGAGCAGACTTGGATTCTGTGATCCAGTTTCCTAAATAAAGACATTTCAGTAACACTTTCCACTCAAGGACGAGTCCTGGCCCTGCCCTCCCCTCCCCCAGGCGCGTCTAAAAACTTTATGAAAGTTTCCCAGTCTGCACTGAAGTCAAGGGATTACGAATACCTGCCCTCCGGTGACACGTAGGAAGGGAACCAGTGAGGTTTACTTTTAAATTCCACACTGAAACCGACCGCATGAACATAAGGGAAGACAGGGAACTCAGGTGCCAATTTAAACAAGCATTTGCAATGCAATAGGTCTCGCATTTGCGGGAGTTTGAGCTGTTGGCATTGTAAATGACAAAGCCTTTTATTTGTGTTTTGAAAACCTGCAAGCGGTGCATAAACACGTGCTTTGTACTTATAGTTGTTGCTTATGAGAAGCAAGGCTGGCAGTAAAAGAGGCACAGTCACTGCCAACCTTGCTTCTCGTAAGCAGCGACTATAAGTACAAAGTGCGTGTTTATGCACCGCTGGTAGGTTTTCAAAACACATAAATAAAAGACATTGCCATTTACAATGCATATAGCTCAGACTCTCTCAAATGCGAGACCTATTGCATTGCAAATATTTTTTTCTTCTTTGTCAGCTTACACGCCCCCGAAACATTTGAACAGAACATTTGAAAGTACACTTTCAGATCGAGGGGCGTCACGAGCCAAACAAGGCACAGCGAAACACCGTCCCCACCCCAAGGAAGAGTATTGGGGAGGTGTGAAAGGTGAAACATGACACGAGGAACCTGAAACCCCGTGGTGAAAAAGCAGAAATGGGGGGAGAGTGAATAAGCTGGAAAGAGGTGGGCCAGAGATCTACTCAAAAACAAGCATTTACATTTTACGTGGCCGACATAGGTAAAGCAGTTAGGGAGGTGGTGGGGGAGGGGTTAAGCTGCAAAGCAGAAGGGTGTTGGGAGACAAAGGACGGAACAGACGCGCTCAGATAAGAGTATTGGCCGATTAAAAATGCACAACAATCTTGGCGTGCCGCACTTAATAAAAAAATATATATTAATTTAATAAAAAAATTTAAAAAGATTTTGACGAGCCTTCAGGTGACAAAGTGCTTACAGTAAACACAATAACAACACAATAATACAATACTCTGTATAGTGTTGGCTTCAATCTCCAGAACAGCTAGTGAACGGAAGCCATACTAAAAGAATCCAGCACGTAACTAGTTCAGCACAGGCAGGAGCAGCACAATCTTACCTTACCTTATACACATGCAGAGGAGTCACCCCGCCCGAAGTGGACGTACCAGGGAAGAAAAGCAGCAGTGTCTGGGCTGCATCAAAGATAAACCAAGCGTACTGGCAGCAACGGGAGGCACGTGGTCGACATGGGTCAAGCGATTGGGGAGGGGTTAAGCTGCAAATCTGAACAGTGTTGGGAGACTAAGGACAGAATCAGCGCCCTCAGAAATCAGCGCCGTGCCGTCAAAAATGCACAAGCTTGGCGTGCCGCATTTTATGAAAACTTATAAATTAAAAAAAAAGGATTTTGGCGGTGCACTATAAGAAAGTTGTGCAGCTGCCATATGCGCTGGATAAAATATAATTAAAAAAACAAAACAAAAAGGATTTGGGTGACCCGTGCTATGAGGAAGTCGCGCAGCTACCATTATTGAAGTTTAAAAGCGGCATGGGAGATAAAAGAATTTTAAAAAGACAGGCACGCAGCCACCATGAATATCAAGCTTGGCGTGCCGCGCTGCATAAAAAAAATGTAATTTAAAAAAAAAAAAAAGGATTTGGGCAAGCCGCGCTACAAAAAAGTAGCGCGGCCGCCATTATTGAAGCTCCAACACGGCATGCTAGTGTGCTTCAAAAAGAAAATAGTTCTCACAAACGGCAAATAACAGATCCCGAGTAACAGCACGCGTAACAGGGCGTGTCCTCATTGGAGGTTACAAGAAGAGAAAAGGCGGTACTAAGGAGGGACTACTAAGCCAATTGATCAATCAAAAGCCACCATTTACAAAAGACAGTAACAGGAGCCAATTAAAAGATGGGTGGAACATGGGCGGAGCTTAGTGCCCATATCCTGAATACTAAGAAACAAGGGGGGGGGGTAAACCTGAAACCTTTGTCATTTATACAGCTAATTCTTTAAAGCAATGATCAAATGCATTCCTTTTGATTTGATCGGTTATTTATTTAACCTTTTCTTTTATGGATATTCATATATTTTTCAGAAAGTTCTAATGTGAAAAAGAAACACTTATTAATTCCAGAATTATATACAATAACCAATAAAACATTTAACAATTACAAAAAACATCATAGACGACCCACATTAACAATATGACATCCCTACATAACAAAAATAACATACATATTCTTACACCATTTCATAATTTGCCAAATTGGCAACCCTTGAAACTACTAGTTCATCAAACTCAAGGGGAACGTTAATACACAGGGAACACACTTGTACATACAACAGGGGATGATTACATTGCCCTCAATCAGAACGTATATTTAATTCACAGTTCCTCAGTGTAAATAAATGGCAACGCATTTTGAGTCCCAGGCGAGAAATACGGGGGCTACAAAAATGTAATAAAAAAAAAAAGGATTTGGGCAAGCCGCGCAACAAAAAAGTAGCACGCCCGCCATTATTGAAGCTCCAACACGGCATGCTAGTGTGATTCAAAAAGAAAATAGTTCTCACAAACGGCAAATAACAGATCCCGAGTAACAGCACGCGTAACAGGGCGTGTCCTCATTGGAGGTTACAAGAAGAGAAAAGGCGGTACTAAGGAGGGACTACTAAGCCAATTGATCAATCAAAAGCCACCATTTACAAAAGACAGTAACAGGAGCCAATTAAAAAGATGGGTGGAACATGGGCGGAGCTTAGTGCCCATATCCTGAATACAGCATGTCTCGAAGAGATAGCGCAAGCGCTGCCTAGGCGAGTCCTAAACAAAATTCAAATACTCTAAGGCAGGTTTGAAGGTTTCGTGTTATTCAGGGCTCAGAATCACAGTTTCCACTGAAACCTTCATTTAACGTCCGGTAAAAGAGAAGATGTCTGGGAAGATGCCCCGTTGCATCTGCGACACAGGGTTCAGGAGTGAAGATCAGCTCTACTCATTGCCAGTAGGGGCAGTGTCCATTTTATTGTGCTTTTCCTGGCCCAGCTGCAGTAGGAGTCCGGTAACGAGCTCATGCTGCACTTTGGAGAAATAGTGATTTTAAGCTCTCCATCATCGAGTTGGCAGCATGCCAGTCAGCAGTAGCCTGAGATCCCAACCTGCCCCCGTGACTTTCCCTTCTGTGGAACAGACGGTGACCCACCACTGTCACCCCTGGATTGAGCTCACGAAGGCCAAGGCAGAAATTTAAGCAGCCCTTTTTGACCCCTGCCTAGTTTCTGCTGTACCCAATATAGCCCTTCTCTGGCCAGCAAACTGTAGGGGTCCTGTTCATAAACTGAAGTTTGTATGGCTATTCACAAGCCTACGAGTGCAAATCTCCACCTCTCCTCTCTTTTCTGCGTGGACATCCTCCTCACACATGTAAGTTTCAGACCTGCCAACTCATACAGCGCCACCGTGTGTCGCACGATTTCAGCTCCTTTCACCTGGTCACCTGGTGAGGAGCTGAAATCACGTGGTGGCAGGCAAGGCGAGCTGGAAACCACTGCAAAGAGTGGATTTCCAGTTCATCTTTTGAGGCTGCATGCAGGTGATGTCCATTGAGAGGTATGAAAACCCCCTAGGACATCATCCGCAGCCTCAGCAACCTTGATTCCGCCTCTTGCCTCTTTCTTCCCCCGCCAGACACACCATGCCTTTTAATTTCACTCATGCAGGTCCTTCTTCATCCCTGCTCTCTGACTTTGTCACTGCTTTTCTGGCTCTCTCTTCTTCCTCCGTTTTGTGTTTTTCTCATTCTTGCTCTGGAACAGTTGGTTGAGGAAAATAAGTGTTGGTCCCCAACTCAATGCCAGTGGGCCCCACCTACAACCACCGGCTCAAATTAAACACTGTCTAATTTGTGTTTCACCTGTGCCTGATAGAAGGATATGTTGTATTTTAGGTTTGTTTAGGTGACCACATTGTCTTACTATGTATGAGCTTTGTGTATTCCTCTTGCAGGTTGAAGACCCTTCACACCATCCCCTGGTCAATGGCTTCAGGTCTCCTGCATCGCCAGGGACTTGCGTCCACCCTGAGACACTGGGCGCTCTGTGGGAGCGGAACCACATGCTCATGAAGGTACAGTGGATGCACCATCAGTAAAACACCATACTCGAGACGTGACTCGATGGGAGAAAGAGGATGGCAGGGCTTTGAGACGATGTTCCCACAAGATACTAGGCTGGAAGGAACTTACAGTTCTGTGAGATTATATTAGTTTGCAGGAAGAAATGTTATTGTCTGGAAGGGGTGTCTATCCAGAGTCTGATGAGAATCTGTTCACCAAGAGGAAGGCATAGTTGCAGTCCAATGAGAGGCCATTGGACGGGAGGAAGGTATACGTGCAGTTCCGATGAGGTCCCTGGAGGAGGGTATGTCTGGAGGGTGGTAGGATGTGACTGGTTAAGAATAAGATATCCCATTGAAATAGCATTGGGTGGGAGAACACATGAGAAGTATCTCTGCTAAATCAGTAAATACAAAACCTTGACATTTTCATCATGAGCATTGTGGTGCCTGTAAGTAATTGAAAATAAATTCCAAATTCTATAAAAGATTATAGGACCAGAAGGATATCGGTAGATGCAGAAAGTTATTTATTTACTGGTGCTTTGAGCCAGACCGTAGTAGAGGTAATAGTTGGGAGATGAGTTGAGCTCTAATTGTACCGTGGAGTGGTATGCAACCTTACCATATGTGTATCTAGGGTGCCCATGTCACAGTGATGGACGAGGTAATGTTGAATGATGAATCAGTCAAAGCCTTCCTGCTGTTCACTTTTTCCTGGGAATGGTTAATGTAATGACGATGGAAAGATATTTCTTTGAGGTAATTCATTGTATGTGTTGGAAATGCTTTAGGGATGATGGTGCATTAATGTTTGGCAAGACATATTGAATATTGTTGCCTAGTGTGATCACACAAACGTTCTATGCGTTAAGGAATTACGGATTTTCTTTCCACTGTTGGATCTTATAGCGGATTTCCATTAAATATGAATTACCTTAGTCCTACACCATAGCCACAGGCTGCTGTTTGAGACATCCCAGGCCTCAGCCATGTCGTACTCTGACTGGCCACTACATGTCCCTGCTAGCCCCGCAGCGATGGCCACTGCAACGATTCCTGCTACCTAGAGAGAAATTCCTTTCCACATCCCACAACCTAAGTCACCGCCACACTCTGACAATCAAATTCACAAGAAAACTCCTTTCCCTCAATGATTTAAAAAAAAAAAAAAATTCTGTGAAAATGCTAGGATTGACATTCAGCCAGATAGGAACTGGGCCAGTGGTTGAGGAAGCTCTGGATCACTTGAAAATGTAGGCTGATGAAGCGGGTGCTGCAGCCAGCTCTGCCTGTTTGTTGTTTCAGTGTGGCACTGTTAGAACTGGGATGCCTGGTTGACTGAGGTATGCACCCAGGCCAGGCAGGAACCGCCACTCTAGTCAGCGTAAGCTAATTAGGCACTACAAGATAGCCTGTGCTCACCCTCTGGTAGTTTGGCACAGAGCAGTCAAGCTTATCTAAAGAGGCAATCTGTAAAGTATTTGTGCAACACACTCACACATAGTAACACAATGAATACACCACAAAAAGAAAAATAGATTATTATATTCTGAATAAAACAAGACCAAAACGACAAAAATCCAATGTATAGAAGTTGAGCTATTGTATTTCAAAAGAATATGTCAAAAATAGTTCTTCGAAGCAAATAGCGCTTTATGGTTACTTGAGGTCACGCTGGACAGAGGCAAAGTCAAAGTTCAGGCCAACTGCGATTGAGCGCCGGCTGGCTACAGGACCCACGCAGGCCCCGGTGAACAAAGTGCCTTTCCTGGTCGCAACAGCGAGATGCGTTGGGAGATGCGTCAATGTTGATTCGCCAGTTCGAGGATACGTCGATTCTTCTCCATACAGGAATGGCGATACGTAGGTTCCGAAGGCAAGACGCAGAGCCGAAATGCGTTGGTTCTGTAGAGTGATGCCCTGGGTTTCTCCACGGAGTCTAGGGATGCGTCGATCTCTCCGAACTGCGGCGCGCCGATGCACGGTTCCGATGCATCGGGCTCTCAAGGTGCTGCATTGGTTCCAAGACAAAAGCGCAGATTTTACTCCTGCAACCAGGTCGATACACCTGTTCTACTACAAGCAGGCAGATGCATCGATGTCCATGTTGCAAGTATCTGGGTCCACTTCCAGTGAAACCAGAGCTGGGGTAGATACTTTGATATTCCTGAGTCTCAAGCAACAGGAGGCAAGCCAACAAGCCCTAAGCCGTCTACTTTTTGTGCCTTCATCCAGTCAAAGTTTCTTCATTCGGGCATAGTCTCCGTGTTTTGGATGCACGAAAGCTGGACATCTTAGCCACGAGCATACAATTAATTCTTCTTTCTAGCAGTAAAAAAGCTCTGAACTGGGCCAACCTGATTCACTTGCCTGCCGAGATCACGCCTTGTGCAGATAGCCTTCGATGGTTACTCCTGGTCCTCCAGAGGTTGAAAATGTTCCCAACTTTTCTCCTTTTTGAAGCAGTTTGGTCACTTCTGAGGCTCCCAGGACCTGAGGGACAGCACTTGGAGTCCAGGACCCACTCCAGCAGAGACCACCAGCACAGACCTGTCAGGGTCCACATGCCACTAGTCAACTCGCCATACCAGGAAAAGGCCTCTTGCAACTTCTGGTGTCTCTTTCGACTTATAAGAAGTCCGCCAACTGACCCTTAGTGTCTACCTTCTAGTCCTGGGTACAAGTGGGAGCAGATCCAGTCCTTCAGGGCTCCACACACTTTTGTTCAGTACACTAGCCGGTGGGTGGGTATGGCTCCTGTACATTACTTGACCAATCTGTAAAACGTTCCCAAGGGTAAAACTTCCCCCTTTTTCCCAACATCCTGTTTGCCTTGCTGCAAACTGTCCCAAAGTGCACCATTCCAACATGGCTCAACTGTTCTGCCCCTGGAGGAAGCTGATGTGTCACCCAGGCTTGTGTTCATTGTAATGAGCAGTCCCCTCTCATCTGCCACGGCAAACTGGTTCTGGGACCAACTCCCCTCCCACAGTGAATGGAGTAGGAATGTCTATATTGAGAGGACTCACTTATTCTTTAACTATGAATGTGCAGGCCTCAGACGGGTCCCTTTCAACTTAATTAAGCTCTTAGATCATTCCAAATAGCCCTTCCTGGGAAACGGCGAGGAGCACACCATCTGGCCAAAAAGCTTAAGCCATTGTCTCTGCTCTGTGACCAGTGTCTTACCTCCTTAGGGGGTGAAGCGCTGAAAGGGATGGCAGAAGCTGACCTGCAAATGCTAATAAGCCTAATGGATATTCAGTCAGGAAATGTAAAACTTTCTAAAAGTCAATCAATCAATCAATCAATCAACTGTGACATGTAGAGCACCGCTTATCACTCGTTTGGGTATGCAGGTGCTGGGTTTCTTGCTGGCATCAGTCGAAAAGCCAGGTCTTGAGTCCCTTTCTGAATTCAGGGAGAGAGGCTGATGTTCGGAGGTGCAGGGGAAGGTCGTTCCAGGACTTGGTGGCGAGGTAGGAGAAGGAAAGTCCTCCACTGTTGCTTTGGCGGATGCGGGGCATGTGATCGAGGGTGAGGGAGGATGAGCGCAGGTGTCTGGAGGGTTGATAAAAGTTCAGGCGGTGGTTGATGTATGCTGGTCCTAAGTCATGGAGGGCCTTGTAGGCGTGTATCAGCATCTTGAATTGGCATCTTTTCTGATGGGGTGCCAGTGGAGGTTCCTGAATTGGGGGGTGATGTGGGTCCATTTGAGGATGTCAAGGTTGAGTCTGGCAGCTGAGTTCTGTATCGTCTGGAATCTCTTTAGGAGGCGAGTCCTGTGTAAAGTGCGTTGCCGTAGTCCAGCCAGCAGGTGACTAGGGCTTGAGTGACTGCTTTCCTGGTGTTGATGGGGAGCCATCTGAAGACCTTTCAGAGTATGCAAAGAGTGTGGAAGCAGGCAGAGGTGACTGTGTTGATCTGGCATTTCATGGTGAGTTTGCTGTCCAGGATGATGCCGAAGTTGCGCACGTGGTCTGTCAGTGTGGGTCCGAGTTCAGAAGGCAACCAGGTGGTGTTCCATGGGGAAGTATTGTTCCCAAAAATCAGCACCTCTGTCTTGTCCGTGTTGAGCTTCAGGCAGTTGGTCTTCATCCAGTCGGCGAGGCTTGTCATGCAGTTGTGGAAGTTGTTCCTAGCGGTTGAGGGGTCTTCTGAGAATGTGAGCAGGGTGTCGTCTGTGTAGAATGTGATGTTAAGGCCGTAGGTTATGATGATGTTCGTCAGGGTGTTGAACAGGGTGGGGCTGAGGGATGAGCCTTGTGGGACACCGCAGATGATGCTCTTGGATTCTGAAGTGAAGGGTGGAAGTCAGATTCTCTGGGTTCGTCCTGCGAGAAAGGATGAGATTCATTTGAGGGCGTCTCCATGGATCCTAATGTGGCAGAGTCTCTTGATAAGGGTGTGGTGGGATACAGTATCGAATGCTGCTGAGAGGCCGAGGAGGGTCAAAGCCGTTGTCTCTCCCCGATCGAGGAGGGTCCTGAAGTCGTTTGTGGCAGCGATCAGGGCGGTCTCGGTTCTGTGGTTGGCGCTGAAGCCGGTTTGGGAGGTGTCCAGCAGGTTGTTGCTCTCCAGGTGTTCGGTAAATTGGTGGTTGTTGGCCTTTCCAAGCTCTTCCTGTGTCACACTTCCTGTGTATTTATCAAAAATCCTAATTTACCATGGGTTTGGATCTATACTAAATATTAAAAACAGTGGTTGAGAGGGCTTTGTAGATTTTTCTAAGCAAAAGTTACAAAAATAGTCCTTTAACAGTACTTTTCTCATACAAAAAGCCACAGCACGCATACATTGGGGACTAGCCGCTGTAGGAACATATCAACTGCATACTTACAAGTCCCACTTTTAAATACTAGGGCACTCTACCATATGGGTTGCAAAGTCTACTTAGGCGTGACTTATTTAATACTTAAAAGTAGGTCCCTCTTCTGTCAAAACGGTTACTTTGACAGGTCTGTCTGAATGTTTAAAAGCTGCAGCAGTCTGTCTGCATGTGTAGGCCTGAAACCATGTTTCCCTAGTAGGCCTTGTGAACGGCACAATATGTGCTGCAGCCCACAGGTGACATTTAACTTCCAGGTCATGGGTGAATTTCCTGCACCATATACTAAGGACTTATTGGAAAGGTAAATATTCCAATTGGGGATTGCCCAATTTTACCATCTTTTATTGGTTAGAGCACATCCGCTGGAGACTGGACAGCAGTTCCTCTGTGTGGAGAGTTTAAAAACCAGCAGCATCAGTCCACAAAAAATTAGGGTGACCACGCAAAAGAGGCATTTTCTACAACAATAAATACAACTTTCTGCTAAGTATATTAGATTATGATAGCCTGCTTTGTTTTAGGTATTATGATTTTGTACACGTTATGTTACCCTGACCGTTGATCGTCATTCATGTGATCGTACTGTTGCAGAAGGCCAGATGATCCTTCTTTAACTCATCCACCTCTTCCTCTTTGTTCCCACTGGCAGGAAGTGACGGAGAAGAGCGAACGGATAGCTCAGCTGGAAATGGAGAAAGCAGCTCTGTGCAAGCAGCTCCAGGAAAAACGGGCCTACCGACCCTCCAGCCACAAGGGGTCAACCTTCATCTAACAGGCACTGTGACGCCACTTCATGCTTCCGCCGCCTCGAATGGAAAGTGACATCACTTCCTGCAGCTGTCAAGGGATTGTTAACAGTCTGTGGAGCCACTTTGACTGTCCCTAATGCTGTCTCCAAGGGATTGTTAAACCCTCCTAGGAGGAACTGTCCACAGGATTTGTAAACTCTCTGTAGAGAAAAATGTGACATTTCGTGCACTGTATGTTTTTTTTTTTAAACACTTAAAGGAGCCACTGTGACATCACTTCCTGCAGCCTCCAAGTATTGTTACCCCCTTCTTTCCTCAGGGAGGAGCCACTGTGATGTAATTTGTTATGATCTTCAAGGGGATATGCAGCCCCCGACTCAGAGCCACTGTGACGTCATTTATTGTATTCATCAAGGAAGTGTTAGACCGATGAGGCGTTTATATGACATCACTTCCTGTGACTACCAAGCGATTGTTTATCTTTGTGAGCTCATGGAAATCTTAATTCAGAAGCAATTGAAGCATAACTTACTCATGCTCCAAGGGGTTGAGACCTACGAGCAGCCACAATGAATTCACTTCCACGTCTTCCAATGGGTTATTGAACCGTGTGCTTATGGAAATCTTTTTCGTGTTGGAGCCACCAGGACAATTCTTCCAACAGTCTCAACCGGATCACTTATCACTATTAACAGTGTAGACTTTGCTCACCTACTAGTTACAGGGGTGTTCAGTCCTAATGCCTTGAAGCAAATTGTCGACCCTTCAAACAGCCGTTATTTAGCAACTACAGCAGCATCACTTGCTACCGCCTCTGAGGCATTGGTCAACACTTTGACCCACACAAAAGCGGCCTGCACCTAGAAACCAGTGTAACATCGGCTCCTTCTGGCTTAAATGGGTTGTTCATCCCTTGGAGCCGCATGGAATCCACTTTTGTCCATGAGCCACATTGATGTCACTTCCTGTGATTGTCAAATAATTGATTACAACACTCAACCAGATGAAACCTGCCTACATCTAGGCAACAGAGATACATCACTTCCTGGTGCCTCCAAAGGAGTTTCAACCATTTCAGTCACATAGGTTTGGTTCCTCTGTCATCTAGGAGCTGCATTGACATCACTTCCTGCTGCCTTCAAAACACAGTTCAACCCACTGAGCCATAGTGTATCCATTGTTTCCTAGGCGCTACCGTGACAAACATCTCTATTTGCTGCCCTTAAAGGATTGTTTTTCAAGGTGTAAGGAAAAGACAAGTGCTCAGTACGTGGCTTCTTCGGTTGCACCTCATGTGGCTACCATGTTTTATTGTGAAGAGAGACCTAAGCAATGAATCCTGAGCACACTGCTCCCAGCAGGGGCGTGGCAGTGCTGAAACTATGTTTCAATCTAGAATATAATCATTTTGCAAATTGATGATTCCTCCAGTCCTTAACATCTACTCTCTCAATCTATAATTCAAACTGTAATGGCCTCCAGGTCAAGTCATTGAACAGAGTGCAGAGGAATCTCTCAGTGACTTCCAATCCATCATGGCTGCCATGCTGTTGAGGCAAGTACAACAGGAGATGTCTCCTGGTGCTAAGCAAACCCCAGTGGTTACTGTATTTAGGGACCCCACTCTCCTAGCAGCATTTTATGGTGTACGGTGGAATCCCACAGTGCGTTCCATACAATCATCATGGTGGACATGATGGCTGGCTGACCTTTACAGACACTGTCCTACGCAATGATATGCGTTTATGGCAAAACCACTGTGTTTGCATTTGGTGAACGAATGCTGCCCTACCCGTAACCTGAAACAAAGCAGTACTTGGTGTATGCCAAGCAACTGACTACATGACACTTTGGTGCTAAATAAGTTCACATATCAAAAGGCTACAAAAGACCTATCTTATGAAGCAATAACATAGATAAGATAACATTTATTTTGTGTTATTTATTTTGGGTGTTTTGTAAAGCGTGGACATGACCCAAGGGTATCAGAACGCTGTGCATATTATAGATAAATATAAACAAAGAGCTGATGCATAGAGCAACTCTTCTAGAGATCTGATTGAAGCCGTCAGATCACAGAATGGTTCCCAGTGTGCAGTATTCGACTAGTCATACTTCTAAGGTTTGCAAAGTACAGTTAAGTTGCTTTATATTTGAACCTGTTAATACATTGCTTTTAAGTTGCATTGGTATATAGCGCCAAGGTATTATATTAGCCACTATTGTTGAGTTGTAATTTATTTAAAATTTGAAAAGGTTTTTTTGATTGGCAGCTACAGCAACAAATCTGCTGGGATGAGCCACGTGGCCCAGAATACTTTGGGACCACCTGCTGCAAGTTTGAAACCAAAGTGAACCTTCTCTGCCCAGGGCAAGAGATACCAGGTGGAAATAAACCTGTGCTCAAAACCTCAGAGTCTGTTTTTCATGGAACGCGTGGGAGCACTGCAGAAACCTATAGTGAAGAACCTCACACGATGCCTTTCCCTAAATTGTTGACTAACCTGCCAATCAAGCACGCCCATCCTGCAAAACGTTTGGCCGACATGCATGGCTTTTGTAGATCATACATGGACACACAACATAGAGGCACACATTCAAGCATGGACAATGCACGCTCATACATACACATTTGCACACCATACAGGCACCTAAACCCACAGACATGCAGGCTCTTACTCAAACAAATTGGCAAGGTATAACTGATACCATATTGTGCTTAACAAATACCATTATAATAATGAAGGTACTCCTGAGCACACACTTACAGGTGCCCATGTACCTAGGCCAATAGATATACATGCACCCATATACACAGACAACAAATACAGGCACCCATACATACATTACAAATGGCAGGCAGACCCATACCCGTTCACACATAGGTACCTATAGCACATACAGGCAAAACACACACAGGAACTCTCTTAAACTGAGGCACATGCACACATAGACAACAACTTAAAGGCTCTGTAGAAACACGGGGCCATACACAGGAAGCACACAGGAAACAGCAGCATCCCAACCCATGGTTTATCATTCGCAGTACCACCCTAGACAGTGGCCGCCTGATGCACAACAAGACAGACCCTGCCTCTTATGGGACCAGTCCATCCGAGCTGCTCATCCCTGAGGCATAGCTTGGATCTTGTGGCACAGACAGCAAGGGACCCATGCCTGGGCTTACCCAGGGCCACTCACATCATGCAACACGTATGCTCACACGTTTCTAATGGAGCCTCTTGTTCCTCAGAGAATTCTCCTTCATGGGAGGTGTCCATTCCACTGGTATTCTGAGCATCAGTAAGGGGGGGGGGAGGAGTAAGGAAGCCGCCACTGATTCATGGTTGTGTTTGTCAAGGTGAGGCTTAGAAAGGACCAATACACTGGTGCCTTGTCCATAAGGGGAGGGAAACTGACATGTACAGCCATGACGTAGAACCTGTGTGTCATTATCAAGCGAGCAGTAGAGGTTCTGCTCCCACTGATGAGTAAGTAGTAGCAGCCTTTGCTCCCAGCATTGTAGGGCTGTGGGCGTCCTTTGAACGTGCAATAGAAAAAAGTGTGATTGCAATCTTCAGAAAGGGTTAAGATGTGGAACAGCAAGTGTGACCTGTGCTTTCAAGAGTGATCTGCTTCAACGCAGCACTGGTGCTGGAAGGAAGTTGTGTTACTGCTGACAGAGATGGTCCCAGTACACACGATACTTAAGGAGCAGCTGGCTGCATGCAGTTGAGTCATCTGTGTAAGTGTGCTAATATGAAACAGCTATGGAGGTTTACCAGTGGGAATGAGGCTGCCCGCGGCTCACGCAGTGGGCCACCTCAAAAGGGCAGCCACCTTAGTGCCACATTAGGCACACCGCCACCCCCTCTAGTTGAAGGGACCCCGGGGAGGAGTCCCCCAGCCCGGCACGCCGGCCGCATCACTTCCGGTGCGCAGAGGGTTGGGGTGAGGTATTTATACCTGCCCCCGCCCATCTGGCGCCCTCTTTTGCTCTGGACACGCCATCTCCTGGTTCCGCGTTGCGTCGTGATCTCTGGTCGGAGGCAGAGTCGGGGTTTTTGCGGTGAGTCTGGGCCCTTTGGGGCAGTTCCTCTCGCCTCCTTAGACGATCTGTTGGGGCTAGATGCCCCTGTCCCCAGGCGTTCCAGTTCTGCGCTCACTGTGGGGCGCGTTGCGTCCCGTTGGTTGGTGGAGTTGGGTTGCTTGGGGGGAGATTGGTCCCCGCAGGTGGAACATTTGCCAGGCCTGGGGGGGCTTGGACCACCCCGGGTCCCGATTTGTGTTGCAGATGAGTGTGTCTGTGGGATTTGTCTCGCCGTCCCGCCTACCTCCTATATTAGATAGGGTGGTCTTTAAGGAAACCATATGCCCCCACTTTTTGTTGGTTGTCCCAGTTGGCGGGACGAGCCCCCGCTACCCGGGCCATCGATGCCGCGGCTGCACAGGGCTGTGAGTGGGCTGCGTGGGGTCGGTGTGGGGACAGCGGAGGGTGCCCCTATGTTTTTGGGGAGGCTAGATTGTCAAGCGGCAAAGGCTGGGTACGGCGTGGCACGTACCCAGGTCGGGTCCCGGCACCAGTGGGTACAGGTTCACCTAATCGGTCCTCTTCGGGGGCACACGTCGAGGGGTGGTGCTGCCATTAGCCCCATCATAGGCTCCTGACCGCAGTACAGATCACCTGGGCCGCGTTCGGGCCTCTGGAGCAGTCGGGGCTTCCCACCTGGTCCAGGTCCCGGCTGCGCACGCCCCAGCTACTCGTGGCAATACTGGGGTGCGTGGTTTGAAAACCAACCGCGTGTCGGATGCGAGGGGGCCGAGTGATGGACCGGCCCCCCTTCATTGTTTACATACACTTGACTGCGCACCACCCCATCAAAACCGCACGGCAGGCGGGTGTGTGACCCGCCATACATAGCATCCGGGCCGGAAGAGGCCGGCTCAGAACCTCTGTGTTTCCTGCAAGTGGTTTGCACCTCTACCGTGAGCTTGCGGGTAGCTGCCTGAGGTTGGTACCTCGGGCGAAACCTCAACGGTCCCCGCTCCACATCCGGAAAGCGGGGGGTATATTGAAAGTCCCGGTCTGGAGCGGTAATTACTGCATTTCCCGTCAGAGGCACGGAGGCTTCTGTGCTCCACGCGGTGAAGATTATTACCAGAGAAAGGGCAATAGGAGGGTGTAGAAGCTGCGCTATAGCTCCCTGCGTGAAGACAATTGTATGCACCACTATGGTGACCTGCATATGCCTAAGTGGGGCATGAGGTACTTATGATATGCACCCTGCTACAAGTGTTTAGTAGGGTACACTGCTGATCAAGTTGATGCATAATGTGTTATGCTAAGTACAGTTCCTACCAGTAACCACTGGGTTGTGCTAACTGATCTGTAGGACAGTGGCCCGATTGGTCTAGTGATTTATGTAATCCCCATGAAGTCATCACAAGGTTTTGTAGCACAGTTTAATATATGCAATTGTGAGCTAAGTTTTTTATGGAGGATATAAAGGATAATTTTAAATAACCTTGTATGGAGTCTCTTTTGTGATGTGCCTAGTGTGCCATCGTGGGTGTGCGTGTGGCACATACAATTTACACTGCCTCTGGGGTAAGCCTGACTGCTCTGCCAAGCCACCAAGGCGGTAAGCAGGGGTTAGCGTCGGTGTGTAACTCCCTTTCCCTGACTAGAGTGGTGGGTTCTGCCAGGCTTAGGTGCATACCCTAGCCAACCAGAAACACCATTTATAGCATTGGTAGAGAATGCCTAGGAGTTGTTTGCAGTCCATTTGCAACTGCCCCATAGGGCGAATGTTAAGAGGCCACATGGCGTGTGGAGGGCTCTTGTGGGGGAGCTTGGTTGAAGAGCTAGTGTCAGGCATGTATGTCTTCGCACTGATAAGTCCTAGTCATGAGCTGATTGTATCAGGGTGAGCTGGCTGTGGGTGAGGGAGCGCGATGCATCAGAAGCACGGAGCAGCTTACCGGCAGAGTCGATACGGTTGGTATCCGATGCAAGGGACATCTGTTAGGCTAGAGCTGTACTCAGAGGCAACGCCTTCAGTGCTGGTTTCAGCCGTCCCTCTAAGACCACGGTTCAAGCCCCAGGAGTGGTGGCGCCCTCATTGTCGTTGCGAAAAATCTTGTAGCGCACCAGAGGCGCTGAGCGGACTGGTTGGTGTTTCTCTGTTGGGGAGTGTCGGTGTGGGGCCGTGTCACCAGCTTGAGGTTTTGGATTGATTGCGTGGGAGCAGTGGCTTTAGCAACTGTGGAGCTGGAGACCCGGGTTTGGGTCTCAGCGTTGGCCCTCTAGCCTGTGATGCTGGGCAGGTCACTTGGTCTGGTTGTAGGGCTGGAAGTGGTTGTTGATTGATTTTGGGGACCCGTGACGGGCCGGAGGGTGTGAGAATTTTATGGCATGGGCCCGATGGTGGGTGGAAGAGTCATTGGTTTGGTCGGTGGTGCAGTGCTTACACAGTTCTAGTGCTGCGGGTGTCACGCTTTTGGTTGTAATTCTTGTTAATCATATGTGTATAACGTATAGGAAGCGGCTCGGGGATAGGGGTTAATCAGCCTGACTCCCCATCAGTGTATACTCAATAGTGGCTTTAAGGAATGCCTCATTGCAATTATTATTATGCGTCCTTGTTAACGCACGGAGCCCTTTGTAAACTTCCATCTCCCATGCTGCCATAAGGTGTTTAGGCCACCAGGTGGCAGTGCTGCCCTGTGGCTCCTCCCTTCAGCCAACAGTACTGCTTATGGGCAAACCTTCGTCTGGATGTTTGTCACATTATTTTCACGTGGATCCACGCAGCGTCTTCACTTGGGCGGTATGGCAACTGGGTTAGGTGTCCTGAGAGATTTTGACATGACATTGTCTGGATGGTAGGCCCTGTGGGACGACACTAGCTAGGTGGGGCTTAGGCGTACTGGTGTGTCGTAGAGCTGAGGTACTTTAGCCATAGGCAAACTGCAGCTGCCTCTCTGACTGAGTCAAACCTGGGGCAAACAAATGCTTGGGCACAAACTCTTCATGCTGCATGCAACATGGGCATACTGCTGGGAGAAGGGGAGTGCAGTCCAATTATATTTGACCGGATACCTCGCTGCTTGGCCAACTATTGGTTGTGCCTCCGCAGGTGACCGAACTTGGCGTCATCTACTTTATTGAAGGAATGCTGCCACTGTACAGATGGAGCAGAACTTTAATCTGCTGTGGCCAGGAGGGCCCGACGAGAAGGGATGAATGTTTCTCGCAGTGGGAGTTATGACTTGCGATCAGGATATGTGGAAGGATTGGTTTCAGACCCTTCATTTAATTTCAAGTAACATCAGTGTTGAGCGATATTTAAGAGTGCCGAAGTTAAGAACCACTTTTCTCGTTCAGGCAAAAGGACTGCGGAGTACTTACGATTGTAAAAGGGGCTCCCTATCGGTTCATGAGTCAGTTAGGTTAAACCCAAGCGTGTATTACTAGGCGGGCGATACTGGTGCGTAGTAAACTCAGATAGAGCATGGGTAGATTAGTCGCCAGTAAGTCCACAGCACTCCTCCAGTCCGCACCCTAGCAATGGTAGTAAGTTAACACAAAGAACCCTCTTGGTTGTTGGTTGCTATGATGGAGGGACAACATTATACGTTTAATAATTCAAACACAAGAGAAATGGTATGTATGGCCTCTAAACTCCAAACAGGCAACGCGCGCACACATGGGGGCATTGTGCCCATTTCTGTCCCCACAATAGGAACTTGGCGGGGCAAAGCCAATAGTTTTGGCATCTCACATAGCTGCAGGACCAAGTCATGAGTAGATGTCCCCGCCATGGAGAAGCAACTGCAGAAAAGCTATAAAAGGTCCTGGCCATCCACATGCTAGCAGACGGTCCCATAGAGCCGGGTGCAACGGATTGTATCCTCCCTTAGCTGCAGTGTGTCAAGTGGTTGCTAAGTGTCTTTCTTGAGTGACAGGCAAGTGCTTTAAGAGAGTATGGTCCAGGTGACTCTCCGTGAGATAAAGGGGTCCTTGCAAGACCCTCAATAAGGGGGGGGCTGCGTTAGAACATAAACTGGGAATCTTAGATTCTGACATTGCGACCAACTTAATTTTGACAGACAAGCCCAAAAGGTTTCACATTACAGTCTGTGAAAAATTTTCAACTGCTTGTGCATCGTTTTATTCATATATACTGTCGCGAATTAATTAACCAATTACTGAATTAACTAGTTCGGCCAGCAGATGCTCACGCACCAAGGCATCTGCAGTGGTGAGTGTGGTCATGCTGTGGGATAAGGTTAAACAAAACTGCCAGGTCCCGGTAGGGTGTCAGCCAAATGGCCACTTACAGTTAAATGGGGAGCTCAAAAGGGCACAGGAGGGGTCTTGGCAATGGCAAAGAAAACCTGGACCGATTTATGTGCTGGGTTCGACCTTAGGGTCATAGGATCAAACCCCGTTGGGTTCTTCAACCTTCCACCCCCCTGAGGTTGTCAAAAATGAGGACCAGCGAGTGGGGTAACAAACATCCCTTATTCAGCGCCAACATGCCTATAGGAGCACAGATTCTTCACAAATACACAATTATGTGATCTCCGACAAGCACTATACGTAGATAACTGGAAGAAAGGAAAGTAAGGCGGGCTGGATGTAACTCTTACTCCCACCTGGACTGGCACATCTTGTAAGGAGTTGCTGGGGCAGAGGTATTGCCCACCGCCAGGCAGCGTTGACAACCCATCCATACTAAGCCGATTGTTTAAGTTAATCCAGGGCCGCATATACCATGCCCTGCAATAGGCTGCTGCGGGTGTCAGTGCCTTGAATTGCCAAACAGGACAACCAGATAGGAGCAGATGGGTTGGCCCAGCGAGCAGAGGTGTCACAAGAGGGATTTATGGGCACATGGGGTTTTCAGGCAGCACGACTCTCGCCGTTGGCAACACAGGCTTTTTACCACAAATTACCACTGAGGGTGAGAAATTTAGGTACCCCAGCTAGCAGATCTAGTCCGGTACCCAGGCTGTAGAGGTCATGCCCAAACAACTACTGCGTCAAATTTCATTTAATTTTAACATTGGGACTACGGCTGCAAACTACGTTCAGGGTACAGTTGGAGAAGGAAAAGGAAGTGTGTAGACACCACAAGTTTTAATACGGTTAAATTAAGGAAGGGACTGACATGGTGACTGCACAAAAGGCAAGTACCCGCGGTTACTGGATTATGATACAACATTGGTTCACCAGAGGTATCAATAATTCGGGGGAGGTGCAAACCTACTGGCAAGTTAACGGGAATGTGCTCTCAGAAAAACCAGGATACTACAGGATGCTCCACTTAAAGTTTGAGATTGCCTGCCCTTTGGCTGGCCTGGACAGGTGGGTAGGAATGGTTGCCCAGTAAAGGGGGCAGGGTTCTCAAAGGTGTGAGACATGAAAAGAAGCAGAATACTGTAAAGATGAGTGTGGGTAGAGGGTTCCTGGGTTTGGAGCACTAATGCTGACAATTACAAGAACACATTTGCAGTCTTGTTTAAGAAGGTGCAGGCAAATTTGTCGTATGTTTTAATCCAGGTTCTCAATATCCAAAAGCTTTGGCATCTGTTCGGCACACTGGTATACCTTTAGCAAAAGTCGGGTTAGGGGCTACTACGCTAGAGCAGCCAGTCAGCCAGGTCGGTTGCATTAGTTTGTCATTCTGAAAAGTGGGCCGTTACTCCAATAGTGTTGAAATATGGGTTTGGAGCACAAATGCTGACAATTAACAGAACACATTTTGCAGTCATCTTTAAGAAGGGGCAGGTACATTTGCTCATATGTTTTACTCCATGTCCTCAAAGCCAAAGGCATTGGAAACCTTTTTGGCACTCTTGTATACCTTTAGCAAAAGCTGTATTTGGGCTACATACGCTGGGGTGGGGGGCACCAGCATAGTGTCACAGCATCTGATGATCGCAGCCAGACTGATGGGTTTTGCAGGCAATAAGGACATGAATTGGAACAGCATATTAGGAGTACCTTAAAGGACCTCAGGCCTCATTTCCTGGGGGTAGATCTACCTTTGTCTTGGTTTAGGTGAGTAGGTCACCTGGTGTCCTCTTAAGGACATGACGCAGCTAATGCGAGACATGTCACACGACTCCTAAGGATGAGAGGGCTATGCCTAGGTGCTGGTGCGGCACATGGTTATCAGTTTGAACCCTCAAATTGGGGACCCGCCAAGTAGGGGAGGTAAACAAGGGCTTTGTTTTATTGCTCTTGGGGTCCTAGCGCCTGTTGGCACTGCGCTCCCATACTATTGGAGGTCAGTGGGTAGAGATAGGGATTGGTACGGAAGGGTAAATAAAGCCAGGTACAAGCCCACGAAGCAGGAGGGCTTGGGTCAACACAAATGCAAACCAATTAGAAGGGCTTGGTAAAGAGGCGTAGCCTCTTCTGTGCAAACACCACTGGGTTTCCTGGATAGCGATGGGGCAGACCTATCAGAAGTAGATAGGGGGATTATCCAGCCAGAGGGATTGGTAACTACAGGTTCTCTTCCAGGGGATACTCATCAATAGTCATAAGCACTGAATTATCGCCGCCCACTTGCGGGATCCCGGAGCATATAGAAATATACATATATATATGTGTATGTTGGGGATCACAAGTGCATAGCACTTCCGCGACATACATATATACATGTATATAAATACATAAATATGCAGCCTAACATAATTCCAATAGGGCAAAATGCCAAAATTACATAGGTTTTTCCTGTACAGACCATAATCTCCCATATACACTCTGTAATAGAGAACATACACTGTAATAGTGTCATACAAGAAAAACCTTTATTTTCAGAAAGGAAGAAACAGGTAATAGCAGGCAGTTGGCCCATAGGCTGCATAGATGAATAAACATCACAGTACAGTAAAAAACTGGCACCTTGCCTTTAAGGCTTCCAAGAACTTGGACACTTTGCCTTTAAGGCCTCCAGGAGCCCCTCTGCTCCCATCATGCACCACAGGTGACAGGTCAGTTCTTTTTTCCGGCTCCTTCTATGAGGATCCTGGAGCTTGAGCTCGACAGTTTTTCTGACTTTCCGGTCAGGAATTGTTTTCTTCTTGGGTTTTTTGCTGTTTTCCTGTGCTGGCAGTGGTTTATCATCATTTTCTGACAAAATATCATTCTTTTTTCTGTCAGAATGCCGGCTCTTTTCCGCAAATGTCCATCCTGTGGAAAGAAGATGGCCATCTCAGATCTAGACTCAGTGTGTATCGCCTGTCTTCCTTCCAGTCACAAGCCTGACACTTGTTATCATTGTCAGAGGTTTTCAGCGAGGACTCTTCGCGACAGGGAGAGGATTCGCCTTCAAGCTGTGCTCGAGAGAGGAAAAGCCCGGCTGGAAAGTGGCCTTGCATGTCAAGAGCCCTCCTCTCTTCAGGAACATCGATGTCAGCATCATTCTGCCTCTACAACATCGAGGAAACGGCAGATTCCAGACTGTTCGCCGTCGGCGTCGTTACCGCCGTCGAAGAAGCGACCTACACAATCTCCGACGTCGAGACGGCGTGAGTCTCCGTCGTCGAGAAAGACATTGACGTCGAAGCATACGGCCTCTGGCTCGAGGTATGTTCATGACGAAGGTCGATCGGCGTCAAAACACCCATCGACGTCGAGACATCCATCGACGTCAAGGCACTCTCCGTCGCCTCCCCGTAGGTCGACGTCGAGAAGTTTGCCGACGGCAAAGGGGCCTTGAGACCAGTCGACGTCGAAGACTTCGAGGCCATTGAAGCAGACGTCGAGGAGGCGAGAACGTTCGACGTCGAAGTCACGGAGTCGCCATAGATGGTCGAGGACGTCTTTGAGGGAGGTGAGGTCGCCGTCGAGGACAGCGAAGTCCTTAACTCCTTCGATCCATCATCCCACGTCAAGGGAGAAGCACAGGTCGATGTCGAGGCGCACGACGTCGAGAGCTAAAGAGCCTGCTGTTGCCTCGGAGGAGGTTAGAGCTGCATCTCGATTGTCCTCAAGATCTGGGTCTTCTCCAGGACTACATATTGTCCAGGTCTCCCCGGAGGGCTCTCCGGTGGTTGGTGAAGATGCACGGTGCAGGAAGTCCAGGGCCCTCAGTAGCCCGGGGTCGGACTTTTCCCGTACCTATTCTCCTTCACGTTTGTCCAGGGATTCTCCATCCCCTAAAACACCTCGAAGATCAAGATCACCGACTGTGGTTTCTTCCAGAGCGGCTTTAAGGAAGAGTCCACGCAGATCACGATCTCCACATGCCCGCCATGCTCGATCAAGGGACAGATCTCGGTCTTATCATTCTTCTCCGAAGAGAAGACGGCAGAGGTCTCCCACCTGGTCTTCTCCCACCAGGTCCTCTATCAGAGATTATTCTCCAACGTTGATGGCTACACCCCCATCCAGGGTTTCTCCAATTGATGATCTCAGCACTTTTAATGAGGTTCTCTGTAGAGGAGCGAATAAGCTGAACATCTCTATGTCTGTCCCGACTGTTTCCTCCTCAGTGATTTTCGAGACTCTCCATCATCGCACTTCAGGTCGGCCTTTGCTTCCTCTTGTCCCAGGCCTTCTCGAACCTGCTATGCATACCTTTTTGACACCGGCAACGGTGTTAGCTGTGCCTTCCCGAATAGCGAAAAAATACAAGGCTCCGGACCAAGATCCGTTGTTCCTTCGGTCGGATCCTCCTCCGGATTCCATCATTGTGGCGGCTAGGAAGACGCACTCATCTATGTCTTCCTCCTCAGCGCCTCCGGATAAGGATAGCAAACTGATGGACTCTTTAGGTAGAAGGATGTGCAACACTTCAGCCTCTATCATGAAGGTCGCCAGTGCCTCCGCTCTGCTGGGGAGGTATGAAAGATCCTTGTGGGATTCACTGGGCCGTTTTGCGGATAAACTCCCAAAAGAGGATCAGCAGGACTTTCTTGAAATTCTGCAAGAAGGAGGTCTAGTGGCGAATCAGGTGATTAGTGCTTCCGCTGATTCGTCTGATCTGGCTGCCCACGAATACTCCCATGGTATCTGTTCGAGGCGTTCTGCTTGGTTACGCTTGACTGGCCTTAAACCCGACGTCCAACGGAAGATAACCAACCTGCCTTTCAATGGGTCTTCTCTCTACGGGCCGCATGCGGACGAAGAAATGGCGAAGATGAAAGCAGAACTAGACACGGTGAAAGCTGTGAGTCTCGAGAAACGGAAGGAATTTCGCAGGCGCTTCCGCCCCTACGATAAACGCCCGTTCCAACAGAGGGTTCAAACCCCTCAGTGGTCGGCTCAGGGTCAGCAGCAGCAGCAGAGGTCTCTCTTCCATCAACGGAGACCAGGAAGAGGAAGAGGGACCAATAGACAGCATACCTCTACCTCAAAGCAGCCTTCAAAGCAATGAGGGAGTGCTTCCTCTGAACACGTGGGCCGCTCCGGTAGGAGGAAGTATCGCATGTCACCTGGAGGAGTGGAGACACATAACCAACGACAAATGGGTGTTGAATATTGTTCAAAATGGATACTTGCAACGGTTCAAGATCCCACCGCCATCGGTTCCTCCGGGCGGAGGAGTCCGCTTGTGTCATCACATTTTACACGAGGAAGTAAACAGTCTTCTACAGAAAAAAGCCATAGAATACGTTCCTGTTCATCAGAGGCGCCAGGGGATATACTCTCGGTATTTCCTGGTCGAAAAAAGAGGTCCGACAGTGGAATACTGGCCAATTCTGGACTTGCGCATCTTGAACAAATACATTCGCAAAGAGAAATTTCGGATGCTTGCCCTGCACCAGATCTTCCCCCATCTACATCAAGGAGACTGGATGTGCTCCATAGATCTGCAGGATGCTTATTTCCACATTCCAGGGTCCAGGAAACATCGAAAATTTCTCCGTTTTCAAGTTGCTCTATGCCATTTTCAGTTCCGAGTCCAACCTTTCCGGCTCAAGTCAGCCCCACGGACATTTTCAAAGTGCATGGCAGTGGTGGCGGCTTTTCTCCGCAGGCACAAAATATTCATTTACCCGTATCTGGACGATTGGCTCCTGAAGAGTTCCACTCCATCCCTGCTTCAGTCGCATCTTTCCTACAGTCTCCAGTTACTGAACAAGTTGGGTCTACAAGTCAATTTCAAAAAATCGATTCTCAATCCGACCCAGCACATTCACTACCTAGGGTCGTCGCTGGACACCGTGGAGGCAAAGCGTGTGTCCTTCGGCGGAGAGGTTTTCATCGATCAGGATGAAATGCCGAGAACTTCTGCAGACTCACCACCCGACAGTCAGACAAGTGTCCTCTCTCCTGGGGTCCATGGCTTCCTGCATCTTCATCGTTCCCAATGCCAGATTGCATATGTGTCCCCTGCAGCAAGCTCTGGAAGACCAGTGGGTGCAAGCGTCAGGCAGCTGGGAGGATCGGATCACTCTGCCCCAGTCTGCCAGGGACTCCATCATGTGGTGGACAAAGCGGTCACATCTAATGAAAGGTGTTCCCTTCCATCAAGAGACTCCGACTCAGACTATAGTTACAGACGCCTCCCTGCAAGGTTGGGGGGCTCATATGAATCACCTTCAAGTGCAAGGGCTATGGTCTGACACAGAGAGGGGATACCATATCAACTTGCTGGAGTTGAGGGCCGTCCAACTAGCCCTCAAATCCTTCTTTCCGTCCCTTCAGTCCAGCTCCCTCTTGATTCAGACAGACAACACCACGACGATGTTTTATCTGAACAAGCAGGGAGGCACCAGGTCCAGAATTCTGTCCCATGAGGCACAAGCCATTTGGAAGGGGCTTCTGGCACGACGTCTCACCATCACGGCGGTCCATGTGCCGGGCGTTCTAAACGTACAGGCGGACTTCCTAAGCAGAGAGTTCGTAGAAGCGCACGACTGGGTCCTAAACACCGAAGTGGCTCAGTATATCTTTCGAAGATGGGTTGTGCCGGACATAGACTTGTTCGCAGATGCAACAAACGCCAAATGCCCCGTCTACGCGCCCAGGTTTCACCAACCAGGTTCAAGCGGGAATGCTCTGTTGATGGTCTCAGAGCTTACTCTACACTTTTCCTCCGCTGCCTCTCATTCCAGCAGTGATCACCAAGTTCTACAAGACCAACTCCAGGATGATTCTGATCGCTCCGGAGTGGCCATGCCAGTGGTGGTACCCGGACCTTCTACAACTTTCCGAGGTTCCACACCAGAGATTGCCTTGCCGTCCGGACCTGCTATCCAAGAGCCAGGGGAGAGTGTTTCACCCCAACCTTCCTTCCCTCAGGCTGACAGCATGGCTCCTGAAGTCTTGCAGTTTGGACACTTAGACTTGCCAGCGGACTGTATGAAGATCCTTAAGGAAGCGAAGAGACCTTCTACCAGGGCTTCCTACGCTTTCAAGTGGAAGCGTTTTTACCTATGGTGTTTGAATAATGGTCATGACCCGGTTAGAGGACAGGAACAGGTCATTTTGCCGTATCTCTTACACCTGGCTAAGTCGGGCCTGCAGTTTACATCTATTAAGGTACACTTAGCAGCAATCACGGCATATAGGAAGTCACCTTCACAGGGTTCTTTTTTCCAGATGCCAGTGGTGAAAGATTTTCTTGAAGGGTTGAAAAAGGTGTACCCACCAGTACGAGCCCCTTCTCCTCCGTGGGAGCTCAACGTGGTCCTTACCAAACTGATGGGCGCACCTTTTGAACCAATACACAAGTCCTCCCTGCAGCACTTGTCCTGGAAAGTGGCATTTTTGGTTGCTATCACGTCGGCTCGTAGAGTCAGCGAGATACAAGCATTGTGTTGTAAGGAACCCTACACTGTTTTTCACTCAAATAGGGTAGTTCTCAGAACTCATCCTAGTTTTCTGCCGAAAGTGGTCTCGGATTTCCACATTAATCAGGTGATCACCTTGCCTACCTTCTTCTCTAATCCCTCTACACCTCCTGAAAGGGCCCTACACTCGTTAGACCTTAAGTGGGTGTTGAAGTTTTATCTGGACAAGACCAAGGTAATAAGAAAGACGGACCGGTTGTTTGTCAACTACGGTCCTATTAATACAGGTTTGGCAGCCTCTAAAAGGTCTATTTCAAGATGGATAGTCTCCTGCATTTCTTTGGCCTATCAATTGGCTAATAAGTCTCTTCAGGGAAGGCCTAAAGCGCATTCAACCAGAGGAAAGGCCTCTACTATGGCCCTCATCAGGAACATCCCTATAGCAGAAATCTGCAAAGCAGCTACATGGCGGTCTGTTCATACTTTCTCTCGCCATTACTGCTTGGATTCGGATGCTCAGGCGGATGCCCAAGTAGGGCAAGCCTCACTGAGGAATTTATTTGCTTGATGTCATGTTAAGATGCTCTGTTTTTCAATACTATTTGCTCGTCCGCGAGGTAGTGGGTATGGGCTTGCTACTCTATTCAGTGCTTATGACTATTGATGAGTATCCCCTGGAAGAGAAGGATTAGTTACTTACCTGTAATCCTAGTTCTCTTCCAGGGGTATACTCATCAAAGTCATAAGCAACCCTCCCTCCTCCCTGGACGAGCATTTTTAGTATATTTCTGTAGTGATTGCATCTTATAATCAGGTTGCTACAAGTTAGTACACCGTAAAAAAAGAACTGACCTAACTGTCACCTGTGGTGCATGATGGGAGCAGAGGGGCTCCTGGAGGCCTTAAAGGCAAAGTGTCCAAGTTCTTTACTGTACTGTGATGTTTATTCATCTATGCAGCCTATGGGCCAACTGCCTGCTATTACCTGTTTTTTCCTTTCTGAAAATAAAGGTTTTTCTTGTATGACACTATTACAGTGTATGTTCTCTATTACAGAGTGTATATGGGAGATTATTGTCTGTACAGGAAAAACCTATGTAATTTTGGCATTTTGCCCTATTGGAATTATGTTAGGCTGCATATTTATGTATTTATATACATGTATATATGTATGTCGCGGAAGTGCTATGCACTTGTGATCCCCAACATACACATATATATATGTATATTTCTATATGCTCCGGGATCCCGCATGTGGGCGGGGATAATTCAGTGCTTATGACTTTGATGAGTATACCCCTTGAAGAGAACTAGGATTACAGGTAAGTAACTAATCCTTGCAGGAGGTTGGAGCCTGCACTAGCTTGAAGGGTTATAAAGCTGTGGTTAAGAGTAGAGCTCCCTTCCAGGGAGGCCATCACATTCCTACGGAAAGGAAAATGAAGCCAGGGACAAGCCCACCAAGCTGGAGGGCATGGTTCAAATCAAATTCAAGTTAAAATAAGAATGGCTGGTTAAATTAGGTGTGGCCTCTTCATGGAGCACCACATGGTATTATAGGGACGGGGTACACCTGTCAGAAGTAGATAAGGAAATGGTATACCTAGAAGGGCTAATGGCAGGTTGCAGGTGGTTAAGGAGCATGCCATGGTGGGGGTGCCCCGGATATGACGGTGGCCACGTCCTGGGCATTGGCAGAGTTACAGGGCGATCTGGAGGTGGAAGGGTACCTCTTCAGGAGCACAATAGGGGTGTGTTGAAATGTTCGATCTTCAATAAGGTGGAAGCAGGCGAAGTTGAGAATAGAGTATTTATTAAGTAAACGGGGGAAAGAACAGCCCATCCACCTAAGAGTCAGCTTCTGGGACAGTTTGAAAACATACATTCCATCACCAGCACAGGCTGATAAAGATTCTGGAACCATAACAGATGATAACAATAGAAGGAGAGGTGGAAGCACATTACCACACATCTCCCTTACTAATAGAAAAACAAACAAAAGAATAAGTTACTAAGCAGCATAAAATCAAGGTACAAGTTAAGCACAAAAACGAGAAAGAGAGTAAATAACAATTAAGAACACATGAAAAATTCTACTACACATAGTCTTGTAAATATGAAGGATGACGTGTTGATCTTTCAGACCTTGTCAAAACAACGTCTGGTTTGCTACCAGCCTCACCACCAACATCGTCAGAATCATTGTCACAACCCAACTTCCTTCCCTTGCACACAACAGCTCTGCCAAGATTCCACACTCTGTGATCAGAAGTCTTTACAGCATTGCGAAACAATTTAATAACCTTCAGGGGGTTTGTAAACTTGAAACCAGTAGCACACCAACCAGGTTTTTTTATTACAACAAAATCACCCACAGCAACCTTTGTGTTCTTGACAGCATGCCTTAAGTCATATTGCATCTTGCTTTTCAAACATTTCTCATCTTCTCTTATTTTCCAATCCTGCAAATGCGAGTCAACACGTTTGCAAGAAAGAAATTTATTCACCCATCGAGGTTCTAAGAAGGTATCAGGCTGCCTTCCACGAAAAAGAAGAAAAGGAGTTTTACCTGTGGTCGTGTGAGGAGTAAATCTGTAAGTTCCAACCCTTTTTAATACCTCCTCTTTCCAATTGAGACAATTATTCTTTGCCAACGAAATCGTCTCCTTCAAGACACGATTAAACCTTTCAACAGTTCCATTTGACTCGGGATGGTAAAGGGCACATTTCTTATGAGTAATACCACACCCCAACAGAAATTCTTCCATTTCTTTCGAGACAAGCTGTACTCCATTATCAGTAAGCAGTGACTCAGGTAACCCTTCCCTGATGAACAAATTCTTAAGAAAATTGATTACAGTTTTGGTGTCTACCACTCTAGAGAAACAAAGCTCTGGCCACCTGGAGTAAAGATCCATAACAACTATGACATAAGTGTAGAGGCCATCACCCTGAATGGGGCCTAGAATGTCCAAGGCAATGTCCTTCCATGGACCACTTGGGCGTGTGCGAGTTACCATGGGTTGTGTTCTAGTCTTCATGCTTTTCTCACTGAGAGAACATTGCACACACTCTCTGACAAGACGTTCAATCTGTAAGTCCATACCAGGCCACCAATAATTAGAACGTAACCTTTCTTTGGTTTTGGAAATGCCTAAATGAGATTTATGCGCCAGTTCCATTAATTCTCCACATAAGGTGACAGGAGGTACTAATCTATGCCCTCTCAACAGTAACCCTTCACTAGAGGACAGTTGATCCCTCACACACCAAAACTCATTACAGGATGCTCCACCTTGATCTCTATTGGACCAACCAGAGCAAATGAGATTCATAACATTCTGAAGAACGTCATCCTCCCAACAAGCTTCATCCCAACGCTCGCGTGAGATAGTTTCATAGACCATTTCACAAACGAAATCAGACGACTTGTTGAGAAAAGAATCATTCTGTTCAGTAACAGAACAAGGATCACCATTAGTTACGGGAACTAATCTTGAAAGTGCATCAGCGACCACATTATCAGAACCAGGAATGTGCTTCACACAAAAGTCATAGGCTTGTAGACTTACAACCCATTTTGAAATCCTAGGTGAAATAAAATCAATACCCTTGCTGGAAAAAACCTCACATAACGGTTTGTGATCAGTCTTGATCAAGAAGGTGGTCCCCCACAAAAACTTCTTCAACTTTTTAATCGCCCAATGAACGGCAAGGGCTTCTCTCTCGATGACTGAATATCTAGTTTCCGCCCCCCTCAGACTCCTGGAGATGAACATTATGGTGTTCTCTGGACCAAAACCCCTTTGATACAAAATACCACCCAATCCTTTGAGACTGGCATCCGTGACAAGGATAGAAGGTTTGCATGGATCAAAATTACGTAGTTTAGGTGCCTGAGAAAGCTTATCTTTTATTTGGCGGAACTCACTCTCACACTCATCATTCCAGTCAAACTTAGCCCCTCTTTTTTTAACAAGTTCCTCATATTGTATGTGGTCTCAGCAAAATCTTTTTAAAATTTGTTGTAGTACTCGGCCATCCCTAAAAAACGTAAAAGTTCTTCTTTAGAAGCCGGAGAGGTTAAGTTCCTGATGGTATCAACCAGTTCAGATTTGGGTACCACACCATCACAAGTTATAGAGTGCCCTAAGTAGTCTATTTTGTTAAGACCAAACTTGCACTTCTCAAGCTTGATGGTGAGATTGTGAGAATTTAATCTGTCCAGAACATTCCTGACCCTAGAATCATGCTCAAGCCCATCACACCCATAGACTAATATATCATCTTGATATACACATACACCAGATAGACCATGCAACACTTTCTCCATGGCTCGCTGAAAAACCGAGGCTGCCGGCAGCAGACCAAAAGGCATTCTTACAAACCTAAAAGTGCCAAATGGCGTGACAAAAGCTGTGAGATCCTTAGACGACTCATCCAGTAAAATTTGATGATAGGCTGAAGCCAAATATATAGTGCTGGAAATTTTAGCACCACCAACCATCGTCAAGAGCTCAGAAATATTAGGTAAAGGATATTTGTCCACCAAAACACATTTGTTAAGTTGTCTGAGATCCACACACAATCTCAGTGAGCCATCACCCTTCCTGGCAGCTACAACCGGAGCCAACCACGAGGTCGCTTCAACTTCCTCTATTATACCTTGAGACTTAAGTTTCTCCAATTCATTACACATCTCCTCTCTGACTGAAAAAGGAACATTGCGGACTGTACAGGAGACTGGAACAGAACCTGGTACAAGTATTTTGTGACAATAACCTTTTAAACAACCTAGCTTCCCCCCAAAAACATGTGGAAACTCTTCCTTCAATGTTTCTTGTAAAGAAACATCATGACCCACTAGCTTGACAAGTTGGATATTCTTAAGAATAATAGGGGGATCACTATTGGGATCTAACATGACTCCTAGATCTTTCTGATGCCACCAACTCAAAATGCTGTCACCTTTCTTTGAAACGTAGATTTTACCAGAAGTATAACGACTCTCATATTCAATCAGACCCACAAAATATCCCCTCAATTCAATTGGATCACCCCCCCTAGGCATAGTGTTTGATGTCAGGTTTAGATAACTTGACTTTTCCTTGTAATTTGTTTTCAAAGAAAGTGTTGGCCACAATACTGATTTTTGCCCTGGAATCAAACAGTACTTTAGTTTTTTCACCTTCTACCTGGATAAAGTCTAAAGGACCATCCCCTCCAACCTGCAATAGAATTTGACCACACAAAGTCAGAAGAAGCTCCATCCAAATCACATTCAATCTCACTCACCCTTTGTTTTGAGCCCTTCAACCTACATACAACTGCGAAATGACCTTTCTTTTTACAAAAAGTACAGACCGAGTTAAGAGCTGGACATGACTTGTCATTTGCTAGATGACCTTGTCTGTCACACCTATAACATTTTCTTTCACTCCAACTTTGGGTCTTAGCAATTTCCTTTTTACGTGGAGTTACCTTAAAATTTTACTCAGTAGCTTTTGAAGTAACATTCTCTTTTGAGGTCAAGTTTAAATTTACAGTAGATACATCTTTGTTAAGGTCCTTTTTGATGACCTCCACACATTTAAGGGAATGTTCAATCCGTTTTGCCACTAGTAAAACTTCATCCAAATTGGGTTCATCTTTAAGCCACAGTTCTTCACGTACCTTTTCTATTTTACAGCCTCGCATAAACTGGTCTCTGATTCTTTCATCTATTAGAGTACCAAATTTGCAGGAAGAGGCCAAACGTCTCAGATCTGTGACATAGTTTTCAGTAGATTCTCCATCCTCCATAATGTACAGCAAGTTTATGCATGCAGATCTCATATTCATTAAGATCTACAGCAATTGAATCTGGAAGATGATCAAAAACGTCTTGACCTTCGGATCCAAGACAGTGTAGAAGCAGAGCTGTTCTCCTCTCTGCACTAAGAGAAGTTCCACAAACACGAGAGTACCTTTCAAAAACGTTTTTCCACTTTGACCATTTAATGGGTGGATCACCAGGAGATTGCAGAAAAAAAAGGAGGAGCAGTGACATTTTCCATACTTGACACCAAATGAAAACAAAAATTGAAACGAAGACTAAACTAAGTTTGCATTTGTGCTGTGTAAGTTGAAGCTCAAAACTTGACCATTAAATGCATCAAACCACAGATGTAAAGAACAGATGACGCAAAGTAAGGTTGTGCGTGTCAGCGAAATATAATTGTAACTTTCTTGCACCAAACTGACACACAGAGGATAATCTTAGAAAGGGATTGTAAAGCTGGGTGTGTCAGCGTATATTTTAAATGACACCCAAAACATGCAGCTGGATGTGCCAACAATAGAGGACAAATGTAGGATATAGGATCTGTGTGTGTCAACGTTGATTCTAAAAGACTCCCAGAACTGCTGTGTGTATCAGCGAAATCGTGATCAGTAGCTTCCACGATGTTGGTTGACACACATTGAAAAAGCTGTGTGTGTCAGCGATTTGAGTGCAGCATAAAAAAAGCAAACAGCTGAACGAGATTTAAATGACACACCGGGGTGCTGTGTGTGTCAGCGAAGCTATAATTAATAGCCTTCAGCGCACTTGTCGACACGCAGTAAGAAAGCTGTGCGCATCAGCGAGAAAACTGCAGGACTCCTATTATGACGGAGCCGTAACGTCAGTGCTTGACAACCCCAAGGTAACCAAGGAAGCTTCAATGCCAAAGTATCTATGGCAACGAACATGAAGCAAAACTTGTAGGTTACACAATGGAGGCGTGACGTGATGACGGTGTTGTGAGACGCAGCGGAATCCGGAGACGAAAAAGAGGTGAAACGCAGAGAGTTTCCCTTAGATGCAATCGTCAGAGGATTCTACCGCTCGCGCAAACCATGGAAGGCGGGTGAGAGCTCGAGCGTCTTCAACTGGTAAGAGCTCGAGCGTCTTGAATGTTAATAAATACAAAGTTAATTAAATCGGGCGTAGAGAAAAAGCCACAAAATAAAGTTTAAAGTTGTCTCACCCAAGCGATGCAATAATTCTGACATACGTGCGGAGCAGGAGAGTCCTCTTTTAAATCTTCTTTCCGTCTTCCCCGGTGTTGATACAGAAGCAAGGGTGCTCCGAAACACGGAGAAGTTGGGTTAGTAGAGATGAAATGATCAAAAGAGGGTAGCATGCGTCTCAAATAAAGTAGTCTTCTTCTTTGACCTGAACTTCCACCTCGAGAACAACAAGGACACCAACTCCACCACCCTGATCGACAACCTCGCCACCCTCGGACTCAGACAGCTCGTGACTACACCCACCCACGCCGCCGGCCACACGCTAGACTCCATCTTTTCCGCAAGCCCACACGTCTCCTTCAACCACACCTCCGAACCCCACTGGACTGACCACCACTGCATCCACTTCACCTACAGGAAGCCCACCACGCACCACCGCACCGAACAAATGCCTCGCCGCTGCTGGAGCAGAGTCACGGAAGACCAGCTAACCACAACCCTCGCCCTGAGCCCACCCGCCGAACCCTCCGACCCAGACACCGCCGCCCGCAACCTCAGACAGTGGATCGACGACTGCGCCAACACCCTCGCCCCGCTCAAGAATCCGCCCAACAGCCACACCAGCAAGAAAGCCACCTGGTTCACCGAAGACCTCTAGGCCTCCAAACGAACATGCCGAAAACTGGAGAAGATCTGGCTCCACGAACGGACAGCGGACAGCTACGCCGCCCACAAGAGCGCCACCCGCAATCACCATCACCTCATCAGATCCGCCAAAAGGGCCTCACTCAAAGACCGCCTAGACAACAACGCACACAACAGCATAGAGCTCTTCAACATCGTGAAGGAACTCTCCAACCCCAGCTCCAACACCAACGACATCCAGCCGTCGCAAGACCTGTGCGACTCACTGGCCACCTCCTTCCACCGCAAAATCGCCGACATCCACGACAGCTTCAACACCACGACCGCCCCGGCAACCACCGAGACCACTGCCCCCACAACCACCAACTGCCTTCTCTCCTGGACCAACATCAACGACGAGGACACCAGCGAGATCATGAACACCATCCACTCCGGTTCACCGCTAGACCCGTGCCCTCACCACATCTTCAACAAAGCCAGTACAGCCATCTCCGGAAAATATCAACATCTCCATCGAGACAGCAACCTTCCCGGAAAGCTGGAAGCACGCCGAGATCACCGCCTTACTCAAGAAACCCAAGGCAGACCCCAAGGACCTCAAGAACTTCCGACCCATCTCTCTGCTCCCGTTCCCCGCGAAGGTCACCGAGAAAATCGTCAACAAACAACTGACCCGCCACCTCGAGGAGAACAACATCCTGGACCCTTCCCAGTCCGGCTTCCGCAGCAACCACAGCACCGAAACCGCCCTCATCGCCGCCACCGATGACATCAGGACCCTGCTAGACAACGGAGAAACAGCAGCCCTCATCCTCCTGGACCTATCAGCCGCCTTCGACACGGTCTGCCACCACACACTACGAACACGCCTTCACGACGCCGGGATCCAAGAGAAGGCCCTGGACTGGACCACATCCTTCCTTTCCGGCAGAACACAAAGCGTCCGCCTCGCCCCCTTCCGATCCAAGGACACCAAGATCATCTGCGGCGTACCCCAAGGCTCCTCCCTCAGCCCAACGCTGTTCAACATCTACATGGCACCCCTCGCCCACAGCACAACCTCAACATCATCTCCTACGCCGACGACACCCAGCTGATCCTCTCCCTCACCAAAGACCCTCACACCGCCAAAGCCCACCTCCACGAAGGAATGAAGGCCGTCGCCGAATGGATGAGGACCAGCCGCCTGAAGCTGAACTCGGACAAGACGGAGGTCCTCATCCTTGGTTCCAACCCTTCAGCCTGGGACGACTCCTGGTGGCCAACATCACTGGGAACAGCCCCGCCACCCACCGACCACGTACGCAACCTAGGGGTCATCCTCGACCCCACCCTCTCCATGACTAAGCAGGTCAACGCCGTTTCCTCATCCTGCTTCAACATCCTCCGAATGCTCCGCAGGATCTTCAAGTGGATCCCCACCGAAACAAGAAAAACAGTCACCCAGGCCCTCGTCACCAGCAGGCTGGACTACGGAAACGCCCTCTAAGCAGGAACGACGGCTAAGCTCCTGAGACGGCTGCAACGCATCCAGAACGCCTCTGCACGTCTTATCCTCGACATCCCCCGACGCAGCCACATCACACCCCACCTGAGAGACCTGCACTGGCTCCCTGTCAACAAGAGGATAACCTTCAAGCTCCTCACCCACGCACACAAAGCACTCCACAACTCCGGACCAGCCTACCTCAACAGACGACTCAGCTTCTACACCCCCACCCGCCAGCTCCGCTCGACCAGCCTCGCCCTCGCCACAGTCCCCCGCATCCGGAAAACGACCGCCGGCGGCAGATCCTTCTCCCTCCTCGCCGCCAAGACCTGGAACACCCTCCCTACCAACCTCCGACAGACCCAAGACCTACTGGCCTTCAGAAGACTCCTCAAGACCTGGCTCTTCGATCAGTAGCAGCACCACCCCCCTCTTCCCCCAGCGCCTTGAGACCCTCGCGGGTATGTAGTGCGCTTTATAAGTGACATGATTGATTGATTGCTTTGAAAATGTTGAAGAATAAAGAGTTGAGCTGTTCTTAGTTCCCGTTCTATGTTCCCAGTCGTCGCCAATGTTGAAATGTTCGATCTTCAATAAGGTGGACAGCAGGCGTAGTTGAGAATAGAGTATTTATTAAGTAAAAGGGAGAAAGAACAGCCCATCCACCTAAGAGAGTCAGCTTCTGGGACTGTTTGAAAACATACATTCCATCACAGGCTGATAAAGATTCTGGAACCATAACAGATGATAACAATAGAAGGAGAGGTGGAAGCACATTACCACACAGGGTGCCTGTGCCAAACCCCAGGAGTCTTTATGGCAGTTCCCTGGAGGAGAATTGTCGGTGCCCCGCTAGTCCTTCGGGCGGTTGTAAGCCTGAACAACCGGGGGCTTGCCTTGCAATGCTCTGCCCTTAAAAGGGCGTGAATAAAGTGGTGGACCGGTGGTTCACGGTATTCAAGGGGGGAATCCCCTCATAACTGGTAGCACCGATTGGGTTGGCCACGATGCAATTTGGCTCTTCAGGCAGGCAGCGCAGCGTAGGTCAGTCACTGCTGCCTGCCCTTGGATCGCCCGTAAGTTAACCCACCACGTTGGCATACTTTTGTATGGAATAAACCTGCAGCAAACTTTTCCCAACAAAATTCTGTTGCGTGATTATTTATTCCAATTGCATGATAGGTTCTGCAAAGGTGGGGAGGGTTGCCTATATAGGCACTACCTGTACATACTGAGAAAGTACCTTGGTGTTTGTTTAAGACTAAGCCTGTAAAGTAGAGCTCTATTTACCTTCCAAAAGGCCCTTGGAGGATCTGGGCTTTAACAGCCCTTGGTGAGGCCCCCACAGGCAATGTAAGTGACTGCTGGAGGGCCCTGCCAAGTTTGTGTCGATATCCATATCCACCAGCCTGCATGTGTCACTCACATAGTGTCAGGGAGACCTGCTTGTGCTGATGCTGCCCCCAGGGCAACATGGGCAAAGCCCCTGCCGCACTCGTTCATACAGGTTAATGCAATAAGGTCTCTTAAAGCAGAAATGCCCCTGCATAGCTCTGGAGAGCAAGTTCCCCTGCCTTATAATAACATCTCCTGTGACTGCAGGCCTCTTAATTTCTGGCTTTGTGAACGTGACAATCCCATATATTCCCTGCAGGCCTTTACATGGATTGAGATCCCAGAGTGTGGCTGTGAGATCAGGAAGAGCACTCAGGGCACCCGTCGCAGGGAAAGAGACGACTGTCTTCTCACCGGGCTGGAAGAGATCCCCATTGGTGGCGGCATCGGTTTACCATGGAAAGAACAGGCCAGGCTTCCCTGCCGCTTTCAGAGGGAGAAACGCCCATGAGACCACTCCTCCTAAATGACTCATTTGGGTCCTGTGCTCCATCAATGTGAGACAGATGGGGAGCACATGTACACTTTGTATGTGTGGGTAGAGAGGTGAGGATCCTCTGTACGTGCTTAACTGACAGTGCACAGGAAGCCATTTTAGGATTCCTTTGTGTGATTCCCAATCCAAGATGGAGGAGTCGCGGTGAACCTGCTCCGGGGCTTCATGTCGGAATATCGTTGAGAATAATCTCGCCTGACATAAATATTGTGTCCTAAATATTTTATAGAAGATAATGTTCCATTCAGTATACATTTTCTATATTTACTCCATTAGGGCAATATTTTTTATAAATAATATTTAAAACATAATAATTTTGTCAGACATTATCTAGTCTACAAATTCTGGTCCCATAACCTGCTCGGGTTTATGTTCACCCAAGAGTAGGCCATGGTGTTGGCGTGCCCCTTGTTTTTGGGACACATGCCAGGTTAAGCTTCCTAAGCATATACACAGCCTTGATCTCTGCAAAAAAAATAGAAATAGAGTTCCTGCAGAACCCGCCCTGTGGGCTAGAATGAGAGGGTTATAAAGATGTTTGGGATGGGGCAGACCTGCCAGAGGATATTTTACAGGGTATCAATGAGCAGCGATGTCTTTGACTCCACCCACCCCTCAAATTAGCAACATGTGTATTTGTAAAGCGCACGTTCACCCGTAGGCATCTTGGCGCTGAATAACAGATGTTTCTTGTTACCCAACTCAATGGTACTCATATTATCGACCTTAGATGGATGAAAGGCTGAGTGGACCCGCCAGGATTTGAGCCTGTGACCATGAGGTCAAACACAGGTACCTGCATTGGACGCATTAGTCCACTGAGCCACCAGAACCGGCATAGGTTGGTGTATATATAAAATGTGTGTTTATTATATGCTAATGTTTTGTATACCATATATATTAAAATTATCACCATACTGACAGCTCAGCAATAACAAATATTATTGGAATTAATAAAATATATACCCGAAACATTTCCTAAATAATAGTCTTGGAAAACTCCCTATTACCATGTGGCACTATATTGTTTTGCTGCCTGTTTGCCTTCCTGTCTGCTGTTGAATAACTGAAAATACAGCAGTGGTAGGTTTCCTATATGCATGCCATTGGAATTATGTGGCAGGGGAGGGCCACATGAAGCAGAAGGTTTGACTAAATTATACGTCATGAAAAGCCGATTTATACGGTGTGATGCGTCACATTTTGTGATAGCATTACTCCAATATTTTGTCAAATTTCCACATGGTAACACAGTTTGGGCAATGGTTTCACCTTAATACCAGTTTAAAACCGAAATACAGCAATAAGCAACTAAAAGGTGACCCGTCAACCTTTATGAAGGGCTTTCCACTGTGCAAGACACGTAGCACCACGTTTTTAGTAACTTTTGATGCATTAGAGCTAGAAAAATGTTTTTGTTAAAAGTCTGCCAATTATGCGGGATATAATGGGTTATGTGGTAAAGGCGGCAAATCCATAATCCTGTAGAGAACGCTGCAGCTGCAGAACTGCATAATTCCAGTGGCCCTGATTATAAGAAGCAGAAGTCATGTGTCAAACTGTACACAAAGAAAAAAGCTATTTTGTTCTGCAGACTCTAAGTATGCAAAGTAAACTCTCATGTTAATTAGGAGGCCTGGCAGACCCAATGCTAATTGGATGCACTCAACCAAGAATACACAAGTTAAACTGAATACAGACCATGTTAATACTTATCAAGGAGAGTGACTAGTGTTAATACCAACAAGGGGCATAGCTTCTGCGGGGGTGGGGGGTGTTTGGGGTGCTACACCCCATGATAAATGTATTTTCTGATAATTAGTTGGGCACAGGTGCTTTAAGTCGGGTATGGTGAGATGTCTGTTGGATTTCACCAGGAATGTTTACATACAGACAGACAAATACACGCACACTCTCTCCCTCTCTGTTTTGAAGTCCTCAAAAATGTTGGTTAATTTACAAAATATTGTGATTTCTCTCTTGGTGCTCCTACCAATCCACATTCCTCTCCCTTTCCACTGATCCTCAGGCCCCTCTCATGTGCTCAGCTTGTCATATAATGTATTTTAACATTATATGCCAGCCTAATTTTTGGAAAATGTGACGCTCCCCTCTTGCCCCTCCCATCTTACTGACCAAGCTAGGCCCCTGGCGCCAGCACTATCTGTATTACGGAGGGGGCTGCACAAGCGTCTGTGGCCCCTTTTGTAATAGTAAAGTACCCCGGGGATGCACATGCCTGTTGCGCCTCCAGGGCACTTTCTATACTACGCCTCCAGGTGGGCAGGCATGACATATGCTTTCCTTTTGCATCCTGAAGCTGCCATGGTACTCCTAAGCCAGCCCTTCTTTCTGCTATCTATCACCCTAGCAAAGAATGTTGCCTGAGAAGAAGGAGTGCAATCTACAGAAACACAGGACATGCCAAAACCAGCTCCAGGGGGCGCCTGGAAATAACACCCAGACTCTGTGGGGTGTGACTGTCGGAGACGCGGAATTTTAAACCTAGCATGTAAACTGACCGGTCAGCCTCAGAATAGATTTTGGGCATAGTCCCATTATTGGCAACACACCCCACCCACACCACAACAGAGTCTGCATGCATAAATAAATACACAACACAACTTTTGTTTGGGAAAATAGTGCTGCAGGTTTATTCCATACAAAAGTATGCAATATGGTGGGTTATCTTACGGGCGATCCAAGGGCAGGCAGCTGTTCCAACCTATGCTGCCCTGCCCGCCTGATGAGCCAAGCACTGTGGAGTAACCAATCAGCGCTACCCTTATGGGGGTGATCCCCTTACTGGATCACGTGACACATTGGTCCCTTATTACTCACGCCCCTTTCAGGGCGGAGCGTAGCAAGGCAAGCCCCCGGTTGTTCAGGCCCACAACCGCCCGAAGGACTAACGGGGCGCCGACGTAATTGTTCCAGGACCCTCCCATGAGGCTCCTGGGATTTGGCTCTGGCACCCCTATTGTGCTCTTGCAGAGGTACCCTTCTGTACCCATTTGCTTCCAGATCGCCCTGTAACTCCTCCTGCAACGAGAAAGAAAACATTACAACGTTCTATGTATTTCGCCTGCCAACCCCACGCCGGGTAAGCGGTAGGGTGGGAGACGGCGTGTCCGGCGCAAAGAGGACGCCAAGCTGGCCGGGGGAGGCGTAAATACCTCCCCACCTCCTCTGCGTGCCGGAAGTGACGCGTCTGGTAGGGGACTCCTCCTTGAGTCCCGCATCATATTGGGGGTGGGGAAGTGCCCAAATGGCACTAAATGGGCCGCCCGTTTAGGGTGGCCCCCTGCGGGCCGCGGGCAGCCGCATAGTCCCATTATTGGCAACACACCCCACCCACACCACAACAGAGTCTGCATGCATAAATAAATACACAACACAACTTTTGTTTGGGAAAATAGTGCTGCAGGTTTATTCCATACAAAAGTATGCAATATGGTGGGTTATCTTACGGGCGATCCAAGGGCAGGCAGCTGTTCCAACCTATGCTGCCCTGCCCGCCTGATGAGCCAAGCACTGTGGAGTAACCAATCAGCGCTACCCTTATGGGGGTGATCCCCTTACTGGATCACGTGACACATTGGTCCCTTATTACTCACGCCCCTTTCAGGGCGGAGCGTAGCAAGGCAAGCCCCCGGTTGTTCAGGCCCACAACCGCCCGAAGGACTAACGGGCGCCGACGTAATTGTTCCAGGACCCTCCCATGAGGCTCCTGGGATTTGGCTCTGGCACCCCTATTGTGCTCTTGCAGAGGTACCCTTCTGTACCCATTTGCTTCCAGATCGCCCTGTAACTCCTCCACAGCTCTGGAGTCGGCCCCCGTCGCCTACAGAGCCCCCACCAAAACAGCTCCTTTCTCAATGCAACCTGTAATTTCCCGGGCCTCATTCATGTCCAGTAGGAACAGATCCAAGCCCACCTGTGCCAAGTGCACCCCAACATTGTCAAATTGACCTATGGTGTTTGCCCGGCATCGCTCATGCCTGATGAAGCCAAAGCCCCTAGTTCTGCAAACTTGCGCATGGAGCGGTATATCCTTCTCTGGGAAGGAACCAGTGCCTCGCATTACCTGCGAGAAAGTGATGGTCTCCCAGGAGGGAGCTCTACTCTTAAACATCGCTATCCCCCTTCAAGCTGATGTGGCTCCCACCTCCTGCAACCTGAAGTTGCAGGCCTTCTAGCAGCTCGTGCTCCCTAACACCTGTTTCCCCAATACATGGAACAGCAGCACCCTGCTTGAAGACCGCTTCCACAACCAGGCTATACACTATGGCTATGCGGACTGAAGCACCCATAACCTGCCCTGGGAGCCGAGTGCACCCTCTTTGTTGAAGTTGACCAGACATGTGCACCGACCTTTGTGATTAATAAACCATGGCACACAGGACTGATCGCATAGCGCACACTACTGCAGTCACAGCAACCGTTGGAGTGACAACTTACGCCACCTGCCAGGCTTGCTTAACTAAAGCTCGATCAGATACACACATACCTGCTAACCAGCTGTGACCCTAGATGCTCAACCAGCTGATGACCTAGCACTTTGTTATTCCAGGAATCATAGCCCTCCACAAGATCAAGCCGCACCTGAGCGTATGGCCTTCATCTACTGGACCGAGGTGCAGTGTGTGCTCTTGAATTGTCAGTGATTGTGCTCCAAACCTATCTTACATGCCGCTATTGGAGCCACGGCACACACTCTGGCCTAACCAACTGACGCATGCCACTTGGCTGACTTGCCGCTGCGAGATTTTGATCTTACAACTCGCTCCTGCGGTTACCGGTGCACGTTGTCTATAGGTCTCGCCCCCATTCTATTTATGCAGATTCCTGCAATGTACCCTTCTGCCCCTGTATGGGCGAGAAAATACCGGTAACATTGCAAATCCCACTGCCCTCACATCCTCGGGCAGTCCGTGGGGAAGAGGAGTCCTTAGAATTGGAACACCGCCCACCCTGAGCAGCCCCAGCGGTGGAAAATTGCCTCCTCCGTTCATTATTGTGGTGGACACTGGAGGTGCCAAATGCTCTATTACATAGTAGCCTTTTGTGCTTGTCACCTTGGTGCCCCAATTCCTGGGACGGCAGCACACTATGTTGGCTGACAGCGTCCCCACGCAGCGGGGTTAATGTAGCTAACAGGGCGTCGCATTTGAGCTTAACTGCAGGAACATGTCACCTACCCTTGGTTCTGGGGTGCACTTACATAGCCCCGTTGACCAGATGCTTGCACAGACCCCTTTGCTTTAAAAACCCTGGCGAACACCTTAATGGTGTCAATCTGGTTAAAACAATATATGTCTAGTGCCCACTATTGGAGGCACCTCACCCTTTTGTGGAGTGCTAACTTACATAGCGCACCCCGCTTGCTTAACTGCCAACGGATCACAGATGCACAGAACCTACTGCCCATCCCTGACCCTGGATGCTTCAAACCCTCAAAAGTGTTGGAATCCCAGATCCCCAGTTTACTGTTTAGCTGCAATACACCTTCAGTGGATCCGCTAGGAGGTACCACAAACCGCATTGGTCATTAACATTACGAAGTACACAATTTCCATCTGGGCGCACCTCAAATGAGGCTGGCTCCACACAGCTGTAAGGCCAGCGCAGGCAGGAGACAGGATGCCCTACCCACCTAGCTTCCACTCTAGTAGTGACATGCCCTTAATGGTATGTGACATTCTACAAGCACTGCGCAGGAATCCCCTTTGACCTGCTAGAGCCTGTGGCCATTCTGCTGAAAGCCCTGTGGGCCTGGGGAGTGCTACTAAACCTCAAGTCCTAGGCACTCAGGAAGCATCCTTCACTGCTGCAGTTGCCCCACGCATTTATTATAAAACATTTAATGGGTAACAAACCGGTTTGCGCCCACCTCAATGTGCCATGCTGTGAGCAATTAGATACCCCACATATCTCTTCCCTATGCACAGATTAAACAAACCGGCCAAAGCACAATGCACGGACAGTGCGTGTGCCCACTGAGACGCCCCCAGCTCTGTGTGGTACAAACCTTAACGCACCACGTGCCATTTTGTACATATCATTCTGGGGTGACTAGGCCCTAATGTGCCCTTTTCCCTGGATGATCCCCAGTACGAGGGTACGGACTGATGGCCAAGTGCTGCGCCAGCCCATAAACATGTACACACTTGTCAACAACCCAGCCGTAGCAAATCCCCAGTACGAGGATACCGACTGATGACCAAGTGCTGCGCCAGCCCATAAACATGTCGACGTGTTAAAAATCCCAGCCGTAGCCAACAAAACCACTAGCAGCAGTTTATCCAGACAGGTCACCTGCGCGCAAGCCAGGTGGAGAAACCAACAGCCCTTTGCCAACGGAATGGCCGCGCACAATCCCCACGCTGGAGACAAAATTGACCTTGTTATACCGCGACAGACACATGTGCGGCACTCGAGTGGGACAAAGCAACTATTCTTTGCAAAACAGAGCCTGTCCATAACTATTGTCTGTCTTGGGACAAAAGATGAACCCTGGTCTTATCACTGGCCAAGTCTGTGATGTCATATTCGCTACATCTGGCATATTCGCATGAATCGCCATATATGACTGACACCGCACTCTCATCCTATGCTTAGTTGCTGAGATGCTCCAATTCAGACACACCGCGGAGACCGGCCTAACTCTGCCCGGGTGACGAGAGCCAAGGTAATGTGCCCCCATGGCCCGCTTCGGCAGGCAAGCCCCAGTTGCATGTCAATCTGGACATCTCCGATAAAACCCTCCAATGTCTAGCGGCGCTAGAACGCCACGAGCTGAACAGCGGAGGCCGCACTGCAAGACTGCCTCCTCGAAAACATGAGGCAAAAGTGCTTACAGCCTGACCAAGCACGTGACCGGTGGCCCTTGGCTGTATAATCCCCACGGAGAGTGGCAAAACCCATACATTGCCTCCCTAAACCAGAGAACCGAACAATGCCAAACTTGTGTTACAGCAGATGAGTGTTCTAGATGTCCATTCTTGAAATACAGGCTATGGCACTCGTCTGAGTGCCCTCATGCCGCGTTAAGATGTGTGCTAACACATTCAACAGACTGCTCACACGACGTCGTCACTGGGCATAGCAGCAAACCCTTTGACAATAAGCCAATTTTAGGACATAAATGATTTCCTTGTCACTGTCGGCATGATCATTCTCGCAACCGGGGCGAATGAATGAGAATGCCGGGAAAACGCAAGTGTGCCACTCTTTTCTGTTTCCCCCGTTGCATTGCGCTCAGCCATGCATGCCCCTATGTCGTGCTGCAGTCACCTAATGATTCCGGCCCTGCACTAGAAGCTCACTTCGGCGTTGGACCAAAACAATCCACCAGGAACCTCCTCAGTCATCGCATCCAGTTATGTAAACAGCACGCATCATTCCACCTACAGCAAGCAGGACTATGAACTCAAAATTAAATCAGGAGTCACAGCCCCTACGCCGGAAACGGACTGGCTCACCCCAAACCTACTGATGCTCAAACTGCTTGCTTAGCGTTCACTTTTAACCAAGCATGGTGAAGCCGACAATCTGCTGCGCCCGAATGCCCGGACACAAGAACTGTGCTGCACAAACCGACGCATGCATCAACGGGCCAAGGCCCAGAATGATTTTGGCTCTGATTAGGCGCGTGCACCCCTGACGAGGGCAGGGAGGCATAGCCCATGCAACGTGGTTGCACCCTGCCAGACGCAGTGCCGTGCCCACAGTGTTCCAATTCCCAACCCTGGTATGGCCACATAGTACCGTCCTCCTGACAGTCACAGTCCAAACCGCAACTACCACCACGCAGGCCATGGCACACTAGCACCTAGGCACTGCGCTTTGCTTGTTTGAAATTAAGTGGTAAAAGGTTCCCCCTATCTACAATGGCCATAAACCAGACTCTGAAAATGTAAGGCAAACTAAATAGTCAAGTTCAGGGGGGAGAGGGGGGTGTCTTAAAGCCACTCCTATCCCCCTTCGACTCAGCTAAAATACCTACGAATACCAATAGCTTGAATTTACCACCTGAAGCACCATCCAGGGTAAAGTGTTGAAAGGAACGCAGAGTCGATTGTCATTGCATGCACTTGAAACCATAATATAATCAACAATTGACACTTCAGACCGAGATTGCAGCAGTTAGCTCATGCCAGAAAGGGTAGATAGAATGGACACCTTTTTTTTTTTTTTTTTTTTTTGGGAAAATAGTGCTGCAGGTTTCCCCATCGGGGAAAAACAGCTTGCTAACCTGGATAGAGGAGCAAGCACGCTGATGCTGACCAAGGGTGGGCCCTTGAAATCCTTTACACTTGACCAATCCGTGGGGGTAGGGGCCCCCTAGTTTAGAAGAGGCTGTAGGTTTCCCACTATCTTGATGGAACGGAAGGAAAAACCTGATACTCCGTCCCTACCCCAGCCACATTCACCAAACTGAACTCAGCCTACCTCATTTTTAACTGAATCAAAACTGTAACCTTGTGTCTGGCGTTCCTTTCTAGCATGGCGAAGCCAGCGAGGACAAACTGCTGCGCCCGACGCCGCAACACAACCTGTGCTGCAACAAACCAACGCATGCATCAACAGGGCCCAAGGCCAAACTGACTTTGGGCAAAAGGAACCTGCATATGTGTGCCCTAAAATTGGCTAACCGGCGCCGGGACTCGACATGGTCCCCACCCATCATTACAGCTCGATCCGCGGGCCACTTACCACAGCTGCTTAGCCACCAAGAGCTAGCCGCCCCCATCCATAGCTGCCAATGTTTCAGATTGCTATGCCTTACATTTTCATAATTCCAAAACATCTATGAGTGACAATTAGATGACTATGCCTGACACTTTCTTGCAAGCAAAATAACAATGAAGATGAGGGAGACATGTCTATATCAGTAATTACACCCATTAGACCAACGAGAAACGCTAAGACCACTAAGGTTTAAGGCAGCTTAAGTGCGCATTTCCGGGCTTGGAGGCACCTTGCGAGATGTACACATGTTCCATCCTTAGGTGGCACACGGACCTTGTTGTCAAAGCAGCAAAGTCTTCACTCAATGCAATAAAACTAAACTGACTGCTCACAGCGTACGCTCCCCACAGCCGCCAACGGGACAAGCCGAAGTTTGTACCAAGGATCCCAAACCCAAGGAAAGGCACCACACCAACCAATCCGCTGTGCAGGTCACTCACAAAGGCCCCGCTGGAAGGACCCCACCTTAACCACAGCCCCTACATAAACCTTGAGTGCCCCTTGCAAATAATGAAGGCTGAAAACGACTTCCCGTTGCTCATACACTGTCATTTCATGCAGAACGAACACCGGTAGACCTGGAGCGATACCCCGGAGTTTACAGCTGCCGGTCCACGGTGACATCAAACACCTAACCTGGGTGCTATTAAAATTCAATCTTTTGCCCAAACACAGTGATGTAATCCTGTGCCCACAAACTGGCTATGAACAGAATGCTTTATCGCCCTTATGCAGGAACTAGGGCTGTTCCACCTAGCAAGGACGCTGCGCCCATATAATCCAGCAGCCAAAGCGTGTCCGTGAAACACCGAACATTTCCTGTGACGCTGCAAGTTCCTCACTATCCCGTACCTGGGAACAAAAGTGCCCCAGTAAAATTACATCCCCATGGGGGAAAACATACAAAAGACACGTAAATAGCAGTTGGCTCGTGAGCACATGTTCGTAAACAGAATGCTCCTAGTACATCCAAATAAGGGCGCTGCGACCAATGCCCCAGCCGCCAGAGCGTACTCCTAATCGCACACACCCCACCAACATACCTCATGTGACGTTGCCTGTTATGCGCCACCCCGTGCCTGAGCAACGCAAGTGCCCAGACAATTAATCAAATAGCCGCGGAACACCGGGGGAATTGGGTGTCCTTACTTCTTCAGCTATCGCACAAGTCCACACTACCTCTGCCGGAAATCCTCTAAATCGTGCAGCGGCACTTTGGGGCCTATCAGATCGCGCCGACTCTGTAGTTTCCTGCTGCGGTTTGCCCCCACTATCATCACTTTAGGCTCCAGCATGCCAAGCTGTAGACACCTTCGACCGAACGTAAAGCACAACCATGGGACAGTGCCACCTGGTGCTAAGGCACTCCCCCTGAGGATAGGCGACTACCACTCTCAGTGAGTCACAGTCAACTCTGTATATTATGAACAATTGGTAGCAATGGGAGTGCACTCAGCTACGTTGTCCAGGCAGACCTTGCAATGGTAAAATAGCATCCCTATTCTTGGAGTAGCACTACTCAGATAGGATGACTGGAGACTAAACAGAAACAGTGGGCACGCATGAGAAATGGGACCATCCTCAAACCACCGCATTCACTTTAACTGAGATAGTATAGTAAAAGGCCCTCCTCGAGAACTCAGTCGCCTGATGCTGCCTCCCAGCTCAGGGTCCCCTGCAATACAACAGCGGGGGAACCACAGCGAGAACCAAGGGACCAAGTCGAAACCACGACAATGCGCAGCGCGACCGGGAGCCTCGCCCGCTCCATTAAACGACGGCTGAGCTGTCGGGTGTCTATTGAAGCTCCCGTTCGGCCTAGATATAGCCCCAGCATTGCAATATGTTGGCGCAGTGAACCGTCGAAAACAGGGGTTCCCAGGGCCCCTAAAGCGTGGGCCGGGCAGTCAGCAACCCTCGCGATACAGGTTCAGCTGTGGGTGCGGGGCACAGCCCAAACCCCCGACACTGGGGGCCGGAACCCTTCGCCGCATTGTGTCCACGGCCCCAGCCCTCGAGGACCAGCATATGCCATGTGGGCAGGGGGGGGGGGGCCAGCCGTGAGCCAACCCCCGTACCCCTAACATGACCCAGAGGCATTCCGGCAGGACAACAGGGCTATCCCAGCCTACAGCAAGGCCAATTACCAGTTCCCCGCCCCCCCAACACCGGCCGCCTGCCGACAGCTCGCTCCCATCCGGTGAGCATGGAAGGTAGGACGGGAGAGCAGGGCATTCTAGATATTATTCTATTCCAAATGCTCCTGCTCAGACCCACACTACTGCTGGGGAGGTCGGGGCACGCGAGTAGACCATACCCCCAGGCAGAGGCCGACTCAAAACCCGGGGATAATTTCCTGTGATGAGGCCGTGCAGTCGGAAACGTCAGGAGAGCACACGGTAAATCCCCCTGACACTGCGGCCTCCCGGTATCGGAGGACCTGGGCAAACAGGCCGAACGAGGCTGTCTCCCTACCCCGGCGCGCATACACGGTAAGCGCTGCACGACCCAGTCGCGCGCCACAGTCACGTCCAACACACTCAGTCCCCGTGAACCTCGAGCGGGCAGCCGAATTATGGCCGTGGAGGGAGGGGGGAGCTAGTTTTTTGAGGCGGGGTCCCCCCAGGGAATAACGGCCTCAGAGTAGAACCCATTGGGTTCATGGGCCAGCTCGCAGGGTCAGGCGGAGGCTGGGCGTCCGGCTCATGGCATGGAACGCTCAGGGCTGTCGAAATATTATATTACTTTTGTTTCAGGGTCGGATACGAGCTCACGGTTACGTGTACATCTTCGACCTGCAGTAGCCTCATGTGCTATTGTTGCCAATTAATATCCGTGCCCTGACCAGCCATCCATCGCCCCCTTCGCCTCGTGTGATGGCGCTGCATCGTCGCGCCCACTTTGCCAGACAGGGGAAGGAGGGGGGGATGCCCCACCGAGGAAGGAGAATGGCCCCCAACCCAGAGAGGCGGGGGTGAGGGGCCGAGGGAGCAGCGCCGCGCAGTGCCCATGCTGGGGGGGACTGAGGAGTGCGGGGAACGAGGGTTCGAACAACTATAACCCGCAGCCCCCAACCAGAGAGCCACGCCGTGGCGCGGTAAATGGCCGGCACTCCAGGGCCCGCGCCACTCAGGATAACATGGGCAACTCCCCGGCAACCTCATCCTCGCTCCACCCACAGCCTCTTAGCTCGCAGTGGAACGACTGGTCTGCGCGGCTGAAGGGTAGGACGAGAAACCACCCCTTTGCCTGCACTCTGTCTCAGTCAATCGCCCCGATTGACACCAGGCACTGCCACCGCGATCTCCTGAAAACCATGGGCGGCAAGCCCCTGATTACCAACTGGGACGGGGAGCCCACACGGGCCGATACCGACATGACCACGCAGTCGTGCCCACTGCCCCACTGCCCCACTTGCTGCCCCCTGCAGCATCCCTCTGTGGCCCTGCGGGTGCCGATGCCGGGAGGGACCATGCATCGCTGGAAGCGGGAGGAGCTGAACCCCTCCCTGGTTCAGGACGAGCGCTACGCCCCCCCCCCCTCGGGTCCCACCACGCTGGACATGAACCGTGTGGGACCCTGTCCCAGTGGCAATCCCTCAGGCCCAACCCCGCGGAAGCCCGCTGGGTTGTGCCCGCGATCGGGGCTGTGGTGAGGGACTGGGACGGGGGCAAGTTGGGGGGGGGTATTGATAGCACTCACCTCACTTCACAACGCGCCAAAGCACGACCTCAGGGCACCGGACAGCAGCAACCCGCAGCAAGACCAACAGACGGCGTGTCCGGCGCAAAGAGGACGCCAAGCTGGCCGGGGGAGGCGTAAATACCTCCCCACCTCCTCTGCGTGCCGGAAGTGACGCGTCTGGTAGGGGGACTCCTCCTTGAGTCCCGCATCATATTGGGGGGTGGGGAAGTGCCCAAATGGCACTAAATGGGCCGCCCGTTTAGGGTGGCCCCCTGCGGGGGCCGCGGGCAGCCGCATTCTCCCTGCTCAGTGTGCCAGGAATTCTCATTGACCAGTGCCGGGATGTACTACTGAGCTCCATGGAATCTCTGGTTGCAGCTTCGCAGCCCGGTTGGGATCTGAATCTGAATTGTTACATTCTGCTAAAACTACTGAGATGGAAAGAGCTGCGCTTGCTGCGGGTTCAAGGAAGCTGCTACATGGAGATGCCCCACAGCCCGTCCGCGAGGGAAGCTGTGTACAAGGGCTAGAAAGATCCATCCACCATCAACACTGCCTGTGGCTGTGGCCGAGGGGAAGCGTCAGCTCTGGAAGGTCTCGACTTCAGGGACACCAATTTGCACACTTCTATATTGGAATATGCACTTTCGTCTTCTAAACAAATTGCCTCCATCAGGCAAAAATGCACTCCACCTGGGATAAACTTGCCATTTAACAGGAAAAAAAGCCCACATCTGTCATGTTCAAAATGCACTTTGTAATATCCTCGTGGTAATGTATGGAATCTTGACATGGGTTCCAGATCGAAAAAGGTGAAGGAAGACATGTCAAGATTCCAGACGAGGCAGTTGGTTCAGGTTGTCCCTTCTGTAAAGGAGCTTACTTCTGTGAATGAAATATTAATGCGACTCACGGCGTGAAGAAGATATCTTATTGAAGATTACGAGCCTGAAACCCAGATGGAGGAATTCTACTCGACAAAGTAATTTTAGACGACATTCCGGAGCTGTGGAAATCCGGAGCGCTGTCATTTGCACAGCTGATACTAGGGTTGCTTACTGGGCAGTAAAGTCGACAAACTATTTATTTTTATTAACATTTTCCTAAGTAAATGATATTGCGGCCTAGCACGTGTCGGCACAAGCCCAGTGAAGTACTGGCTGCGCGAGGTATTCATTGCTCCGAGCAACAAGCACCCCGGAACATATTGCTTTAATGATGTTGCCGCGCTAAGACCAAAACCGGTGCTGTGTACACTTCAAGAAGTTGGTGTGTAATTAATATTCAATAGATTCTCATTATACATTTCTGTGAGAAGTTGGCCTGGTATATGCTGTCCACTAGTTAAAGTGGGCACCTTGTACCAGGCCACACGACCCTTATGATGTATGAGGTCAAAGATAACCTTTAGAAAGCTATCCTAGTGGTAGCTGTGGAGAGCAGCCTTCAGGCTTAATCTTGAAGGAATGTAAAGCAGCTTGTTTTACCAGAATATCACCTCCTGAATGACTAAATGAAAGGAGAACCACACAGTAGTGATATAAAAATATGTATTTATTAATATAACACTCTCTACTAATCTCTACACGAGATTAGAACATAAAGCACACAATATAGAATCAATAGAACAGTTGTAAGTAGCACAATACACAAAGGGCTCCAGGGGGAGACCGAACCATATACTAAAAAAATGGTATAACAATCACGACTTCAATAGACTGTGGGGCATATTTACAAGCCCCTTGCGCCATTTTTGCGCCGCCGTTGCGTCACGCATGTGACGCAGCGGCGACGCATAAGCCATGCGCCGCGTTGCGCTATATTTACAACGTGACGCATCTAGGGAGATGCGTCACGTAGTAAACCCCTGCGCCACATGAAACCTGCGTCAGGTTTCATGTGGGCGTACCGGCGCAGGGGGGGGCATTCCGGCGCAGGTACGCCTCGGAAAAGTGACGTAGTGAAATCTACAAGATTTCACGCAGTCACTTTTCCAACGCTGGTGCGTCAAATCCTTACGCCTGCTTCAAGCAGGCGTAAGGATTGATGCACCATGTTGGGGATAGGGAAGGTTGAAACAGTGCTGGAGTTGCGTCGCGCTTGCGACACAACTTCAGCACTGCGCCAACTTTCCGCCGGCAGATGCGTCACGCATCTGCTTATCCTTGCGCCGCGATGCGCCGCATTGTAAATGCGGCGCATCGGACGTGGCGCAAGGGTAAACTTGCGTGACGCATTTTCCCTGGCGCATCCCTGCTGATATGCAGGGATGCGCCAGGGAACGTAAATATGCCCCACAGTGCCTAGAGCACATAGAATCGCTGAGACCCCAGGAAACCACCCAGAGGAGTGACACAGGGAGCCCACGGAGGACGGGTGCAGTGTGGGAACACGACCGCGTGTTCCGTGCAACTCTATGGGAAAGTCGCGGTTGGAAAATTACAGTTTAAGGACACTTCTACGAGGACTTCAAGCAAACCCTTTGGAACATAAGAGGTTCTAAGGCCAGCACCCTTGTGAGTATCGAGGCACCTGTGTTACCTATCCCAGAGGAGCCGGGTGCATAGGGGTCAAGTGGTGTTGGGAACCTCCGTCGTTTTCAATGGACAGCTGCGAAGAAGTACTGCTGCCGGGAAGGCTAAGAGTGTCCGGTGGAATCCAAGCCTGTATTCAAGGTGAGAGGAACCTGAAAGCAGAGGGGACAGATTCTGGGTCACTTCAGGTGACCAGGGGCTCGGTGCTCGGTAGTCGAATGCCCACTGATGTCTGGTGCTTCACGTGCGAAGATAGGATGTTTGTCTCTACAGCCACGGGGACCAGGAGACGTCGACGACAACCAGGGTCCGGAGGTGAGCTGTCCCACGAAGGATATCGAGAGCTGAGGGGTCAGTGTCTGGCTGGAGCACCAACAAGCCTTGGCAATGGCAACCCACGCAGGCAGAGGAAACAGGTTACGGTGTGGACCAGCAAGGTCCAGGGGACTCTCCAAGCACTGGAGAGTCAGGGCACGTCTGGAGCAACCAGGGAAGCCCAAGAACAACCAAGGTGACCCTCGCCAGGACGCACAAGTCAACGGACCAGGGATCGCGAGGTGACCTCGAGCGAATTTACAAAGTACCAGCCCACAGGGCACTCGTGGAGTGGAGGCCGGATATCTTCGGTGCACATGATGCTCTAAGTCAGGACTACACGTAGTTCAAAACACAGCCTCAGGGATCGCCAAAAAGCATATGCTGCTGCAAATGTACACGGTGCACGGGGGTTCGGGTTGCACGGTCCCAACGAGGGATACTGGTCTCAGAGTTGCTGAGAGGTCAGATCAACCTCAGGGACGTTAGGGAACCCACCTCCTGTGTTGCAGAAATCTTCGGAGTCCGCAGGAGCTCGAAAGATGCAAACCGGTCAGATGCGCTTAGGTGGCTGCTGCTGTAGGGGAGTAACTCCTTTACTCCAAGGGAGATTCTTCTGTCGTCCAGCGAAGTGTAGACTGTCGAAGTACTTGGTTTCTTTGCAGAGTCTTGTCCAGGTATAATCTAAAGTCCTGGTATCAGGTATCCCACTTTATACCCATGGGAAGGGGTTGGACTGACTCTGGGGACCCTCCTAGGGGAGGGGCAGGACAGAGGGGTGGCTACACCCATGTCCTTTGTCCAGTTTCATGCCAGAGCAGGAGCCAACGGCTCCCAGAACTGGTTCTAGTTGGACTATGCACAGGGACACCAAATGTGCCCCCAGTGCAGACTTTCTGGCACTCTAAGAGTGCATCCACCCAGCCCCAATACACTAAAGCCTGTCTGGGAGGTGGTCACACCTCCCTGTGACAGGAAACATATTGTCCGGCCTTCCTCTGCTCGAGCTTGGCTCAGCAGCAGGAGGGCAGACTCGTGTCTGTGGCTGGCAGCATCCATTTTGTGCTGCCCAGGTCGAGAAAGCTGGTACCGGGTAGACCGGTGACCCATAGTAGTGGTTCTACAAGGGTGGATCCAGTGGCGGCTTCCCCATTGGGGTGTGGGGGCGTCGCCCCACTGCTTTCTCGCAGTGCGAGAAGGCAGAAATATAAATGGTAAAAACTACCATTTTATGTTTCTGCTTCTTGCACTGCGAGAAAGCAGAAGTGCCTGGAGTGCCTGGTTGTAGGAGGGAGGGTGGGCGGTCCCGCTCGAGGGCAGGGGGGGAGTGGCTTGCCCACTGTTGTGGGTACTGACTGTTTGGTCGGCCGCAGGGCCGAACAAAGCAGTCATGCGCACTCCCCCTTTTTCTCTATGTAGGCTGCTGCATGCAGCCTACATAGAGAAAATGGCCCGGTTGGGGCGCTCTCCGCTGCGCCTCACCAATCACAACGCTGCCATTGCAGCGTTGTGATTGGCTATGGGGAGGGAGGGAGGCTGCCTTTCCTGATGACAATGAGAGCTGCAGGAATTGGAAAACGGCAGGAGTCGGGACCCGTCCAGAAGCTGACGGTGAGTTTTATTTTTTATTTTATTAAACCCCTCCCGCCTCCCCTATCCCCCGCGATGACCCCATTTCCACCCCCCACCCGCCCGTCATGCCGGCCGCGACTGGGTAACTGTATTTACGACCGGCAGACTAGTTTAATAAGGCTGAGGAAATACCTAATGGGGCGCAAAACAAAGAAACAGAAATAAAGAGATGCTCGTGAAGTGTGTTGGGAGGAAGGTGGCGTCACAACAAGTTTCCCAAACTACCTCCCTACCTCTATATTTGAGCGTGTGATTTTTGACTCTTTTGGTTACCCATAATTTTGCAAAAATGTAAATGCGTCGGGAAAGGTGGTAATCAAGACCCAGGGTGTTATTTTATAAGTCTGGGAGGGATTGGCCCTTTGTCACTGGGAACGTGTTCAGCCTGTTGAATTCCAGTCCCACTTTGTGTGAAAACATGGAAATCACCCATCAAAACTCGTTTTGCCTGAATGAGGACGGAGGGGTTGGGAAGGGAGGAATCTGCCCTCTTCGCAGAAAGAAAAGCTGAAAAGGCTGAGCTGCTCCTGCAGGACAGAGGCTCTGGGGATCGTGTGACTCCTGTCCGGCCCTGTTTCCGAGACATTAGTACCGAGGAGATGTACTCGCACCTGTAGAGACGGATACCAAGGAATACCTGTGCATCGGCAAGGCGCACAATAGGAGAGAAGTGTGCACACCACCAGGAACTCAACTCATGGGGAAATGTACAAATCTGTGAAATCTTAATCGCGGGGAGGAAGGCGCACCTCTAAAATATTACATACTGGGAAATTCCGAATACCATAGGATATCAATAGTGTGCGAGAAATGCGCACCTCTGTAAGACGTCACTAATGCTCACATCTATAGAACAGTAATAATGAGCGGAAATGTGCACCGCTGTCAGATGAATGCCAAGGAAAATATTGACATCTGTGGGATATCTCGGGACAGAAATGTGCTCACTGGAACGACAGACACTGTAGGACATTTGTAAATCTGTAAAACATCGATACTGTGGGGGAAACGTGCATAGCTGCATAAAGCTACCAATTGAAGACATTTGTGTACAACTGTCTTCCTCAAACCGGTCTCAGCCTGAGTGAGGTGGCATGCCCCGGCTGGTTAAAGCCTCGCTTCTACAGTCTCCCATTATCTTCCAGGGGACAGACTCCTGCAACCCGATTGTTCCTCTGCCTACCCAACACCCCCCACCGAACACACTGCAGGAAGATCATTCGACAGGACTCTGCTTGTGTAGGGGGGAGGGGGGGCAGAGATGGTTTAGTGCAGCTGCAGCATGGGGTCTCTGTGTGCATGCTGTGTGAATACAGAGTGCTGTGACTGTATGAGTGCATGGTGAGCGGCGTGCCTGTGTGACTGCAGAGTAAGATGTATGACTATGAGTGCGGGGTGAGAGGTGTGCCTGTGTGACTGCAGAGTAAGTTGTATGACTATGAGTGCGGGGTGAGAGGTGTGCCTGTGTGACTGCAGAGTAAGTTGTATGACTATGAGTGTGGGGTGAGCGGTATGCCTGTGTGACTGCAGATTAAGTTCTATGACTACATGAGCGCGGGGTGAGGTGTGCCTGTAGAGTAAGTTCTATGACTGAATGAGTGAGGGGTGAGCGTTGTGCGTGTGTGACTACAGAGTGAGTAATGAGAGTCCACTGGATGAGTTGTATGACTTATGAGTGCAGGGTGAAGTGCCTGTGTGAGTGCTAGGGTGCAGGATGAATGGTGTGTCTGCGAGTGCATGGTGAGCACAGAGTGAATTGTGTGACTGTATGAGTGTAGTGAATGAGCGAGCGGTATGCCTTCCTGAGTGCAGGGTGAGTGGTTTGTCCAAGTTAGAGCAGGGTAGGGGTATGCGTGTGTGAGTGTAGGCTGAGTAAAGCTGTGCATCTCTGAGCACAGGGTAAGAGGAGCCATGTGTCTGTGTGAGTAACGTGTCTGCATGAGTATAGGGAGGGTGGTGAGTCTTTGTGAGTCCATTTGCACTTTTTCACTAAACTGTAGCAAGCTTTCTTGAAATATACGCTGAAAATGCATCATTTGCACCCATTTTATCCTCAATTTTTCTTGCCAAATAGGGAACTGATAATTCGCCTCATAGTACCCCGACCTCCATGACGGATTTCAAGCTCCATTCGCTGCGTTTGCTCGCACTTTAAATTCAACTCAAGGCTTCTGCCCCCACCACTTTTAGAAAGCACCAGCCGCCACTGGTGGAATCATACCTCCCACACCAGTTACTGGTGTGAAGGTATGATTCCAAGGTGTTTGACACCAAACACGACATGTTTCTAAGCAGCCGTTTTAAAGTTAGCATTTACCGCGAGGTTATAATGCACTTAAACATATATGGTTGGCTGCATCACAGACAACCCCGGGGAATGGATTCCGAAGGCTACAGATGGGCCCTACTTATGCAGGGGCACCCTCTCACATAAAACCCAGCACCCTGCCTTCAGGATTGATAAGGCCTGCCATAGGGGTGACTGATAGGTTTATATGTGTAGTGATTTAGAAGGGATATAGTGAACCTATATCCCCAGTAAGGGGTGCATGCACCTCTTTACACAGGCTGCAGTAGCAGACCTGTTGTGTCATTTTTAATGGTCTCTCAGGGGTGGCATAATACATGCTTCAGCCCATGGGAGGCCTCTGGGGTACCTAGGCCCTGGGCACATGATGTACCATATACTAGGGACTTATAAGGGTACCCCAGTATCCAATCTGGAGTGTACCTAAAGTACATGCATAGCAATTTACAGGAGAAAGCAGATAGACTGGGGTCCTTAATAGCAGGATCCCAGTCAGACTAGGCCAAAAACAGTGAGACATCAGCAAAAAGTGGGGGTAACTATAAGAAGCAGATCCTACTCTCCTACAATTTCTTTCAGTTTTGTTGTTCTTTTTAGTTTCTATTGTCCCACTTCTGGAACTATGGAGGGAATCAGTGCTCCAGCATCTTTTTTATCCAGTCCTGGAGAGCCAACACTTGAGTGGGAACAATGGAAGGAAGGATTTGAAGCTTATTTTGAAGCTATTGAAGGTGACAAATTTACAGAAAAACATTGTTTGTGGTCTGAAGCAAGAAGAGTTTTGCTTCATTTACCAAAAGTGGTACCAGATGGTGAAAGTGAAGATGACACTGATGTATATGAGATGGCTATTCAGCAATTGGAGCTACAGTATAAAAAACTAATGTTGTTGTAGCTATATATGCTAATGGGAAGAGGTCAATTGCCTAACAAATGTATTGATTCATTTGTCAGTGATCTGAGGGTACTAGCTGCAAAGTGTGATTATGGTACCTTTAGGGCTCAGATGATACGTGATCAGTTAGTGCACAAGGTAACTGACATTACACTACAGGAGAAACTGTTATTGGTGGATGATTTGATGTTGTGTAAAGCAATTTGAGGAGATGAAATTAGGAATGAAAGAATTAACTCATAAAGCTATAGAAGACGTCCATTTAGTAAAAAGAAGTGAACCAGCGAACATACCTAGCAAAAGTGGGGAAACAAAACCCAAGATAATGAAACAAATCAATATAACTAAGGAGAGAGGGGAATTGTGTGTTTTAAATTAGCATAATTTAGTCATTATGCTAATGAAAGAACATGTCCTGCTGTTGGGCAGTTTTGTAGAAACTGCAAAGTTAAAGGTCACTTTGCTAGAATTTGCAAAAATATGAATCGCACTGTTAATGATGAAGCTAGTGAACCAGGTCAAATTAGAGAGGTTAAACAAGATGGGAAAACTATGTTGGAAGAGTATATACTAGGGGGCCGATTCCGATCTTGGCCGGTAGGGCACCGAATCGGATTCGGCTTTACCGGATCCGATTCGGAGGCCTAGTTCCCGACCGATTCGTACGGGCGTCCGCGCGAGCAAGTACGATGCGAGCGCACTCGAAATCGCCGACCGACTCGTTCCCGGGTCCGAACCGCTCCGACCGACTCGTACAGACACGGCTCGCACCACGCAATGGAGACGTTACCCGACCGAGCCAGTACGATGCGCGCTTCGAACAGCCCGACCGACTCGTAGCGTCCGGCTCAGAAGAGCTGTCGGAGCCGGACTTCGGGGGTCCGTGTCGGACCCCCCTGCACGCGTAGCCACGCGAGTCACACAGGGGGGACCCTACATGCATGTACGGTGCGAGTCGCACCGACGCGTACCCACTGTAGGGGGCCCCTCAGTTCGCGACGTGCCCATTCAGTCAATGGGAGCCCGTGTATGCGTTGTACGACCGGCTCCCATTGACTTCAATGGGAGTCCGACCGAGTCGAGTCCGGCAGCATGCGGCCGCTTCGTACTCGCTCGGTCGGACTGCTGGAGTCCGGCTCAGTCGGAAAACTCACCGGATCCGGCTCGGTCGGGGAGTTTTCCGGCCCAGATCGGAATCGGCCCCCAGGTGTGTATGAGGTGATAGAGAATAAGAAGGATGCACCGTTTTGTCTGGTAGAAATTGGAGGGTTATGTCAGATTCTGGGACAAGACATACCTTAATCGGAGATGATTTGTTGCACTGTTTTCCTAATGTGAGGATGTTTCCACCAGATATTAAACTGGTGGGATATAGGAACAAACCTATAGATATGATTTATTTTCTGTCTTCTTTGGTTTACAAAGGGAAAACAATTGACTCCAAGATATATGTTACCAAAGAAGGTTTATGTTTATTGGGGTGGCCACAACAAAGCGATGTAATGATTAAACTAGATCCCAACCACCCTGTGCCAGTATTAGGTTTAGGTTTACAGGATTTATAGAGCGCATGGCTACCCGCAGGCATCCCAGCGCTATAACAGGTACGGTAGCTATCTGAAGTGAGAGTTAGGGAAACAGCCAGGTCTTAAGTTTCTTTTTAAAAGACTGTTCGTTTTCGATCAGTCTCAACTCTGGGTCCAAGCTGTTCCAGAGTTTGGGCACCATGTGAGAGAATGATCTGCCACCCCACCTTGATCTCTTAATTCTGGTGGTGCACATCAAAAAATTCGACCCTGATCTGAGGCAGCGGCGGGGTGAGTAGGGGGAGATCAGGTTCGTAGCATATCTGGGCCTCTACCATACATGGCTCTGTGTGCCAGGCAGAGGGACTTAAATTTAATCCTGGTCTGCACGGGGAGCCAGTGCAGCTCTCTCAAGGGCGCTCTGACTGACTGGTTCCTAGGTATCTTGAGAAGCAGTCTAGCTGCCGCCTTCTGAACAACCTGTAGCCTATTGGTGACGTATTTAGGTGACCCAAGGTATAGCGAATTGCCATAATCGAGTCGCGCGACCACCAAGATTGTACCACGGTCTTTGAGTTCTCTGGGATTAGGCTCAGAATTTTCCTAATCATCCAGAGGATACCAAAACATATACCCGCCAATTTTTTGTCTTGCGTCTCCATAGTTAAGTTCTGATCGAGCCACATACCCAGGTTTTTTATAGAGCATTTCGGAGTTGGGGGGAGACCCCAGTTTGCTGGCCATGGGATCTCTAAGCGAGGGCTGAAATTGCTGCCCAGGATCATGAGCTCGGTTTTATCCCCGTTCAGCTTGAGACTACAATCAGCCATCCAATTTCCTATTTTTTCCAGACACGGCAAAAGTTGCCTATGGTTGGAATTAATAGAGTCAGCTATTGACACCACTAATTGGGTGTCATCGGCATATGACACGATGGAGAGTCCAAACTCCTGTACTATATGGGCCAATGGGCTCATATAGACATTAAAAAGAGTCGGACTCAGGGAAGATCCCTGAGGCACTCCCCAAGGGGCTGAGAAAGTGTCTGACAAGATGCCGGCCTCCATACACTGAAAAGATCTGTCATTCAGAAACAAGGCCACCCATTGGTTGGCTGTACCTCTAATCCCAATGTTTTTGAGCCTATTGAGAAGAATTTTGTGATCTACCGTGTCGAAGGCCGCGCTTAGATCTAATAACACAATAGCTGCGGCCCTTCCCTGATCTAATATGCTTTTTAGTTTTTCGGTGACCATAAGTAGAGCTGACTCCGTACTATGCTCCGGCCGAAATCCCATCTGGGTCTGGTGTAGAATGCCATTTTCTTCCAGAAACTGTGAGATCGCACTGTTCACATGCTTCTCCGCGATCTTTCCCAAAATTGGCAGTAATGAGATCGGGCGATAGTTTGCCATGACCGCGGGGTAAAGGTGAGTTTTTTTTAATAACGGTTTTACGATGGCATACTTCCACTCCTTAGGTACTATCCCATCTACAAGAGATAGAGAGATGAGGTTGGTCAGTTGCGTCAAAACACAATTCCCCCCTTGAGCAAGAATGTGGGGCAGTGCAGGGTCTAAAGGGGACCCTGACTTAATGTTCCGTAAAAAGGAACCCGCCTGTTCTTCGCTTAATTTAGGGTATGAGAACAAGGCTGGGGGGGAGAGGGTTGTTGTTTGCTCTATACTAGAGGGAAGTACCTGTGTGCTCTTAGGGACTGTGATTACTGCCGGCTTCTGGCTCATATTTGAGTGAAGGGAATTATAAATCTTTTCCACCTTACTCTTGAAGAACGTGGCCAGCTCATTACATCTTTCTTTTGAATATTGAGCAATTTGGGTGCCCGATTCAACTGTTGTGAGGGATTTTACAATTTTAAACAGCTCCTTTGAAGAGTTAGAGGCCCTCTTTATGTTTTCTTCAAAAAAAGGCGGCTTGTGCTTTCTAATATTTTTATGCTACTCCTGGATAGCTGCCTTGTATGCTATTTTGAGCTCAGGGGCATAAGTCTTCCTCCAGCTCCTTTCTAGCTTTTTGCAGTTTTTCCTTTGGGCGACCAGCTCGGGATTGAACCAGGAGGACCTGTTGGAATTATTAGGTTTTATTGGACCAGGTTTCCTAAAATTCCTGTCTACCGTTCCATTCATCCAGGTTGTCCAATTTTTCTGTGCTTGCTCTAAGTCCCTTATTTCTGGTGGGGTATTCGCCTCAAGGTCTGTGCGCCAGGCTTCAGGGACCAGCCAAGGCCATTTACGTCCTAGCACTGGGCAACTACCCTTGGGCTTTACTATAGGGGGTTTTAAATATCGGATGGGGATAAAGGAATGGTCTGACCAAGGCATCCGGATGGGAGCAAGCGCCTCCAGCTTAGGGTCGTTGGAGAAAATCGCATCCAGCGTATGTCCCTTTTCATGCGTAGCCTGGTGCATCAGTTGTGTTAATTGTAGTGCCTCGAGATCAGCAACACATCTTTTAGTTAACGGATTATTCTGATCATCCAGATGAATATTAAAGTCGCCTAAAGCAGTAAAGGCGCTTTTCTCTATCATAATGCTGGCCAGGATATCCGGAATCGCCTCTAAAAAAGGCGTACAAGTCCCTGGAGGTCTATATCTAAGGCTGCCTGAAAGAGAGGTGGTCGGGGTGAGGAACAGTCTAAATGCAAAGGCTTCACAGTCACCAATCTTGAGGGGGTGATGGCACAAGCCAAGTGTGCTTTACAAATAATGGCAATGCCACCTCCTATTTTACCGACTATCTAGCCGGTATATCTCAAAGCCCTGGGGGAGAGTACTTACAATCTCAGGGGTAGAGCATTCTCGAAGCCAGGTCTGCGTAAGGAACAAAACCTCGAGTTCTTCCTCCTCTGTTAATAGCTTGATCTCTGTTGAATGTTTTGGGAGGGATCTACAATTAATTAGCCCCATCTTCCAGTATTTTAACTTGTCTGTCCCAGTCCCTGCTTGATTTCTTTGTTGGGCCCATGTATCTGTAACAAAGCCACAGATCTGGCACTTCAGGGATTCATTAGCGACCAGTGAGTGCAGACAGGAAGGATGGACAGCCTGCTTTAGGGCTTCGAGCTCCCTTTTAGAGTATTAGGGTATGAAGATTTGATTGTGCAGGTGAGGATGGATAGTTTCAGGGACTGGGAAAACATGTTCCCTAGAGTATTTTCATCTGATTTAGGATTATTAAAGCTTTTTGTACAAAAAAATTATTCTGAAAGAAGGTGCTGAAGCAAGAGTTCATAAAGTTCGCAATGTGCCCATATCAATATGGAAAGCAGGGAAGGAAGAATTGGAAAGGTTATGTAATCTTGGAATCATAGAATAAATTGAATCATCATATTGGCTGTCCCCAGTTGTCATGGTACTCAAATCTAATGGGAAGATTAGATTATGTGCGAATTTGAGTGATTTAAACAATTGTGTGTGGGTAGATCTGCATCCTTTGCCCAATATTGGAGACATGTTTGCTAAATTAAAAGGGGCCACAGTGTTCACAACACTAGATTTATCAAATGCATATCATCAAATAGCATTACATGAGGATAGTAAGCCAAATAAATCGTCCATTACTCCAGAGAGAGCGTCTCGCTGTAAGAGAATGCCGTTTGGCTTAATTTCGGCATCAGCAGTGTTCCAACACATGATGCACAAATTGTTTAAAGATACTAACAACATAATGTACTTTCAAGACGATATTTTGGTGTGAGGAACATCAAAACAAGAACATGCTGAGACATTGGTGAAAGTTTTAACCATTCTGGAGAATAGTTGTTTAACTTAAACAAAAGAGAAATGTAAGTTCAAAAGAGATTCTGTTACTAGGCATGGTATTACCCCCAAGGAAAGTTTGGTGAGAGCTATTGAAGATGCATCGGAACTCAAAGACAAGGATCAGCTGAGATCATTTATAGGTTTAGCAGAATACTATGCTGAATTAATCCCAAATGTTTCCAATAAGACTAAACATATGAGAGAATTGTTAAAGTTGAACTGGAAGTTGGACTGGAATAAACATTGCAAGTGTGAATTCAACAGTTTGAAAAAATGCATTGCTAGTGCACTGGCACCATTTGACACCAATTGTAAGTCTATCAATGTGCTGTACTAATGCAGGAACAAGATGGAAATGTGGTAAATATAGCTTTTGCTTCAAGGCCTTTGAGGGGGCAGAAATTAAGTATTCAACATTGGAAAAAGAAACCCTGGCATGCTGGTGGGCAGTTGAATATTTTAGGAAATCTGTTTATGGTACAGCATTTGAGATAAGAACAGATCATCACCCTTTAACTGACTTATTTACAACAAGTGGTGTCGGAGAGCTACACTGAGAATGGCGAAATGGCAATATATAGATTGCAAGAAATCCATTTCCATTTCACATAAATATTGTGCTGCAGGATATCGACTGCCAAATGTAGTGAAGGTAAGTTTTTCTAGGTAAGTAAAGATTTACTATTTTTTGTTCCACATCCCTGCCCCCACACCAGAAGTCCCCTTGTGACTTTTGTGCTTGGGTTGCTCCACTCACACAGTTGAACTCAGGATTTGGTTTTATGCATCACCAATTTCAAAAGTCACCAGCCGCCACTGATACCAGCAACTTTAAAATACCAGACAAGAGTGATGTATGGCATGTGAACCACTTAAGAGAGATGAAGTCTACATATTAGTCCAGGTCCCACCAGTCATATTCTTGAATAGACTACTTCTTCATCCCAGCAGTGGAGCTGCCGGCTGCCAGAGGTACTGAACTCATGCATACTCCCAAGATGTCTATTGCATCATTCACCTCCACAAATACTATCACCAATATCTGAAATCCCCTTGATTGCTGGTACGAGGCACGGAAATGGATTAAGTGGTCAGGCACCCTAACTAGTGAAACCCCATTGTTGCATGGCACATGGTTTCACGGCCGACAGCTTTCTTGCATGGAATCTAATTGGTATTGCGAGGTTGGTGGACATTTTGGATTCTGGCCACATTAAATTCTTCTAGCAACTCTAACTTCTGTTACCTACAACTTTGCCATGCACTCAACACATACAGGGAAGACCTGAGTTCCATTCCTGAATTCATCCTGTTAGAGATAAAGCTCTCTATGGAAAAGCTTGGGAAAAAGGGAATCTCAAGACCTTATAGATCCTTTGTAGTGATAGTGAACACACCTGATCACCTTTCAGAGCTTAGATCATGATGGGACAGGACACGAGTGCTATCGGTGAAGAATAGACATGGACTAAAATGGCAGCTAAAGAATTAGCAATATCCTCCATGTTACCTCTGATCCAATTCAGATATTTTCATAGAATATATTACAATCCTGGGAATCTATTTAAGATAAAAGGTGAAGTCCTAACTGCTTAGGTGAAGTCCTAACTGCTCACAATGCAACACTTCCTCAGGTACATACTTCCACACGGTGCAGGGTTGCCAGTCACACAGGAGTATTGGACCCACATACATAACACTGTAGACCCAGCCACTGGTGTTGCACTCTCCAGGAACCCTAAAATGGCGCTGTTGGGTATTATTGGGGCTGGGGTGGATTGTAGGGCCCATCTGCTGGTGGCTATTGGATTAATTGAAGCAAAACACAACATCGCCCCTCATTGGCCATCCAGTCTCGCCCCACCTGTGGCAGAATGGCTTAGAAGGATGGACAACTGTGCTAACTCAGAAGAGAATTTGTATAAAGCATGTGGCACCACTGACACTGTAAGATTAGGGAGGCCTGGTGGAACAATTTCTAAAGCGTCTTAACTGATATATTGTGGTAGTCACTTACGGGCAAATACCTGTGCAAGGATCACTGACAGAATATCGAGGAGAAGAATATCGACCTGCCACAATATCGAGGTAAAAATATCGAGTGACAGAATATCAACTCCCTATCTACAAACAGGTAAGTACAAAAATATCGAATACTAAATATCGTTGTTAATAATATAGGGGCCCATTACGATGGCGGGCGGAAGCACAACCGCCGTGCTGGCGGATGCAAAAACCACCAGTTACCGCCGGCACGCAGCAGTCCACACGCCCGCCCAATTATGATGCGAAAAGCAGGCCAAACACCGCCGGCAAGCCAGAAACACCGTCCGCCATCAAAGTGCGCCCGCACACGTAGCGGCGCAGCACAACTGACACACACCGTCCGACGAAACACGTCCCGCCCGGCGCATAAATTACGATGCCGCAAACAAACGGCTCCCACGGCAAAGAGACACCGCACGTGAAAGAGAGGCGGAAACACGGACGCAGAGCACGGACAACGAAGAAGCGGCACCCCGGGCATGAATCCAGCACTGCAGGCCCTTCCCATGCTTCTGCTGATGCACCACCAAGGACGCAACGTACCGCGGAGACGCAGGTAGGCACACACACAACAAGTGCACGCAAACAGCGCACACAGTGCAAGGGCGGAAAAGCGGACAACCCCCACCAGCGCGTGCACACTACACATCCACCATTGCATCCACATATGACACACAGGCCAAATCCTAACATCGCAGAACACATGTGTACACACCACCTGGGACTAGGAACCAACCACCCCGTCACGGCCCCAAAGCGCCGATGACGCCGCCACACATGCGCACAACGCAGAGGCCAACCGCAGCGCCATGCATGCGTCGCACACAGACACAGGGACACAACCAAGCAGCACACACATCAGCCCCACCCCGAACGCACATGACACGTGACAGGCCGGCCACAGACATGTCCCCAACGCCCAATTCACGGACAACACCCAACGCCACACAACCGACGCACACATGTCAGTGAAGTCACGCAACAGCAGGACACACCCCAGTGTAACAAACATGGCGTAGCACACAGCGGCGGCAACACCAACTAGGAGAAGCAGCGCCCCTTCGGGAAGAGGAACGCCAGTACCACACTGAAAAACCCATACCACCCTGCACATATGAACAAGACACATGAAACGGAACACCAAAGAGCCCGGGGACCGACAACAGGTGGCCCAAGAATTACATCCACACACAAGGCCCAACGCAGAGCGGAAAGGCAGCCTGCCGCCCACACAAGGGAGAGCAGACAGCACTGAATGACCTTCCATTCCAACACCGAAACCACAGCCCTACGACAGAAGCCGGTGAATACAGCCATTGTCCAAGAATAGACCAACACAGGCATGCCGAGGAGACCGACCACAGGGCAGATAGCGCATATCACAGAAGCACACAACGGACGGGGAAGAAAGAAGAAAACACTCCCCATGTCGGCCACATGCAAGTTAATTGGAAGGAGTCACACAGCACTGACCTTGAACTGTCTGAGAAGCATGTGGGAAGAGGGCCCGTGTCCTCCAAACAAGCCAACAGAACACAAGTCCTGTCTCCCCACGACTACACAGAGCTCACAGCAACCCCGGAGCGTGCACATTGCAGACTGCACACACAGCCGGAGCACGCCACCTCTACGAACCGCTGCGAAATGGCAACCGCAACACACCTACCCAACTACGCCGAACAGCTCAAGCTGTACCAAACCAACACGATACATACATTGGGATGCGATCTCCTGTCCCTGCTGAACGTAAGTTACCGACTGACTTACCGCATCACATTGTTCAGCTGCGTCATGCCCGTCTTCTACTGTCGGAGGTGTCCCTACCAGCATCCCGTCGAGATATGCCTCTCCAACCCGGCATGTCTGAAGGCGGACCTGCTACCACTACTCCTCCTCTGGACGCACATGACAGGGCCTGCTCTGCCTATGGGGGCATGGCGTATGTGGCCAACATCGCACGCGCACTGAAATGGAACCACTGTGCCTCCACACGACGGATCATCGAGAACAGCTACATCGAATGTCACCCAGCATGCCCCATCATGGTCCTCCAAGGGACAACCTACGAACAACACCTTGACAGCCACCATCCGCTTCATTGGCTGGCAAACATGTACACCACCAATGACATGGAAGCCCTGCTGGACGGCATCGCATACCTGACAACCTGTAAATACGTCGGACCACAACGCAGGTCCCCGAGTGACCTATGAAGTCCAACCCCGCACCCATGCTCAGCTTCCGCACGGACTGGCCAGTCACCACCACAACAGCCATACCAAACGACCGGCAACTGTAACCACACCATCAACGACATCGCCATGACATCGGATATGACCGGGACATGCACACTGTTCCCCATCACATCCAGGAACACCGCATGCATCGTGGGAGGCAGTGGCATGGGCTCTGTGCATCGCACACACATGGACGGAACTGCACGAACAACCAGGACACGACATGGATCCAGCGCACATGGACACACACACCGCTCAGTGGACATGAATAGGTCGCCTGGAGTCTGTGGGTGCTGCACCCCTCCCACCCCCGCCCCGGGAATCCCATACCAGGACCTTTGCATGGACGACAAGTGCATACAACAACAACACGACCCCAGTGACTGTGACATGTCCAGTAACCACCACAGTGCAACAAGTGGCACGCCGCTGCATGCACGCAAGCACATGCCCTGATGTCATCTCACATGCACGCGTGCATGAGGAACAACCGCAGCAAACCTGTCACATGGAACTGAGATGGACTGTGCCCATGATGCCGAGCGGTCTGGTAGGCTACATGTATACCGTCTGTGTCAAAGTCCGCAGCTCCGCAGCTATACGTAAATGTACATTAGCACAGCCTTGGCCAAGCAGATGTAACCCCACACCCTATCCCATTTGTAATCATGCTCAGTATATCCTCAACATGTATTCCGCTGCCAGTAGTGTCCACTATACTGCATCACAGAGGACAGAAGCCTCAATATAATGTTTGAAACCAAAACTGTCTCCGCTGACTCATTTCACAAGTACGAATGAGAGAGGATGAGAGTATGTGAAGTACACGGCAGTCGTGACATGACCATGTAGTCCACTGGTATTGGATGTCAACGCAAATGAGTAGCACTACTGTGGAAGACACACATGTGTCGTGTGAAGTCGTATGGACGCAGTGCTCAGGTGGGTGGGTGCGACGGGTAGATGCGCACATGCCAAGTTGGAGCACGCCGTGTTGGGAGGGGTCATGAACAGTACACCACCGCTTCCCTGGGCATTGTGAGAGGACACCTGTCGGGGGTGGAGTGAACACGTGTGTGCACAGCAGCCGGGCACACGTACAAGGCGGTACCAGGCGCACCTCAGCCCACCCTCTGTGGACAAGCTGGATCCTGTTGTGCGCCCGCCATGCCCCTTGACAAGGCACACACAGCCCCAGTCGACCAGGTGTAACCCCAACATAGTCAATCCGCACAGGCGATACAGGGCACGGGATGGCAGTGGAGCATGGTGTGTGAGAGGTCTCCTCGCGCTCCTCCTGGTCATATCACGCAGGCAATAGAACCTCAACGTCTAGCATGGCACAAGTCACATGGAAGTGTAGGGGGACGCACCACAGCACGAGCAGCACTGACGTCACGGGAGGTGGCTCGCACCATCCCATCCATTGCCCATCATACCAACCACGACACATGCCATTGCGACTAAGTGCAAGCGCGTGCGCCACCACCCCCGAGCCCTCCCCAGAGAGGCCAAAGAGTGAATGTGTGGGCCAACAGCCACAGACGGACGCGGCCTGGCCGCAAGGGCAGCCACAGCCACTGGGTGTCGCAGGTGGCGGATCCGGAAGGCGAAGACTGTGATGCATAGTCCATGCAGGCCGGGTCTCCATTTGGGGCACCACGCAGGTGGACGGCGTCCCGCCACACATCATACCCTGAGACAGCCCACTCGTGCAACTGGACCCACACATTCACTCCTTGCCCTCTCTGGTGCGAGCTTGGGGCTGCCTGTGCAAGCGCTAGCCTCGCAGGTGAGCATGCATATTGGGGGGCGAGGGGAGGACATGAGGGCTGGGGCGAAGATGACTGTATCACTGTCAGTTAGTACAAGGGATGACCCAGATGTGGAAAGGAAGAGACGTGTCCCGTGTGTACTGCAACTAGTCGCCAATCCAACTACCCCCATGTCCGGAATGTAGGCCCGCACCTAGGCCCGCCCATCCGCCACATCGAACATACCACCAGCACGACAACCTTCCCATTCGAAACACTGACTGGGGGTGGCGACCAGTGAACAATCATGTGTAGCCTACCCACGCGTACATGTGGGCCCTCCATGATCCATGTCACCTGCGGCAAAGACATGACATGCGCAATGAGGGAAGTGAGGAGAGCTGTCCGCCCCACGCGCAGAAGGTGCATCAGCTCCACAGACCCAGCAGCGAGTCCAGCAGGGGTCACATGTGCAGGGGCAGCTGTGCCTGGTGTGAAGGCACATGCATATAGACAGCACATCGACCAATGTGTAGTCTGCCCACATCCACAGTCCATCATCATGCGGACATAGGAATTGAACACAGGGCAACACATCTTAGTTGGTGCACCCACCGTGACCAACAATGCGCAATGATCGACGTACCCGCCCTGTGCATGGCCCCCCACCCAACGGAGGCACATCCAGTGCCACCATCCCACACACACAAGCCTTCCACGGAACATGCTGTGTCCAATGGTCAGTACAGAGTCAGCGCCCATCTGGTGGATCCTGAACAGGAGACACATGCACACACATGCCAGCTCCCACTATGTACGTCTGCCACCTGGCACGTGCAATGTAACCTCTCACCTGTGACTGCAAGCACACAGCCGTCTTGGCATGGGGCTGTCAATGTGGACACCAGTCAATGTTTCGGGAGCTGTGATCCGTACAGTGCTGTACATAGGGTGCAGTGCTGACACCTACTACTGTCTCATATCCCCTCGTGCCACAGGTCCCACTTGTATTGGCCGCTCAGCCCGTGCCCACATCGTCGTCGTCGTGTGCCATACTCATCCAGCCTCGGAAGCAGTTCCATGCTCAGCAGACACTCATGTTGCCGTGGCGTTGCCGCTTGACGAATATGCAGTCAGTCCCCATCAGCACGCCCCGCAAGTCATTGGGGCCTAGATCCCCATGTGCATGCACATGGCAGTGGTATGTCTCACTTGCCATTGCCATTGTTGGGAGACCTGTGTAAGTGTATTGTGGCCGTGCCGTCCCAGCTTGACAGCTGGGCTGTGGCTCATGTGCTTGCTCAGTCATGTCAGTGATGTGTATGCGAAATTGCTATGTGCCGTGTTGCTTTGACATGTGTCCTCTGCCATTTAACCCAGGCGGAGACCGAACATTGACCGCCCATACCAATTGCTGGCGGACATGGACGATACAGAGGTAATCAGGAAGTTTCGGCTGGACAGGCCAACTCTGCATCGACTGTGTGCCATGTTAGAGCCCCATCTCCGTCCCCGCAGGGTGTATCCGACTGCTGTCACCCCCACGGCTAAGGTGATGGCCGCCATGCATTTCTTCGCCACTGGGTCATTCCAGCACACAGTGGGCAGTGGAGGAGGGATGTCCCAGCCCATGTTCAGCAAGGTGCTGAGGGATGTACTGGCAGCCATGATGCTGTACCGGAACAGGTACATCCGCTTCCCCAGGGCTCGTGAATTGGCGGCAGTGAAGGGTGCATTCTATGCCCTTGGCAGAATCCCACACGTCGTGGGAGCCATTGACTGCACTCATGTTGGCCTTGTTCCACCACAGGCCACTGAGCACCTGTACCGCAACAGGAAGCACACGCACTCCCTGAATGTGCAAGTGGTGTGCCTTGCGGACATGGTGATCACCCACGTGTGTGCAAAGTTTCCAGGCTCGGCCCATGACGCACACATAATGCGCAACAGCATCTTGCCACGACTGATGGCCAATCTGCAACAGGATCGTGCCTGTATTGTCGGTGAGTATGTGGAGTGGTGTAGCGTGCTGGTTGTGCGATGCTGTCCCCTGTCCAGTTGGAATAGCTACGGTTCTCTGTGTCCCTCACACCCAGGTGACTCTGCGTATCCGAATGGGGCATGGCTGCTCAGTCCATTGAGGAATCCTCGCACCCCAGCAGACGATCGATACAATGAGGCACATGGGAGGACCAGACGTGTGGTCGAGCGTACCTTTGGCCTCCTCAAGTCCAGGTTCAGGTGCCTGGACCGCACCGAGGGTGCACTGGCGTACTCCCCACAGAAGGTGTGCCAGATAGTGGTGGCGTGCTGCATGCTGCACAATCTGGCCATTCGGAAGCAGATCCCCCTCATTGTGGATGACGGAGATCAACCAGGGCCCCAGCCCGCAGACCAGGACAGCTCGAGTGAGGTGGACAGCGGAGAGGAGGAAGCTGGGAATGTGCGCCAGCAGCTCATCGCCCGCTACTTCACTTGACGGTGAGTGTCCATGTACGACGGATGATGTGTCTGTATCTGTGCAGGTGTGTGTGTGCTGTGTCAGGGTGGCCGTATGTTCACTGCGTGCAGTGTGTCAACGCTCCATGGCCAGGGTAGTATGCCACTGTTGGTGACTGTGGCATTGTGCCCTATTGCTCTGTGCGATGTGTGTACATTGCTTGTAGTTGTTGACATGTACTGTGTGATGGGTGTGTGACACACTCATTGAATGTGCTCCTGTTCTGTCTCCCACCCCTAGGTCCCTACAGGCCCTCCGGATTCCATTGCCATGCCACGCATCAGGTGCCCTTCCGCCCAAGGTGGCCGTTGTATTCCGTACAAATAAAACACAGGGCACAAACAGCAGTTAGTGAATAAGGTGCATTTATTACGAACTGTGACATGTGATTGTGTGTAAGGTGATAACAAAAGTGGTGCGTGCAGTGACAATGAGCTGTCGGTCATGGCTGCGTGATGATCAGGGTGTACCCACTGGTTCTATGTCCATAGTCCAACACACACATGCCATCCAGCTGGCTGTGTGGAGTGGGATCGTAGAGCAAGTCAATGCAGTGGCTGGTCAAGGAAGGCTGGCGGAAGGCTGGCTGGCTGCCTCACTTGCGACTGGAGCGTGCGAAGTCCTCCCGGGAGATCTGTTTCCTCTTCGGACGGCCCCTTCCACGTTTGGGAGGGGGGTGTGGTGGCGACCTGCTGGTGGTGGGTGAGGTGTGCTCACTGGCTGTGGACGCAGGGGAAGTGGACACTGCTGGCCGACCCTGCGCCCTAGCAGGTGGTGGCGGAGGTGGTGTTGCTGGCCTTGCCTGTGACCCCACCGCCACCACCAGCTGGCCCATGAGGTCCACGAGTTGGTCCATACGGGACACGAATTGGCCCATATGGGCGTCCATGGACCTCAGCACCCCCAGCACCTCCCGCGTGTCAGTGGCAGACCTGGCCCATTGTCCTTGGGCCTCTTCATAGGCCCCAAGGACTCTGGCCATTTGAGGCAGGGCATGGCTCCCAGGGGAGGCTGGCGTTTCCCTGACCCTGCTCCTCCTACCAGTCCTGCTGCCACCGGCCTGCCCACTAGCCACATTGCACACCACGGTCCTCGCTGTGGCTCCCAGGGTGGATCCAGTCGGCCGGGCCACCACCTGCGCTGGGGCTGGTGCCAGCGAAGACGTGGTGGTGGTGGAGGCGGTGGTGGTCGGTGCGGCGATGGTGGCGGTTGCGGCAGTGGTAGTGGCCGCAATGACCGTGGGTGTGGCCGCAACGACAGTGGCAGCAGGGGACTGGGACTGTTCAGCATCCCTGGATGATGGGTTGGTGGGTAGGAGGGGTCCTGGGGAGCAGCTGGGCCCTGCCACGCCAGATGGGCCAGCTTGGTGGTCCGTGTCCGAAGAGGTGGACAGATCCTCCAGATCCGTGTGTCCTCGTTGGGGGCTTGTAGGCTGGCTGTGCTGGCTGCTGTCTCCATCCCCAGCGTCCAGCAGTTCGTCACCTGTGGAGAAAATGAGATTTGTTATTGTGTTGCACCTGGCGAAGTATGTATTAGTCGTCTGACATTGGCAGTTCGTGCAATCTCGTACATGGGTTTCCCGGAGGCGAGTGTGTGGCTGTGGCATCTGTAGTTGTGTGTGCTAGGCAATGGGACTGTGTGCTGTGCACATGTGGCATGGGACGGATTGGCCATGCCGATGGGTGTGTTGCTTTGCCCCTACTCATTGTGACTCTGGTGTATGCGGGCTCCTGGCCCATCCTGGGTCTGGTTTGTACTTTGCTTTTGGAGTTCATATGGAACGCTTAGGAACGCATATGGCAACATGGGGGCCATGCCCCAGATTCGCATTTGGGATGGAATATGCTTTTGGGGTTCAAATGGAACGCTTAGGAACGCATATGGCAACATGGGGGCCATGCCCCAGATTCGCATTTGGGAGGGGATATGCTTTTGGGGTTCAAATGGAACGCTTAGGAACGCATATGGCAACATGGGGGCCATGCCCCAGATTCGCATTTGGGAGGGGATATGCTTTTGGGGTTCAAATGGAACGCTTAGGAACGCATATGGCAACATTTGGGCCATGCCCCAGATTCGCATTTGGGAGGGGATATGCTTTTGGGGTTCAAATGGAACGCTTAGGAACGCATATGGCAACATGGGGGCCATGCCCCAGATTCGCATTTGGGAGGGGATATGCTTTTGGGGTTCAAATGGAACGCTTAGGAACGCATATGGCAACATGGGGGCCATGCCCCAGATTCGCATTTGGGAGGGGATATGCTTTTGGGGTACATGCTGTGAGCCATGGGTGCCGAACGTGACATGTGTTGTGGCAGCATGACAGTGCATGGTCTGAGGTGTGTGCATGCCTGACATGCCCTGCATATTTGCTGTCTGTTGTGGTTACTGGACATGGCATTGGACGCATCGTTATGAGTGAGTGATAGTTGTGTGCCAGCCAACGTATTGCAGTTGTCCCATCTCCTTGGTGTGCGTGCTGCCCTGTGCCATGTGCATCACTGCAGTGCTCGGGGGGGTGTGGCCCATGTTGTGTGTTGTTGCTCACAGTGTGTCGTGCGCTTAATTGACTTCTGGCACATGGTTGGTCATGGGCATGTGTCTTAGCGTGACTGCTGTATGTGTGGCAGCTGTGCGGATGACATGCCTTTCATGTGACTGGGGCTGACGGATGGGATGGATGGTATGTTGTATGTGCATGGTGTGTCTGTGAGTTTGATGGGTTCAGTGGTGTTCGTGTGCATTTCTGTTGTTCCGCTCTGTTGCGTCTAGTGTTGTTTGTCTTACATAGGCGTAGTTGTGGGGTGTGGGGTTGACAGGCAGTGGGGGCTACATGGACAGGACTTCAATGGTGTTTCGGTTGTGTGTGATGAGTTGCACAGTGGCTGCCGTGTGGGACTATATTCAGTGTGGCTTGTGCATGCAGACGTGGCTCCTTGGGTGTTGCTATGTCTGTGATGGGTCATGTGGGGTGTGAGTCTGCTGTTCATGTCCGTGTGCACATTGTTCACTTGTTCGTGACGGTGGGCGGTGCTGCGTGTTCGTGTGCTACGTGACATGTCCCATGTGTTGGTGGTGTTATGGTCCTCATGCCTCCAGTAATCCAGCCCTGTCCAGTTTCCCACCTGCAAGTTGTTCGTGCGTGCACTGTACTGGATGCCACATGGCTCTAAGCGGGGGTGCTCCATGTTGCAGGTCTGTGGGGGTGGGGGGTGTAGTGGGTCGTGGGGTGGCTGTACACCCACTGACACCGATTGCTGTGGACCGTGATGTCTGCCTTTCGGCTGTCGTTGTGCACTGCGGTGGCTGACACGTGGCTGTGGGGTGTGGGGGATGCTCCTCCTTGCTGTGCTGTGGGACTGGGGCCTGGTGTGTGTTGTACTTGGGCTGTCCACCGTCCCACCCACTGCACTTTGTGTTCCTGCCACTTACCTGTTACTTGTCGGTTAGTGCAGCTGTGGCGGACACATGGGTGTGGTGGGTGCTCGTTGTGGCGCTTCTGGCATATTTGGGGACCTGTTGGTGGTTACGTGGCTGGCTTAGTGTACACATGTCCCCACGCATCTTACAGTTGTTCGGTTTGGCCTGTGTGTGGTGGTGTCTGTTGCATGTGCGTGTGATGTGTTGTGTATTGTGTGCTGGACATGGGGGTGTTTGTCCCTGGGAGCTGTGGCATGGTGGTTGCGCATGTGTGTACATAGCGGTGTGCTAGTATACATTAGTTTGTACTTACCAGCCTCCACTCCCCCTGCTAATCCGGCGAGGATCTCCGGATGGATTACGACTCGCACCTTCTCCTCCCACGCTTTGAAGGTCTTAAAGAGCGCGGGATTCCCTCCGCCAGTGACGGCAGCCAGCTCTCTGTTTTTGCCCTCCTTCTTCTTGACCAGGCTCTTTACGTCATTCCAACGTTTGTTTATTTCACCTCTGTTCCTGGGCAGGGTCCCGACTGCATTGACCTGGTCTACGATCCGGGTCCACATTCTGTTTCTGGTGGCTAGTGGTGTGTGCTGGACCATGTTCCCATAGATTTGTGGGTACACCTTGATGATCTCGTCGACCATGACCGTCAGCTCCATGGGCGTGAACTTGGGCATCCTTTGTGGTGCCATGGTGTTTGTGGTGCTGGTGCGGTGTGTGTTGTGTAATGTGCAGGGGGTTTGTGGTGCCGGTGTTTGGTGGTGGTGGTGGTGGTTGTGATGTGTGCGTTTCTGTGGTGTGCTGCTGTCCTTGCTGTGTCACTGTGTCCTCTCCTCTCCTCTCTGGTTTGCAATGTAGCAAGGGGTTGTGGTCTATGGGAGTGCTGCTTTTGTACTCACCTATGTGGGTGTGTCCTCATGGTCTGTTGTTTTCAGGTGTGTTGTGTCTGGGGTTCTGGCCTTTGTATTTTTTGTTTGTCCGGGGGGTGTTTTCGGGATGTGTACTGTGCTTGTGTATTTGTGTGTGCCTTGCTGTGTGGACTTGTTGGCCATGTTGTGTGCTATTGGTTTTGTGTGCGGATGGTTTCTGTGCAGGTACGTGGGCGCCATGGCTTCTGCCGTGTCGATTCTCATCGGCGTTGTTTGCGCTGGCGGGCGGTATATTTGTTGTTTTTCCGCGCTCATGGCGGTGCGATCGTAATTTCACGTGCGGTGTGTCGGCCGTGTGGGCGGGCGGTTTTGTGTTGTCGTGCGTGTTTCCGTCCGTGGCGGGCGGTTTGACTCCGACTCGGACGATGGCGGGCGGTATTTTGTGTGATTTTTCCGCCGATGGCGGTTTTCGGTTTGTGTACTCATAATGGCGTGGTCGGTGTTCAGGCGGTGTGTGCGGGCGGATTTTTGCCGCTTCCATGCCTGGCGGATTTATTTACGCCGGGTATCGTAATGTGCCCCATAGTTTGCTAAAATATCGACTTTTTTAAATGTCTTAAAAGTAATATAAAATTAATGAAATAATAAATATAATTAAGTAAAACATACTTAAAAATGATTAAAACTGGTTAAAATTAATAAATATAAATGTAATGTAAAAAAAAACATGCATTTCTAATTTTTTTATATATATTAACTTAATAATATTAAAAAATAATTAATATTTTTAATTATAAAATGTTAAAAACATAATTTAAAATATAATTACATATATATATATAAATAAACCTATAATATAAATATCAAAATAAATTATATATAATAAGTCAAAACATTAAAATAAATATTTAAAAATAAAATAATATTTGACGCTACATAAAATATAACAATACTGAAAACGTTGCATAGCGTAGAGGATAAAATTACTATTCCCACTCCAGTGAGTGGTACAGTAGGGAAAGTGTTGGATAGCGGGTCGATAAAAATTACTATTCCCACTCCAGCGAGTGGAACAGTAGGGAAAATGTTGGATAGCGGGTGGGTAAAAATTACTATTCCCACTCCAGCGAATGCAACAGTAGGGAAAGTGTTAGATAGCGGGTGGGTAAAAATTACTATTCCCACTCCAGTGAGTGCAACAGTAGGGAAAGTGTTGGATAGCGGGTGGAAATAACATACTATTCCTACTCCACCAAGTGTAACAGTAGAGAAAGTGTTGGATAGCGGAAGGGTAAAAATTACTATTCCCACTCCAGCGAGTGGAACAGTAGGGAAAGTTTTGGATAGCGGGAGGGTAAACATTACTATTCCCACTCCAAATAGTGCAACAGTAGGGAAAGTGTTGTATAGCGTAGGGGTAAAAATTACTGTTCCCACTCCAAAGAGTGCAACAGTAGGGAAAGTGTTGGATAGAGTAGGAGTAAAAATTACTATTCCAACTCCAGAGAGTGCAACAGTAGGGAAAGTGTTGGATAGCGTAGGGGTAAAAATTACTATTCCCACTACAAAGAATGCAACAGTAGGGAAAGCGTTGGATAGCGTAGGGGTTAAAAATAACATACTTATAAATTAAATAATTTTTGTAATTAAATAATGAATTATTAATAAATTAACAAGAAATTAATTGAAAATACCAATAAATAAAAATTAATAATTACTTTATATAACATTAAATTACTTCCCACCCTATTCCCCAATAAACACACAACCCATTCCACATAAAATTTCTCATAATTAATATAATTATCAATTAATATAAATTAATTACCAATTAATAATTAATTAGCAATAAATTAATTATCAATACCAATAAATAATAATTAATATGAAAAAAATTAGGAGATAGTAATTAACAATACATTAATTATCAATACCCAAAAATAAAAAATAATAATTACTTCATTACAATTAAATTACTTCCCACCCTATTCTCCTATAAACCCACAACGCGCTCCAATAATAATTAATACAATTAATATAATTATCAATTAATCAATTAATAAAAATTATTTACCAATTAATAAATAATTAACAATAAATTAATTATCAATACCAATAAATAAAAACGAATAATTACTTCATTACAAGTAAATTACTTCCCACTCTATTCCCCTATAAACCCACAACACACTCCCAAAAAATACACAATTAACATATTAACAAATTAATTATTAATAATTAATATCAAATTAGTAACTAATTAATAAGAATTTACACATTAAACATAATTACCAATAGTTTATTAATTATTATTAATGAATTTATAATTAATTAATAATTAATTAACACAATTAACAATATAAATTATTAAATACAAAATTATTAATTAATTTATTAATTAATGAATTTAAATTAAATTACTTCCCACCCTATTCCCCTATAAACCCACAACTGGCTACGGAATAAAATTACACAAAAATTAATTAACATATAAGTAATTAATTCAAAAAAATTCTTAATTAATATATTATAATTAAATTACTTCCCACCCTATTCCCCTATAAACCCACAACCCGCTACGGAACTAAAATACGCAAAAATAATTTAACATAAAAATCATTACTTTTAAAAAATTCCAACATACATTACAAACATAATATATACTTTTAACACCTATACTAACACTTAAAACACTAAAAACAAATCGATATTTTTTACAACTATATTATGACTGTCGATATTACTAACTTCGATATTATAAAAAACGATATTTCTTACCTGCATTTCGATATTCTGCACCACTATATTTTTGTAAGTCGGTATTTTGGCAACTCGATATTTAAAATTCGATATTTTGGCAACTCGATATTTAAAATTAGATATTTAGACTGTTTACCCCTGTGCAAATATATGCATAAGTAATAAACAATTTATAATTACAATCTCGATCTTCTGTGTTGCTGTAATTTTATCTCATGCAAACTGTTGGAACCGCAGGGTCTGGTTGGCGGAAGGGATGCCCTCAGCCAGGCAGAACTACTGCTCCTCTCAAGGGCAGGTGATTACACTCATTGTACAACCCGTGCTCACCCTTGGGTAGCTTGGCACTGAGCAGTCAGGCTTATATCAGAGGCAATGTGTAAAGCAAAGGCACAGCAGTCACATGCGCTAAATACACCTAGAGTCACAAAAGAGACTTCACACAGGATATATGTAAAAACGTTTATATTCAACACACATATTGAATCATTATAACATGACCATCATATTCTTTTGAGCATAAAACACAATTGGAAATATTACGAGCAGTACTAAGCCCACTTGCATGGTTATGATTTCACTAGTATGCACACTGGACAATTCCTAATCTAACACCCTCTCCCCCCCAATTGAGAGAGAGTGCAAATTTATGTGGTGCATGATATCAAGATTATGTACATACACAATACATAGAAAACTTCTTAGCAGCACCGTGGGCTGCAGCCACGTGGGAGAAACCCAATGTCAAAAGGTATTGGGCTTTTGGCCCCAATCAACACATAAGGCGCCACTGCCGGCCAGTGTCGTGAATCACAGGTGGTCCGCACACGATCACTCCCACTCACACACACTCGTACCACTGTGCAGTGCGACAGGTATCAGCGAGTCCGTACAGCATGCGCTTACACACACATGCACTCGGCACCCAAATGCGGTGCCACTGGTACCTAGCAGGTAAATGGTGTACCCTCTGCAGACTCTGTGGCCTAAGCCTTCCTCCACCCTCAAGCTAACCCCAGATGGAAGATAACCAGCCCCGCCTCCCAGACACTGGGCCACACACGGCCAAAGTCACACTTAGGGGCCGATTCCGATCTCGGCCGGTAGGGCACCGAATCGGATTCGGCTTTACCGGATCCGATTCGGAGGCCTCGTTTCCGACCGATCCGTACAGTCGTCCGCGCGAGCAAGTACGATGCGAGCGTACGCAAAATTTCCGACCGACTCGTTCCCGGGTCCGAACCGCTCCGACCGACTCGTACGGACACGAATCGCACCACGCAATGGAGACATTACCCGACCGAGCAAGTACGATGCGCGCTTCGAACAGCCCGACCGACTCGTACCGTCCGGCTCCAAAAAGCTGTCGGAGCCGGATTTCGGGGGTCCATGTCGGACCCCCCTGCACGCGTAGCCTCACGAGTCGCACACAGGGGGGACCCAAGGGTCCCCCCTAAACATGCATGTACGGTGCGAGTCGCACCGACGCGTACCCACTGTAGGGGGCCCCCCTGTTCAAGACGTGCCCATTCAGTCAATGGGAGCTGACCGGCTCCCATTGACTTCAATGGGAGTCCGACCGAATCGAGTCCAGCAGCATGCGGCCACATCGTACTCGCTCGGTCGGACTGCAGGAGTCCGGCTCGGTCGGAAAACTCTCCGGATCCGGCTCGGTCGGAGAGTTTTCCGGCCCAGATCGGAATCGGCCCCTCAGTCTGGGTCCTCTGGAAGCAGGTGGTAATATTTGTAACAGTTTTAATTAGGAGGTAGACGTAAACAAGGGAGAGGTTAGCAGCCACTCTGGAAGTTCACCCACAGGTCTCAAAACACAAAGGAATCACGCCGTCTCTTGACCCGCTTCCGAACTGTCTCTGTCGAGTTTCTTCAACCTACTCAATCTCTCTCGCTGCTACTTGCTGCCAAGATGTCTTTGGGAGGGGCCAGGTGTGGAGAGGGCAGTTGGTCCACCGCGATGAGGGTCAACAAGGGAACAACCAATGAATGGAGAGTAACAGAGGGCAACCTCTTGGTTGGATGAAGTGCCTCAATCAGTACGCAATGATCCGGGTCGTGCCTAGGCGATTCGGGCACAGCGACTGGTGCGCGTAAAGATGAGTCGCACCAGGCACTTCAGATTTCAAACACAAAGAGTTGCAAATTCTGCACCTCCCTGATAAGGAGGCACAATGACCAGTGCACGTTGAGTTGGGTTGCACGAGGCAATTCCGGTCACACACATAGCGAAGAGTTGCAATTCCATACCTCTCTGGAAATGAGGCACAACATCTGGTGCACAATGATACAGGTTGCATCAGAGTAGTTCAGTCATATACAAACAGGCGCAAGTTCAGCTGATCCACATGAGGTAGAATGAGGCACTACTCCGGGTACACCCCCAACGCTGAGGGTTGCACCCTGTGAATCGGACACCGAAAGCAATGAGCATGAAATCGGCGTGCCTGCACGAGAGAAATACGGCACAAGCGACAAAACGGGCCATGCGGGGTGCCGCAATCAATGAATCCACTCTCCACCACTTGACATTTATCCGTGTTGCGGTCCCCGCAGAACTTAAACCACATGCCTCAGATGCGGGCAAGATTTCTGGGTCTCCGCACTAGGCAATTAGGTCTCCAGACACAAGTCTTAAGTCCACGCTCACACCACGCTACCAGTTTGGATTTAGTAGCTGAGGTGGGCACGTGATAGGGCACCGCTCTCCAGATGTCACAGGTAGATGGTGTAGGTCCCACGGAGGAGATCTTTGATGTCCCTGAGATCTCTGGGAGAACAGGAGTCCCGCCATTGGGCACTTGGAGAGCACACTTCAGGGCGCCACACTTCAGCAGGTCCTCGGCCCATGCCAGTCTCTGGTGGCCAAGTGAGCTAAAGAACGATGATAGATTCAACCTAGATTTGTGACTGGGGTGAGTGTCTGAAAAGTTTCATCGCTCCTTCCATCATCTCCTTGTGTTTGCTTTGTTTGCCCTAAGTTGGCAGGGTATGCCCAGACGTGGGTCCCTTGCTCACTTTGCCACTGGATTCAAGCTAGCCTGGCTGATCAGGGGTGTAACCCCGAAACCGGTCCCAGGATGCTTATTTTCGGTCCAGGGAAGACCTGGCTTAGCAGTTCGGGCTGGACTATTCCCATGAGGCACAGGGTCAAGACTGATTTGCATATGGCTGGGTCTGAACTGGGGTGGTCAAGTGAGCTAAAGAACGATGATGGATTCAACCCAGATCTGTGACTGTGGGTGAGTGTCTGAAGTTTCAGCGCTCCGTCCATCATCTCCTTGTGTTTGCTCTGTTTGCACAGTTATCCTCCTTGTGCACAAGAGTTCTCTGACAATGTGCACCACCCAATCCAGGTTCTCCGGTCCCATGTCCCCACGAGCGTATCTCATTCTCACCCCTTGCTGAAGGATGGTACATGTAGTTATACTGTTGTGTGTCTTTGAAGTTGGGGTGGTTTAGCGGGTTTTCCCTTTGAGCCGCAGATGTCTCCCCTAAATTGTAGGCCTGTCTGCCATGGGAATGCAGATCTTAATCTTTAGTGGGGCCATGATCCGGCCCCTAGAGGCTAAGGGGTCTATTACGATGGCGGGCGCCACCGCAACAGCAAACGAGACCGCCCGCAAGAGGTGCGGCGGTCCCGCAATGGCAATTAGGATGCCACTGCCACGGTGGCATCCCGCATATATTGCATTGCAGCGGGTGGTGCTGTAAGCAGCACCCGCCACAATGCAATATATGCAATATATGCATGTTGTGCATTGGCATGCACACCGTGACAGGCACGGTGCCTGCCACCTTGTCCATGCCAATGTTGGGGGGTACCATAGGTACCAGCCCCCCCGCCCCCCTGGGGGCCCGCAACGGGCCCCCGAAGTGAAAACCACATGCCTTTCCATGGCAAACTCTCTGCCATGGAAAGGCATTGAAAATGCCACATGCATATTATGGGCCTTTTCGTCCGCCGCGGTACCCCCCGCCATGCTAATGTGGCGGGGGGTAAACGGCCGTCCGGCGGGGTGTTTTGGCGGGCGGATCGCCACCGCCGGTCGGGCGGTGGCGATCCGCCCGCCATGCTAATAGGCCCCTATGTGTTGCAACCTCTATCTTCAATCTATCTCATTTGGCCCTCAAATGGCAGAGGTCTGCCGTTCCCGTGGGATGCCCATGTGTTATGGCTGTCGATTGGGGAATGCACACTTGTGCTCCCCCTCACCTCTGATGTCCACAGGAGCCAGACACCACGGTCCCAGAGACTCTTGGAGCATAGACATGTCTATATTCTGTAAGTGGCACGGCGAAATTGGGCTTTCGACAAGCTCAACTTCAGCAATGCGTCACAAAACAGAGGTGATGTGAAACAGATGCCTCTTGCAGAAAGGTGACAGAGTGAAAAAAATATTGGCAAGGTGACAGAACCCAGAGTTCAGATTTTGAACCGGTAAGGTTAAAATATGTGATACAAGTTGTCCATGATAATAGAAATCGTGGCAAGTGTGCACAATTCTGAATACATTTCTGCAGTTGATGACAATGTTTGTTTCAGGGGCGCTCCTCTGCCCTTTAACTCATTAGCTCTTCTGCAGCGATGAATTATCTGTAATAGTTACAGAATGGAAGAATAGACTGTCAAGAGTTGCTCCATCAACTGTCTCTTGCTGCTAGCAAGGAGGTGATCCAAGACTCAAACGAGCTATTTCTGGACGTGTTTATACTTTTGAACTGAATGGATTCAGGTAGGGAATTACCTTTGCTGATCCCCTCAGCCAGGGATGCAGCGAGGGCGCCGTCAGTCCTAATTCAAGGAAGGAAACTGGCCCCCCCATCCCCTGGATTATATGAATTGAACAGTAACAAGAGAAGCCAACCCCTAACTAATGAAAGAAGCCAGGGTTTGTGACATTGATTGATTGAGTGAGTAGCAAGCTGGTGATTTCCTATGCCCGATTATAGAGGTGTATGAATTTTGAAGCATTGCTAGCACAGTGGCCCTCTTCCAGATGTTGCGTCATTTAAAACATTTTTTTATAAATCCCACTGCTTCCGTTTTACGGGGGATTTTCTAATGGAACGCCTAACTTAGATATATTAAAACTAACATGACGCAGCCAATTTTCACGCATGAAAAAACCGACGAAAAGTGACTAGTCTGCCTAGATGCATCACTTTGTAAACATGGAGTCAAAAAAAGTGACGTACTGGCGGCGCAAGCTCCTTGTTAATAAGCCCCATAGTTCCTAGCACCAGTGGTGACAGTGAACCCACCCAAATCTGCACAGCAGACTGGACACAGGCTTAACCAATAGGTGCACGCACTAACCAATGTTGGCAGGCGGCACACACAATCACGAGTACCATAGGTGCGGGTGCACACTCACAGCAGCCTACACTGGCAAGCTGCTCATGAGTTTACCCACGATAGATACCAGTGTGCACCCACCGGTCCGCAAAGACAGATCGGCCCGATTTTCAGAACATGGAATCAGCGCCATATCCCAACACGGATAAGAAGGACTCATGCACTTTCATGCAGCACCGACAGGCCGGGCACATAGTTTACCCGGGCCCCAGCACCTTTGGTGCCAGGGCACACACACCACACAGCTTGGCTCAGCTTGACATGGGTGGACCTTTTCACGGGTACGATTGCGCACTCCTGGCCCACAATGGTGGACCGGGCATGTTGCAGGTATACGCTCATCAGCCCATGATGGTAGGCCGGGCACCTATACACCATGCCATAGATGCCGGGGCGCATCCTCCAGCCTGCCACAGCAGGCGGGACATGTATCCAAAAAGAGCATCAGGGCCGGTGTGCACACCTGAGTCTGCATTGGCAGACCAGCCCATGTTCCCGAACAGCACTTAAGCGGCTCTTTCTAACTTGTGTAGGAAGGCGCACGCACTTTCCCATGGCTTTGACAGTGAGGATGTGTGGAGGGCCCTGAGGCCACTCCAGAGATTCAGTAACTCCCCAGGAGGGAGCATGGGGAGAGCCGAACTCTAAGGCAGGGGAAGCACCATAGGGGGGGTTCCTCACTACCCAGCACGGAACATTCATATGTGCCTGCCCGGCCTTCAGCCTACCACCCCCGTGCCATCAGAGCTTACCGGGGAGGGGGTTGCCTTCATGATATGGGACGACCCACTCTGGGTTGGCTAAGGCGTAAGTGATGCCAACGGCTATCCGGTGGGTGGCACACTCAGTGCTATGTCCCACTACTTAGCGCGTTCTTACCTGTGTGTGGTGTACCTGTTTACAGGATGCACAGAGGTACGGCACCAAAACCCCATTGTATCCACACCCCCAGCCCGATGCGGGCGTGCACAACTTCCCTCTGTCGTACAGGGGGAAGGTGCCCAGTTTCCTAAGGTTATGAAGAGAGAATCGACAAAGACTAGGAGGAAAAAGCTAAATGTTTTGGGGAAATTTCCCCTAAGGAGACTATGTCCAATACAAACTAAAGAGATTTATTTTAAAAATGTGTAAATGGAAAATAAATCTCTATTTAATTGGACAGCCAGAGCAGCATAATAAATAGTTGGAATTTAATATGAAAATAAAATAATAAATAAAAAAACACACTTTGAAACGGCTTTATCGTTGAAGAGAAAGGAACTATTTTTTAGGTGGATCTGAACAATGTGCACAGGCTTTGTGCTGTCCTGGGGCCAATGGGATCACCTGTTGCTCCTTGCTGTGTGCACCGGTGGGTGGAAGTAAAATGTGAAAGGAAGTTTAATCGTTAGGGGGTGAAGTCTGCTGACGAAATGTGTATGTATATGATGGATTATTATAATTTTTTTTAAAAACAATATTGTGGAGAGACAACTAAAGCTTTCCCAAATGCCAGAAATGTATGTCTATGTTGTAAAATATGTGCTAGCACTTTAGGGAACTTTGCTTTTCAATTTTTCTAAAAACCCACCCACGTATTTCAGCCTAGAAATATTACACCCTGATATTTGCAAAAACAAAGCATGGGCCTTACGCCACCAACTTACTACCACTTTAATGTGCCAGTACAAGTCCCCGCTATCCTGCAGGTAAACGCAGCTGTCATTCAAAAAATGCATTTTCAGCCTTACAGAAGTATACATTTCCGCCTTGGAACAATTTAACCTCCATTTTATCTAGTTCTAAAAGTAATGTGCAGCATCATCTTGGAGAAAAATACACACATGTGGTACAGAAATTAATAGAAACAAGCATTTGCAATGCAATCGGTCTTGCATTTGTCAGAGTTAGAGCTATTGGCGTTGTAAATGACAACGTCTTTTACCCATGTGTTTTGGTTTGCAGTGGAGTGGATGTATGTGGTTGGAGTGTAATTATGTGGGTTGAATTGGAATTGTTAGTTGTGGAATTGTGTGGTGTGTAGTGTATTTGTTAGTTTTATCAATATTATCAACAATATTATTTTCATTATGTGGCTTTTTGAATAATAATGTTATTGGCAATTTAATGAAATATTATAATTAGAGATTATTAGCAACACATGTTCATGTTTACTCCCCGATATCTAAACGCTGTGACTTTGTTAGCCTGAGTCATACGAAATCTCCGATACGCCAGATTGGATAACATGAGTTCTAGATTCCAAATACACGTTACCGGGCTGCAGAAGCAGGCGAGACATTGTGCATGACATTTTACAGCAATGCTGCCACTGCAAGACAGGAAGATTCTTCACTTCTTTTCGTCGCTCATTTCAAGTTTTGTGGACCCTTCCGAAATGGTGGAAAACTGGAGAAAAAGAAGTGTATGCCGGAAGAAGTTACCCATTAAACAAGCAAATTAACACTGCACACCAGTTGAAACCATTCCAACAGGATACCATTGGCAATACACTTTTACTCAGGTATTGCCCATTATATCGAATGAGGTTGTCCAAATCTACCGTATTTGCCAGCGAAAATGACATAAGCTCTGAGCTAGCTTGAAAAAATATCAAAGGCGGGGGAGGGGAGGGGGGGTGTATTTACACAAAAATGTCAGAGCCTGACATTTTTTAAATGCAGGCATGCCCCGTATTTACAAACATACTGTGCACCCCTGTATTTCCCCTAGCGCTGGTGCTAAAAAAGCTGCTTAGTTCCAGCGCAGGCACCCTTGCGCCATGTTGCAAGGGTGCTTGCGCTGCAGGGGCGATTGTTTATGTGCAGGAAGGCACACCTTCCTGCACATAAACAATCTTTGAAGGCGACTTGCTCTTTCTGTGGGGGATATGTACAATAGAAGTGGCGGAGTGAGGCATTAGCCGTCATGGCTTAACGCCTCACTCCGCCACTTCTGAAACGCAAGGCTGCACCATATTTACAACAATATGGTGCAGTCTTGTGTTTCCCCTTTGATGGCGCTACACTTAGCAGTGTAGCGTAAATGCAGGCACCCTTGCACCATAGTGCAAGGGTGTCTGCGTGCAGGGGAGGATTGTTTACGTGTAGGAAGGTGTCCCTTCCTGCACATAAACAATCCTGAAATGCCATTTTGTCACTTTCATGTGTGCTGCTTAATGCAGCACACATGAAAGTCACAAAATGGCATTTTTTAAAGATTGTTTATGCACAGGAAGGGGGACTTTCCTGTACATAAACAAGGCAGCACACATGGAAAAAACAAAAACGAGGAGAAATAATGCATTTCTCCTCGTTTCGCCAACTTAAGACCAGGTTTTCCCTGGTCTTAATTTTGGCGCTGCCTCCTATGTACACTGCCCTTGTACATAGGGGGCAGCGTCAAAATCAATGGGTGTTGCGGTGGAAAACCTACCGCAACACCCACTGCCCACCTCTTTCACGCTAACCATAGTGTGAAAGGGGGCCTTATTTACAAGGCAGCGTTAAGCCATGTTAAGTGGCTTAACGCTGCCTTGTAATAAGGCTAAGCCCCTATCGCCACCACAACATCGATAAAAGTGACACTGTGGTGGCGATAGGGGCTTGTACATATGCCCCTATGTGTGCTGCAGAATGTAGCACACATAGAAAGAGCAGCATACGAGGAGAAATTAATGATTTCTACTTCTATCGCCATCCTAAGGGAAGGCATTAACTGGCCTTCGTTTTTGCCACTGCCCCATCCTTGTAAATATGGGGCAGCGTAAAAAAGCAATGGGTGTTGCAGCAAAGCGCCAACTGCAACACCCATTGCCCACCCCTTTACCAAAGGCATATTTACAAGGTGGTGTTAAGCCACGTTAAGTAAATATTGGTTTGAGAGCAATGCCACCGGAGCGTCAGAAAAAGTGATGCTCTGGTGGCATTAGGGGCTTATAAATATGCCGCCAGCTTTATCCCTGACCAGTACAATGGGTGCTAGGGCTGGGTTGGCACTGGTGTTATTTTAATGTCGAGACATTTAACCGGTCTAATACTGCTACAATAAGTAAGTATTATGCAACTCTACAGCAAGAGGTCCTTCATCACCAGCGCACTTCTTTCAGATTCAGCAGAATACAAACACATCCGTAGAGAATACAATTTGATACAAAAAGCCAAGAGACATTTACTTGAGATGTTCTCTGTCCATAGGGCACAGCTGCACGCCCATCCAAATATTTAAAGGCAACAGAACTACGTTTCCTTCTCGAAGTCGGTGTGCAGGCTGTTTTTTTATGTTAGAGTTGCTTTGAAAACCACCCAGGATAATGAGAGCTTCCAGTTAGAAGCATACCTGCAATTACTGGATCTTTCCTTTACTCCCATGTAATCCCTGCTACTGATGCTTCAACATGTAATTTCTAATAGGGCCTTCTTCCCTCCGGAGTTTGTGCTTTCTTGCCTAGTATGAAATACAGCTGGGAAAACCCACTCCCCTTGCCTGATCGCACACCTTTTGCCTCATTTAAATAACCAGATGGAAGTGAAGTTGAATGGAAAGCAGCAAGGTAGGAGAAAGAAAAAGGTGGCGCAGGATCTGCACAGCAAAGTGTGAGAGAGACATGAGTCCTGAAGGAGAGATGAGCAGGACTAAATAGGGTTCCATTTGAAGAGTCAATATAAGCCCACCACCACCAGCTTTTAAGTGCATATCACATAGAAATCAAGTACATTTAGAAAACAAATTGCTGACCTGCTAGGTAAACTACTGCTCACTCTATCGAAAAGAGTGCTATAGACTGACAACATTGAAGCGTATGCTCAACCTATTCACATAATTGATGTCAATGCAACATATGATATTTAAAGGTGTTTATTCTGTTAGTTATTATATCTAGGACGCTTTTAACTCACTGCACACTCATGTCGGCTTAGTGAATATATGCTTGCTTCTTTTATTAGCGCCCGTTGCTCATGGTGGGTGCGATAGAAACTGAGAAGTTTGTTTGTGTTAATGTGGGTTTCAGGCAGCAAGGAGACAATTAGGGTTAACGAGAGGCCGATTCGGTATGCAAAGCACAAACACGATTACGCAACTGTGCCAATCCCTCTGCCATTCAATGACTGAAAGAAGCAGTGAGTAATAAAGCACCGTTTCTCTAGGGAACTTGGTTGAGAAGAGAAAGCTACGCAATTGGTGGGTGTGCGAAAAACCCATAGAAGACATACAACAGGTCTTGCAGACAGCGCAAGCGCTACCAAGGCTCGACCTAAAAATACAGTTGCATCTTGCAGAAGACATGCACATCCATCTTGAATAAGATGTACTACCTCTGAAAAAATTTACTAAATCTAAAATCTGCCGCTGAGTACATGTGGCAGTAGATTTACTAACGTTTGCATTGGCGCTCAATCAGCAAAATTAAACTGTTTATTAAATAGGTGCTATGATTTGTGTTGCATCATGCGAGCATCGGTAAATTTAACCCACGATTTCTGGTCAACCTTCTCACCTCATCAAAACCTCACCTCGGCAATGTGGATGTATCTTGTGGTTAGCACACCTAGTCCTACCTCTATAGGCATATGAGGACCAAAGTTATTTTACTCCCATTGTTGCAAGTGGTTCTGTATCAATGCCCAAACAAGGGTTTATTGTCTGCGTTAGTTGCTTTTTTATATTTGGTGGGGAAAAAGGCAACTTCAGAAGAAAATTGGAAGCATATTTACAAGCTCTCACCCCCATTGGAGCGTCACTTTGTTTGACGCTCTGGTGGCGCAGCACCATTTTCCATATTTACAAGGTGGCGCTAAGCCACTTTGCGTGGCTTAACGCCCCCTTATAAATATGCCCCTTTACTCCACAGTCCTCTATGGCAAAGGGGCGTGCAATGGGTGTTGCTGTGGGCGTTCCACCGCAACACCCAATGCTTTTTGATGCTGTCCCAGATTTACAAGGCTGAGGCAGTGCCAGAAGCTAACGCCATGGAATACCAGGCATTAGAATGGCGCAACGAGGAGAAATGTATTAATTTCTCCTCATTGTTTTCTTTTTCCATGTGTGCTACACTCTGCAGCACACATAGAAGGTGCAAATCGCCATTTTTAGGTCTCGCCTGAGCCAGCGCATGCGCTGCTCTGGCGTGAGTTTTAGTAAGCGGGTTTTGGAAGTGCAAACAGTGGCTTTTGCTGGCGACCAGCTTGCGTTCACGCGCGATCAGGCGCCATATGGCTTCCCTCGCCATCTGGACGCTCGCGATTACTTTCACTTTCACGGCCACGCGGCCGTGTCAGTTTCACGGCCGCGCGGCCAATGCTTGTCCTCAGTGCCGGCTGGTTACAGAAAACTACTCGCATCACCATGTCTGGGAAAATGGGGAACTGGGGATATATTGTGACAAAGAGTTTTTTTCACTTCACTTTCATTGTCTCAGTGGCACGTCGTTTACTGTAAACCAACCGATTAAACCTACACTTCAATGGTTACTCACTCAAACACGCACACGAACTACATATATATACCCTCATACACGAACCAACCTACACCAGACACGCACATTTAGCCACTCACCCACACAATGACGTAGTGATTGTCACTTAGACACAGTAGATCCGCACGGAGATACGCACACACACAGTGACACATGCACGGACACTGCCTTACCTACTAGGTACTCACTCAAATCAACCCTCCTCCCCCCCCCCCGAAACAAGAACAATTCACACCGTGAAGCGGCACTGCTGTCGTGCCTTTCTGCTCTTTGTCAAGGCATTACAAGATGAGCCCGTGAAGCTGATCGGGTGCATTCCATCTGAAGGCGATTACAGTGCCTGTTACAGCCTGCTTCCTCCGAATAAGAGCATCTTGCAGTACCCAGCTCTGGATCTGGGATGAAGAGGAAGGAAGGTGGAGCAAAATATAACCAGCCCAGCTAGTGATACTCGTATCCGGTGTCCTTGCTGCATCGGGTGCAAGGGAAGACCGTTCACTGACAGAGCGCTGTGGAGCTCTGTCCCTCATCCCGCCTCCCCTGCTGCTGATACTGTGAGGCCTGAATGATGCACGGCAAACTAGGCTTTCAGTGTAATGGTTTCTGAGAAACTGCAGCTTTCATGGTGAGTGGGCATCGTACAGTGTGAATAGAATGTTATCACCGCTTACATTTTGGCTCTGAAACATATGCCCTTATATTTCTTCTACTTCAAGCAGACACTGGTAGCTTCATGGCATGTTCTCTTAAGCTGAGAAAGGAATAGAATCACATTTCAAATGGAGAACGTATTGCAAGAACCTACTGACATTACTGTCTTAAGAAATAGAATACGGGAACGCTCTGCTTTCCCTTTAAAATCTTGTTTCCACTCTAGCGGGGGTTTTCATATTGTATTTCATGCCGGCGGAAATGGTATTGTGGGCTCATAAAGACATTGAAAACGTGTCTGGGAGATTTAAAAATACTATCTGGGACAATATGTGAGTGGTATATAAAAGACCTACCTAAAGTAAATCTGACTAAAAAAACACACTACAGACCGATGAGGGTTGTGCTCTAAAATCATTCAGAAAATCAAAGCTGCCTGATTCGCTCTTTAAGATTCAATCAAACACATGTATAGTACAGTCGTAAACGGGGTAGTTGCTGTGGAAGGCAGAATAGTAAAATGATTACGTTTTCGGTGCTGAACTCGGGTTTAGTTTAGCCAACTAGGGAAAAACACACGGTAATCGCTCTAAAATCCCCATTGTGGGAGTTCAGTTAATTTGCAGATGTTCGTTAAGTATGAGGGGGAAAAAGCTGAGGCATGAGTCGTACAGCAGTTGACACACTTAGCCACACCCATCGTGATGGAATGTGACTTTTTAATCCTCTTTTATTCTACCTTTACTGCGTTGTTACAGCTGTGGCTCAAAACTCTGTGTTATTGGTTAGTGAAAGTTAATTACCTACGATTGTCCACTAGACCGCTGGCTGAAGTCTGTTCATTTAAACAGCACATCTCTCACAATTTACTACCTTTCTAATTGTCATCAAAAACTTCAGGCCTGCGTGCCATGACTTTCCCTATAGTGGTAAATGCCACTGTCTAAAGCTAACCAGCGATTTTAGTTAGAACTTGTGATTGCTGAATTTAGCAGAAACTTTTCAGATGTGCAAAACATGGGCTTAAGTGTAAACATTCACCCTCTAAATTAAATTTACACTACCAAATGTGAGGTTACTCACTATTTTTTTTTAGTATAGTTTGATTTCACAAAATTTAGAATACAAGGCTGTTTGTGGACAGATTCCAAACCGACATATAGGCAGCTTTTTATCATCCCAGCTTCCCTTAATAAAGCAGTGTTCATAGTCCTCTTGTACATCGGCATCTTACTGACTAGTTTCTTGGTTAATCGTATTCTGGGAAACCTCAGTGAAAAATGTTTTAAAAATATGTACATGTTGATTAAATCGTGTAATACTCATATCTCGTGTCCTGCTTTTCAGGTGACCGTTATCTCTTGCAATGTAAGGCTGCTCTAAGGTGTGATGCTCATGCAATATGAATTGCAGTTTTTGTCACTAGACGCTCATGACCGCTATTCTTTTATCGCCTGCTGAGCCTTCATCTTTCATACCTCTTTCAGCTTTCTTATTTGACTTATTCATGAAATGGTTTTACCTGGTTGTCCGTAGCGGCACAGCACCCAGGATAATGTGCTGCATGGCTAAACACTAATAAGGTCCTAAGGGCGAGACCTATTGGCTATGCCAATGCTTGTTTATTGTGTATGTGCAGGAAGATGTTTCTTCCTGCACATAAACAATCGTCCCTGCAGCGCAGGCACGCTTGCAAAATGGCGGCAGGGTGCCTGCCCCAGCGCTAGGCAGCTTTTTTTGCAACAGCACTAGGGGAAACACAGGGGTGCGCCATATTCTTGTGAATACGGTGCATCCCTGCAATTTGAAAATGGCGGAGCATGGCACTGCCAAATTTGGCGCAGCTCCGCTCCCTGACAGTTTATTGTAAATATGCCCCTATGTAACTTTCGATAAAAGAAAACACTATAATTTTATCCAAAACTGTTACCAAAACTAGAAAGTCATATGAAGTTTTGTTTGTAAGGCTTGTAAGCAAAATGTAAACTTTGTGCTTAAACAACAACAGTTTTTTTGCAAATTAGACAAAATGAATTTGACATTTTTTTATCATTGACTTTATTGTTTACAAGAAATTGACATAAACAGATAGCCAACTTCTCGAAAACATCATCTGACAGAAGGAGACCGTGAGAACAAATTGATGTACTTGCCATTATTCCCAAAATTCACCTGTGGCAAGAAAAACGGTTTTTTTTACTATTATTAACAACAACAAAAAACTCTAACATTTTTTTACCTATCCAAATAAATTCCCCAAAAGATGTAAGGTCACGGGGTGTCCCTGAATTTCCAGCACAAGTACAAGAAAGCAAGACTGGCCATTCACAAACTACTGAAGGCCAACCAAGAGGTGACACCCAAAAAGAGACCAAACGTACAGGGTGGTGATCTGTTCTTTCACTTCTAAGCACTGTAAAGCAGAGTAACCTCACGTAACAATTATTGCTGGGGAGCATTTGGAAGATGAAGAGTTGGGTGGGACACGGGAGATTGGTGAAGAGCAAGGGTGCCTTGGGCATGGTGCCCTACCAAAACATACCCTCTGCCTGCCCAGTGGTGGCACTGCTGAATTCTGGACCTCTGTGGTATGAAGGGTTGCATGAACAGACATTGAAGGTTGCCAGCGTCACAACTGCGCTTGGGGACATTTTTACTTACGAGACGGCAGTAGCCCCCCATCTCGCCCATAGACCGCAGTTTAGAGGTCATTTTGTCATGTTCTAGCACTTTATGATTGCATTTCTCCTGCTCAATACCATGCGGACAGGCTTTCCTGTGGCACATTATCATGGGCCTTCGGGGCATATTAGCAAGAACGACGTTAAAATTATCGCAGCTTTAGCGGCAGGAAACTGCCGCTAAAGCGGCGATAATGGGCTTGATAATATGCCCTTGAGAATTCCAATAGAAGCCCATGTTCTGGTGTGATCCTGGGCTTCTATTGGAATTCTCAAGGGCATATTATCAAGCCCATTATCGCCGCTTTAACGGCAGTTTCCTGCCGCTTAAGCGGCGATAATTTTAACACCGTTATTGCTAATATGCCCCTATATTCCTTTAATCTATCATGGTATACAAAGGGAAAATTTGTCTTGGCAAGGTTTTGGAGTGTGGTGTCCTCCTGTCTCTGCTTCCTGGGGTCTGTTACCTTCTTGCACAGAATTCTGGGACAGCTGTATCCTGACAGACTGTCCCAAACACTATTCTCTCCTAGAATGGCATTCAGGAGCAGTATCTTCTGGGGCAACATCCTTAAGGCATGGCACGGAATCTGTACCTACGCCGTGGGTCACTTTCCTTCTGGCACCATATTGAGGGGGGACATTTTCTTTGGGTCATTGTTTTTGGAAGCTGGCCTTTGGCTCCCAGCATCACCTATGCCATCATACTTGTGACAAATATTCCTCCCTCTTTGACAAAGTTTTTCAAGTGTTTGTGTTTCTCTCAGTGTTGTCTTAAGAGTTTTTGGAATCACCACAAAGACACATTTTGGGGCCCCTGTTCATAACTGTACTGCCCATTTTCTGCTAATTGAACCCTGCATGATGCTAAACAAACTTTCAGAAATGCAGTTTACACAAAAGCAGTTGAAATATGTCTTACCAGGGCTCCCAAAAATCCTTAAGATGCCAGCGAGAAAGACTCTGAGGTAGTGGTTGACAAAGAGGAGACAGGCTAAAAGATGGAAATAGACAGAGATGAGCTAGATAAAGAGAAAGTTCACTTTCCCTAGGGGCCCCTGGGCAACTGCCCACTCTACCCACAGGGGTGTAGGTTGGTCAGTAAGACTGGGGGAGGAGAGAGCTCGAGATTTTCCGACAATCACGCTGGCATATCATGTTAATCATTACATAAGAAGCAGCGCATGAGGGGGGCTCAAGGCCCAGTGGAGAGGGAAAGGGGTGCGGATTGTGAGGGGTACTTCAACCATAGTATTTTATAAAATAACCATGTTTTAAGACCAGGGCCGGCTTTAGGGCAGTGCGACCGGTGCGGTCGCACTGGGCGCTGACTTGTGGAGGGGGGCGCTGTGTTTAGCAGTAACTTCTGATTGGAGAGATGAGGGGCACTTTTGCCCGGTGGCACTGAGGGAATCCGAGAAGGCGGTCATGTGATGTGGTGGCACCAAAAATTATTGTTGTACTGGGCGCTACCACCGCTAAAGCCGGCCCTGTTTAAGACCTTCAAAACGGAGACAAGTGTGTGAGTGTGTGCGTTTTTGTTAGAGTGAGTATTTTGAGTCCCAGGTGAAATACCTAACCATACCCGACTGAAAGCTCCTGTACTCAACGATTTATTTAAAAACACTTTTATTAAGGGGGGGTGTAACACCCCAATCACCCCCTCTCAGGCTATGCCCCTTAAAACCATAAAACGTCTCTGGTTTCTCTTCTTCTGTACATCCAGTGTTTCTACCGGGCATCGAATATCTCTGGTTCACATCTACTGTGTTTCTTGCCACAATGTTTTAGCACGGCTTGTACCAGCGACTCCGTGAGCTTTGTTTCACAGCTGCATCTAAAATATTCGATTTTTAGTCGTGTATTTTGGAAGGTTTGCTTAAAATTCTACAAATCAGCTCCATATTGGGATAGTTTATTGCATGGAATCCCCCACAAACGCCACGTTGGATGGTTGTCGCTTGTTCGCTGGGACCTATACACTACTTGGTGAAGTGACATCACTTGGGTTGGGAAGCACTACCAGCATTGGCTCCTTGCCTGACTTCGGACCGGCACCGGGACTGTGTGGAAATGTTTACAACTGGAAGCACGGTCATACTCCTAGCACCACACCAGCTTCCACTGGTGCCTGGGCGTAGCGTAGTATTAAGACATACAGCCTGCCAGCTTGTCATGAAGCCTACCCTACTGCTGCATGAGCACCGATCATCACTGCTAGGGCCACTGTGGCCCAGCTACTGGTCCTTCTGGCTTCTGCCATTGACCCCACGGGCTTCGGAGGCCCCACCGTTGAGGCTGAGAGTCTACATGTCCCGGATCGTTCTTTCCTGTTGGTGACCTGGATCACCGCGTCCATCGAGCAGCAGTCGGAGGAGTACAGCACCCTCTCCGCCTGACCGTCTGCCCCATAGGAGGCCCGGCCTGTACCGTGGATCACGTGAAGCTCCTTGATGCCTACTGTGTCCTGGATCCGCAGAGTGGCCCTCCAGGTGGTCACGTCACACGGCTTGTTGCTATCGCCGCAGTCCTCAACCATAGAGGTTACGGTGCAGATGGGGCTCTCCAGGTTGGCGCTCTGTGTAGGGGGTCAAAGCAAAATGTAAAGTTAGAGGACAATGAAATTGACATGCACAGCATTCTACATCATTTGCAGGGCACGACTGCAGCCCAGGCTCATTACTGTATGAAATCTGCGTACCCTACAAAAACTAAAGCACATTTCCCAGAACACACTGAGGCATGAGTTTAATCAATAACTGATCAGTTGATAGGTTTAAGACATGAACACAAGGGTGTCCTCCACATCACATGTAAGTGTGCATCATACGATGTCTACAGTGTATGAGTAATGGTGAAACCCGTCCATCAGAGCTTGAGCCCTCCCCAGCAGCACCCAGAAGATGAAAATGGAAGATTTCTCTCACCTCAGCAGCCTCCGTCACCTGCAGCTGCAGGAAGGCAAAGTTACTGTGCGCCCCTTCTGCGGACATGGCCTGCAGGGTCACCGTCACCAGGGACCCTGGCTCGGTCTCTGCAGGGACCCATAGCCACATATGCCCCTGGACCGTCTCATTCCATGCGACCTGTACCCTGAAATGGCAACAGAGAGAGAGCTGAGCAGATCTTACACATCCTTCCAGGCATCGAGGGATGCGTAGAGCACTGCACAGAGACATGCGTAGGCGGCCCTCATCCAGCGCAGGCCACTCTTTGGAAGCCAGGCACTTCTGGGAGGCATTAACTGTAGGGCAAGGAGCCAAGCTCAAACTCTTGGCTCCATCCACTGTTAAGGTGACTGAGTGTGACAGTGACATGAAAGCCTTACAAGGGCATGTTGGTGCAAACGCACCAGTTCCAATGTAGCAAAGATACAGGTAAACCCGTCCAACTAGTAAGTGTTTACTACATTTCACACAACAAGCGAATCATAAATCACACATCAATATTTGCCTGAGAAGTCTGTACTTCCCAGGCAATTATTTGAAAATACCCCTTTAATGAAATTAAAGTTGTTAGGCTTGCTTGACGTCAGAGAGCTGACAATTGGCCTCTTGACATGACCTTGGCTCACAGCCAGCCCTGGGCTTCTAGCCAATAGCACCAATCATGCCACTTTCACTTTCCTATTTACAAGTATAGACCTACCAGTGCCAGCATGCCTACTGGTATTTGGTAAAAAACATGGACCGGCACATAGTCACGATTATGACTTGGGGACGAGTAGACAACTAATGCGGTCCAGGTACGTGGAAGTGTGGTATCCGCCAAAATCCTTCATGTGCCATGTCTGGTGACCTCTTTATTCCCCTGCCTAGAGATGAGGGGTTTCTGAAGGTGGCATCTCCGCTAGCCCCATCATTGTAAATATTTTGAGGTCGGTCCATCAGCCGTATATAGGCTCGCTGACGAGCATCGGAAGGCCCACCCTACTTAGGGTGGACCTTCTGATTTTGGTTTTGCCTGTCTGGAGTTGTTGTGTGAGGCATGGAGGTCGCAAGCAAGAAAATAGCCAAAACACTCATAAAGTGCTGGGAAAAAACTCTGTTTGTGATGAACAATATTTTTGGGTTTTTCAGAAACAAACTCCCACTTAAGAGTTTGTTTCGGGAATACCAAAAAATTCCGACTGAGCATATGAAATGGCGGTGTGACCAGCATTCACTGTTTAGCCTAAAGTGCTCCTGCCATATTGGTAGGAGCACTCTTGGTAAAAAATCCCACTCACACTTTAGAGATCATTAAATTGGGCGGACAACTGAGTCCGAGATAATTTAGAGATGCATCGAAAGACGAGATTATCCTTCAGTCAGACCAGTTCATCCTCCATCGGAGCCAATGCAGCTTCCATATCTAGCTCAGCCTCTGCGTGTTCACCAGTGAGTTCCTGGTGAAACCTCCCAAGGCTTTTCGATTCACCTAAAGCTGCCAAACACCATCAACATGAAAGGCGAGCACGGCGCCACTTGAGTAGCCATGAACACAGAAGATAAAATATATAACTTCAACAGGTCCTGCCAACCTCTCTCCCACCACCACGCACATAGAAGCGACTCAGCATAAAATGGTAGGAAGGTTTCAATAGGTTGCTCTGTGTCATCACCACCAAGTTGCTTCTTTACCCTCTAATGCAGTCAGTGTCCTTCAGGTTATGTAAAGATTTTCAAAGCTTCCAGACCACCCAGCAACTGCTGACCATTCAGATATTTAAGAAGAGGAAGGATGAAGCTCGCCCAATAACCAGAGAACCCTGCATTTCTTAGCACGAGGCCACAGTGTCAGTAAAGGGTCTTCCCATTGGTCAAAACATAACATGATTCCCTTTGACGCCAAGCAACAAGGGGGTCTATGTGTCTGCTATTATGGGTGCCTTGTTGACCTTGGACCTCAAGGGGATCTGCCTAGGTTTAGAATCTCTTCTCTCTCTACAGTTGGAGATAAACCAAAGGACTGTTTTGTCCCACAGGGAAACATCCGTAGTGTTTGTTCTAAGTTAAACCCTGCATCACATGCGAGCATCACTGAACTTGACCACCAGGCTCCTGACTAGCTCCGGTACACTCATCTCAGTTTACCCTCTTGATAGTATAAATATTCTAGAAGAGACTAAGCATCTGGCGACCAGGTCTACCAGCGACTAACCGAAGAGTTATGAAGGATTTTCTGAAGGATCATAAGAAAGCATACCCCCCCACACACACCCAAGTGAGGAGTCATTAAATACACAGCATGCCTTAAGCAAGGTTTTAGGCAGGGATACAGCTCTTAAATAATATATTCTGGGAACATGCACAGAAGCCGACATTTTCAATGTTTATGAATATTAATGAAGATCTCAAAATGGAGTACTGTACTCTTAAGCCTAAAGACCCTTCATCCCCCAACACTCATCTCATTTCACTCTGCACTACCTGCCGCGAGGTGTAAAGGGTCTGTGGGAAGCTGAGGGGGTGGTCAGAGTGACTGAGTGGTAGGGTGTGCGGGAGAACAGATGCTTTTCCTGGCATCCATGCATATGCTGTGGGTCACTCTCCTGTTCAGACTAGAAGGGGGAGTGACACTCACGCTGCAAACCGATGGGCACTTCTGACTCCTCTAACTCAAAAACTTTACATTTGACCCAAATCTTGATAAAACATAGGTTCCATCTTTCCTCAGGTGAGGGTTACCTGGGCAGTGGGGGAGGAAGCAGAAAGGACCACTACACTTGAAATAAAGAGCAACATAAGATAGAACTCTACCTCGAGATGGAGCCATTCATCGGCAATCCTCCGTCGTTGCTCGCTGTTAGGACGTATTCCAGCGATTGGCCGTAGTTAGTGATGGAGAAGGTAAGCTTGTGCCAGTGTGCGGGCAACAGCGGAGCGTCGCTGTCCAGCTGTAAGATTAAAGCAAAACAGACATTTCGCATTATGATTTATGGAACGATGTACTGGGCATTTTTTGGGAGGGTCATCATTGTACTAAGTAAGAGCCCAGTAGATTAATACTAAGTATACTGCAGCTGAACATCATTTACTCCTCAGCCACAGCAAACTAACACAGCTCTATGGGAACATCTTGCATTAGCTGCAAATATTCCCCAAAAACAGATGGGATTCCAGAAGAACATCTACTTTCCCCCAACTCTGTTTAACTGATGACGTTCTCATGCTTGCTTTAATTGATGATGTTTGTGACGTTCACACCAATACATCTTTTTGTGGTTGGCCTTCGAAACTGGAGGATGATAGGAAGATTGGGGAGATGGATGACTTCAAGGCTCTATACGGGATGGTGCATGCGCAGTGACGAATAGAATATGAGAAGGGATAAGTAGGAATCTAGTGCCTGAACTTTTGTACTCTAGTGCACTGGCTGTTTGCATTTTACCGTCTGTGCAAAATGAAAATTGATGGGTCACCTAGATGTTGGGTCAAGCAGGATGGACTCCAATACAGTAAAGAGGGAGAAGGTGAGCAATGACTGACCAGGGGCCGCTAGGAGGAGGAGTGAAAACTATGGAAAGGAGGAAAAAAGCGCATTTTCACATCATGATCCCATACCTTGTAAAGAGTGCCATCTGCCAAGCCAGGCAAGAACCTGAAGCTAATGTATTTTGAGGAGTTTGTAATCCAAAGCGGAGAGAAATCCTCCCCACTACTCTGTCCTCCTCACCTGTGAGATGCTGAGCCGGAGAGAGCACGCAGACCTCAATCATCACCTTCTCATTTATTGCGCCAATTCCTTTTCTATGTTAAGGCGCATCCGCCCAGGTTGCTTTCTGCGTCATTCAGATGATCTTAAATTTTCTCATGTGACCTGCAACTAATCAATGAAGAGTGCCTGTAGCTGAGGAGGCAGGATCGAAGCGCATGCACCCAGCAGTAAGCGAACCACTCTGCGGGAGATGGCCGCAACTTTAACCAGTTCAAATAATCCCGGTGGGATCACACATGCGCTATCACTGCTCTGACTTGCTGGAGAAGCCAGGAGGGGGCACTCCTATTTTAGCATCCATAAAAAATAAAACACGTGTCTAGTGATACACAGCACTGGCTGCACCGATAAGTGTGAAAAACTAAAGACTGTCACTGAAGCACAAGTTACTAACTTGTGTAACGATATATCTGTAAGAGACAGTAGTTAGTGACAGATTCCTTACCTTAGAATATCCCCAGGCGTCAGGCTGGATCCGGAAAGTTTTGCGTAGCAGTACCCTTGCGCGTCGGTAGGCGGCGTCGTGCGGCTCCGCGTCCGTCGTCGGCGTCGTGATCGCCGGGATGACGTCGCGGGCAGTACTTAGGCGCCGCCCCTGCGCGCTGACGTCAGTTCTGTACACGACTTTCCGCGCCAGGAACGCAGAGCCATGCAAGAAGCTGACATAGGTGTCTGAAAAATACTAGGGCCCTGAAAGGGATGTCCTTAACCCTAGAAATCAGTTCGCAGAACGGGGAGGATGGGTGGGGCGTTAAGGAATCTGTCACTAACTACTGTCTCTTACAGATATATCGTTACACAAGTTAGTAACTTGTGCATCTGAAAGAGACACGTTAGTGACAGATTCCTTACCTTAGAATAGATACCCCAGCAATACCAACCCCGGTGGTGGGTCTGCGAACAAAGATCAGACAAGGAAGTCCTGGAGGACAGAACGGCCAAAGAAGCCGTCCCTCCGGACCCGACTGTCAAGGCAGTAATGTTTCGTAAACGTGTGCAGCGAGGCCCACGTAGCTGCCTGACAAATAACGGGCAGCGGAACACCGCGGCCCAAGGCCGTGGTAGCAGCTGTTGCCCTGGTGGAATGGGCACGCAGCCCAACAGGAGGCTCCTTCTTAGCCAAAGAATAGCAGGTCTTGATGCACAAGGTAACCCAGCGGGAGATGGTTCGTTTGTGCACCGCCCGACCTTTTTGGCGCCCACGTAGCCAACAAAGAGCTGGTCATCCACCCGGAAGTGTTTTGTGCGGTCGATATAGAAGGAGAGCGCACGTTTTGGGTCCAGACGGTGGAGCCTCTCTTCCTCTCTGGAAGGATGCGGAGGCGGAAAGAAGGTAGGCAAAGTGATGGTCTGCCCAATGTGAAAGGCAGTAACCACCTTTGGCAAGAAGGACGGACGCGGCCGAAGAACAACCTTGTCTGGATGAACAGACAGGAAGGGAGGTTTGCAAGATAAAGCCTGGAGCTCACTCACCCGCCGAGCGGAGGTGATGGCCACCAGAAAGGCTGTCTTTAGAGTCAAAAGACGAAGAGGACAGTTATGCAGAGGCTCAAAGGGAGCGCACATTAAAAGGTAAGAACCAAGTTCAAGTCCCACTGAGGCATCACGAACGGAACAGGAGGGAAAAGGTGTGTAATGCCTTTAAGAAACCTGTTAACAACAGGGGACTTGAAAAGGGAGGGCTGATCAGGGAGCCTGAGGAAGGCCGAGATAGCACAGAGATAACCCTTGATGGTACCCAGGGCAGAACCCTGTTGGGCCAGAGAGAGAAGGAACAGAAGGACCTCAGAAAGAGGGGCAGAAAGGGGATTCACAGCCTTTGCTGTGCACCATGCCACAAATTTGTTCCACCTGCAGGCGTATACCACCTTAGTGGAGGGACGCCTGGCTGCCAGAATCACATCACAAACTTCGGGAGGCAAGTCGAAAGGAATCAACTGCCGCCGCTCAATCTCCACGCAAGCAGGTGTAGACTGGACAGGTTCGGGTGGAGGACCGTCCCCTGCTGCTGCGACAGAAGATCCTCCCGAAGAGGCAGACGGATCGGGGGATCTACGCTCATACTGAGTAGCTCGGGATACCAAACTCTTCGAGCCCAGTCCGGAGCCACAAGGATGACTTGGGCCCGGTCGTGCCGAATCTTCTTCAACACTCTGGGTAGAAGTGGTATAGGCGGAAAGGCGTACAACAGACCGCAACTCCACTCGCGACGAAAGCGTCGCCGAGCGAGTGCCGCCTTGGAAATTCCAACGCGCAGAACTGATGACATTGCGCGTTCTCTTCGGTGGCGAATAGATCTAACCAAGGCTCTCCCCATTGTAGAAAGAGTCCTTGCGCCACTTCCGAGTGAAGACGCCATTCGTGATCCATCATGCACCTGCGGCTGAGTTCGTCCGCCCTGGCATTCAGGGAACCTGCCAGGTGTTGAACCATCAGGAACATGCCCTGATGTTCCAGCCATGTCCAGAGGCGCAGAGCCTCCTGACAAAGGGTCCAAGACCCCACCCCGCCCTGTTTGTTGCAGTACCACATGGCGGTGGTGTTGTCTGTGAACACCTGCACTACCTTCCCTTTGACAGAGGGAAGGAATGCCTTGAGTGCAAGCCGGATCGCCCGGAGCTCCAGAAAGTTGATATGGAGCCGGGACTCCGCCGGAGACCAGAGGCCTCTGATCTCCGCCTCTCCCATGTGACCGCCCCATCCCAGAAGGGACGCGTCCGTCACAACTGTGTGCTCTGGCTGGGGAAGGGAGAGGGATCTGCCCATGACCCATTGCCGGTTCGAGAGCCACCACTGCAACTGTCTTGCAGTCCCCTCCGAGATCTGGACGTGATCGGACAGGTTGCCCTGGTGCTGCGCCCACTGGAACTTCAGGTCCCACTGCAGAGCCCGCATATGCCATCTGGCATGATTGACCAGCAGGATGCAGGAGGCCATGAGGCCCAGCAGCCTCAGGGTCATCCGTACCGAAACCCAGGATAAAGGCTGAAAGATCGGAATCATAGCCTGAATATCCCGGACTCGCCGTTCGGGAGGATAGGCCCGAAACTGCGTCGTGTCCAGAACTGCTCCGATGAAAGGAGCTGTGGAGAAGGAATCAGATGCGACTTCGGCACATTGATGGAGAACCCCAGCGAGTGCAGGAGTTCGGCCGTAGTCTGGAGGTGGGAGACGACTGCCTGGGACGAGCCCGCCTTCAGCAGCCAGTCGTCGAGGTAGGGGAAGACTGAAACCCCTGCCCGGGCGCAGATGAGCTGCGACCACCGCCATCACTTTCGTGAACACCCGAGGGGCACTGGTAAGGCCAAAGGGAGCACGGTGAACTGAAAATGCCCGGGGCCTACAGTGAACCGAAGGTAACGCCGGTGGGCCGGCAGGACGGGGATGTGGAAATATGCGTCCTGCAAGTCCAACGCTACCAACCAGTCTCCAGGGTCGAGGGCAGTCAAGACCTGAGCTAGGGTGAGCATCTTGAACTTCTCCTTCCGGAGGAAGCGATTGACGTTCCGGAGGTCCAAGATAGGACGCATGTCCTCCTTGTCCTTTTGGGCACCAGAAAGTAGTGGGAGTAGCAACCACGCCCTACTTCTGGGGTCGGAACATGCTCGATGGCCCTCTTGGTCAAGAGGGCCGTGACTTCCTTCTGTAGAAGCACCAAGTGATCCCCTGACATGCGGCGGAATTGAGGTGGCATGGCTGGGGGGTGGTCTCGAAGGGGAGGAGTAGCCCCTTCGGACAATGTCCAAGACCCACCTGTCCGAGGTGATGGTGCGCCAGTGGGGAAGGTGATGGCGGACCCTGCCCCCTACTGGCGTGCCGTGCACCTGAAAGGAGGGACTAGGAGGGCTTGGAGGCCGCGGACGGGTTGGAGGTGGTGGCCTGACCCGCACGCTGGTTGCCCGATCCGCCACGGCGGAATCCACGTCCTCGGCCACGCGTAGATGCCTGCTGCGCGGGCCGGTGGCTGGGCTGCTGACGTGAAGGGCGCCCCTACCGTGGCCACGATAGGGGCGAAAAGCAGAAGTCAGCGGAGGGCGTGTAGCAGAAAGGCCCAGGGACTTGGCAGTAGCCTGTGAGTCCTTAAAGCGCTCCAACGCATGGTCTGCTTTGGACCCAAAGACCGACTCCATCAAAGGGCATGTCCATGAGAGTATTCTGGACATCCCTGAAAAACCAGTGGTTCTCAGCCAGGCGTGGCGTCGGAGCGCCACCGTCGTTGCAATAGACCTGCCCAGCGAGTCGGCGGTGTCAAGGCCACAACGGATAGTGTATTTGGCCGCATCCCTTCCTTCCGCAATGGCGCGGGAAAGCAGTGCCTGGACCTCCTCAGGGCACTGGGGCAAAACATCCGCCACCGAATCCCACAGGGAGTGGGTATATCGGCCCAAAAGACAAGCGGTGTTAACGGACCGCAAGCCAGCACTGGAGGAAGAAAAACCTTTCTTCCCAAACTGATCCAGGCGTTTGGATTCCCTATCCGGAGGAGCGGTAGGGAAGGCGGTTTAGGAAGCGGAGGCTTGGACAACCAAGCTCTCGGGAGTGGGGTGGACAGAAAGAAACAGGGGGTCGCCCGGAGCTGGGCGATGGCGTCGTGACACGTTCCGATCCACAGGAGCCCCTGTGTTGGGCTTGGACCAGGCGCCCAAAAGAACGTCAGTGAGGGCGTCGTTAAACGGCAGCACAGTCTCCGCAGAGGAGGCTGCCGGCTGAAGCACCTCTGTCAAGATGTTAGGCTTGACCGTCAAAGTAGGGAGCTGGAGACGTAAGGCCCCAGCTGCCCTACGCAACACTGTACCAAAATTGGCCCCCTCCTCCGTAGCCACGGGAGGAGACAGCATGCCAGTGTCAGGGGAAGTATCCAGACCACTGGCCTCCCTAGACTCTCTGTCCAGTCCTCATCATACTGACAGTGTCGCGTCAGAGGGTCATCAGACCCCTCCCAGTCCAACTGGTCCTCCTCTGGTTCAAAATAAGGAGGAGGAGGGACATTTGGGACCCAAGGTCCCATCGGCGCCGGAGCCGGCGTCGAGCGGCGTCGCTCCGGATCCATGTCCGGAGCCGGAAGGAACAGGGGGACGACGCCGCCTGGAGCCCAGGGCGGCGCCGAGAACGGCACCGGAGACATCGGCGCCGGCGGAGGTGTCGTTAGGTCGACCGGCGTCGATGGGGGTTGTGGAGCCGGGATCGAGGCCGGGGCGAAGCCGGAGCCGGGATCGAGGCTGGAGGCACGGGCGACGCGCGGGGCCGTAGCCGTCGGCGACGCCGGAGCAACCCCATCAGGGCCCGCGGGGCCCGAAGGCGCACCGGAGGGGCCTGAAGGCCCGAAGAGGCGGGCCATGGCCGACAGGAATTCCTGTACTTTGGCCGGATCCGCCCCGAACCCGGGAAGGGCGGGTATGGCGGGGCGACTCCACAGGCATGTCCGGGGCCGCGGGGGCGGGGACGGTGCCGGGAGGGGCCTCAGCCGAGTCGCGAGACCGGCGAGGCGAAGTCCTAGAGCGATGATGCTTTTGGACTTTTTGTGCTTCGACTTACCGGACGAAGAAGACTTCGACGCCGGCGACCGGTGTGGACTCCGCGATCGACCCCTGGACCTCTCACGCGACCGGGGCTTCCGCGGAGCCGAATGCCGGGCCTCGAGGAGCTTTCGAGACCGCTCTCGCAAAGCTTTCGGGTGGAGGGCCTGGCAGTCGGTACAAGACGCCGTGTCGTGGCCTCGGCCGAGGCAGAAGAGACACTCCCAATGCGGGTCGGTGACGGACATCATCCGCGCACAGGCGCCGCATCGCTTGAAGCCGGGCATCCCTACGACACCTTGAAAGATGGAAAAACAGTGAAAAAATCACCAAAAAGTATGGTCAAAAATGACCAGGGCACTGCTCTTCCCGGATCTGCGCTTGCTGGCGCGGAAAAAGAAGAACTGACGTCAGCGCGCAGGGGCGGCGCCTAAGTACTGCCCGCGACGTCATCCCGGCGATCACGACGCCGACGACGGACGCGGAGCCGCACGACGCCGCCTACCGACGCGCAAGGGTACTGCTACGCAAAACTTTCCGGATCCAGCCTGACGCCTGGGGATATTCTAAGGTAAGGAATCTGTCACTAACGTGTCTCTTTCAGATGTAAGTGTCATCATGCACTGCGTTTACCATGATGCGTTGGGGCAAAACGAGTGCTGGGACGTTAAGCCGTGTGCTCCCACCCTCTCTTTGGATAACAAAGAAAAGACTGCTTTGTATATGGCAGCGGTGAGGCCCTTAATAAAAGATCTTAGTTGTTCAACAAAGCAAAGTTCTTAAAGGTGGCAAAGTTAATCAAAGTAGAGAGACCAACGAGTTGGATTCCACGGTTTGATATTAGGGCCAAGATTTATCATACTTTCATGCAGCGCAATGCAGCAATCCACTTTGTTGCTATGCGTGAAAGGGCTGGAATGCACCGTATTTAACATTATACAGCGTATCCCCCTCCTTTCCTTGCACCGGTGCACAATATGCTGCCTTGCGCCAATGCAAGCACCCTTACATCATGGTGCAAAGGTGCCAGTGTTGTCAGCAGGATTTGTTTTGTGCAGAAAGGGACACCTTCCTGCTCAATAACAATCCTCGGAGGCATTGCCCTCTTTCTATGTGTGCTGCTGAATGCTGCACACAATGGAAGAGGAAAAAACAAGAAATAAAGATTTTCCACCTCGTTACACCTCCCCTGGGGGGGCGTAGCATTTTGACGCATTCCCAGGTCTGCCACTAATGGTAAATCTAGGATGTGCCCAAATACACGCTGCACCCATGGAACACCTCCCTGACAGAGTAACGCAAGGCAGCGATTTGCACTGCATTGCGTTTCTCCAGATTTATCAAGCCATGCAGGGTGGCTTGATAATTCTGACTTAAGTGCTGCATCGCCCTTGCACCCCTGGCGATGAAACACTATGATAATTCTGGCCTTAGAACTGAACATTGTTGCCTAAAGCTTCTAAGAGTTTAGCTTTCATTTATCCACACAAATCCATCTACTGATGGCTTTCAATTACAGTGGCAGACATTCAGATACTGCTTGGGGGACAGACAAGGTATACAATAATGGGGAGACTGTGGAACCGGCGAGATCCCTAAAATGGCTGAAACGAAGAGGGTGGTGGCTGACTGGCGAGAGTCATGAAGGAGCAATACCAACGAAGAACTGGAAATGTGACCCCAATCTGGTCAAGAGGCCTAATAGAGGCATGTTAGTGGACTGGCCTCAATGTGCAGGGCATCCTTGACTTAGATGGCAACCTTGGTCCCCTTACCTAGGCTACGCCTGCCTGTAGATAGGGGCGTCAATAAGACTCCTGGAGCCCCGGCGGAGCAAGGGGGCTCCAACCATTTGGGTCTCCTAATCCTTTAGGGGACCCCTTCAGCCAAATCCAATCAATATCTGTGAGATACGGAAGACTCAGGGGCCCCTCATCACAATTTGCAGAGAGCCAAATCATTTTGTGTTACGTCACTACCTGTAGAAGCTGCAATAGGTTGTTATTTGCAATCTAGAGCATCACTAACTCCAGCACTTGGGTCATGAGGTGAAGATATGAATTAATGCTGAAGCTATCTCAATGCTACAAGGTGAGTTTTTTCAGTCGCATTAAGATGTCTTAATTTCACAGGAATATTAATCAGGGATTAATCAGGGACATGAAAGCACAAGGAAAAAAGGTCAGGGCAACAAAACCCTGCACCAGTCGTTATGTCGTATGATGGCTATGATATTCTGATTAGAACTAGGTGCAAAGGACGCAGGACGTGACCTTCATGCATCCCCAGTGGAGTGGTGTACAACCTCCCCACACAAATTTGAACAGAGATGGTCCAGCACTCAAAAGAGCAAATAATTGATTAATGACCGGAAGTTAATGTCCATAGTGCATGACAGAACAATGAAGAAATATCTTCCCAAATGAAAAGACGTTAGTCGGCAGTTTTGCTGTAGAAAAACAATTCCTTTTATTCTTTTAATCCATAGAAATTCTTTAAAATCTCAGCACACATTTGACAAGACAGCCGACGCGTTTCGTCCCTCTTGGGACTTCTGCAGGGCTTGATAAGTAAATGACATAAATCATATGTTCTTTGAGGTTAATCCTTAAGTTAGCAGGCGGAATAGTCGTAGAACAAGTAAATGGGATATGTGTCTCCCGACAAAGTTCAGTGGTGTCCGGTTCAAAAGTCAAAAAGACTCTTTTCGACTGTCATTTACTTATCAAGATTTACTTGTTCTACGACTATTCCGCCTGCTAACTTAAGGATTAACCTCAAAGAACATATGATTTATGTCATTTATTTATCAAGCCCTGAAGAAGTCCCAAGAGGGACGAAACGCGTCGGCTGTCTTGTCAAATGTGTGCTGAGATTTTAAAGAATTTCTATGGATTAAAAGAATAAAAGGAATTGTTTTTCTACAGCAAAAATGCAGACTAACGTCTTTTCATTTGGGAAGATATTTCTTCATTATTCTGTCATGCACTAAGGACATTAACTTCCTGTCATTAATCAATTATTTGCTCTTTTGAGTGCTGGACCATCGCTGTTCAAATTAATCAGGGACATCAATATTTTTCGCTACTAAGGGGTGGAGGTCCAGCACTGAGCCCAAGATCCATAAAACACCATCATCTGGTGCTGTTTCAAGCTTCCTCAGCCAAAGGCAGACTCTACTTCTTTCTGGTCCAGAATGTCAGGTGACTCTACAATAATAAAAGTAGAAATATCATGGCAACTAGTACCTGGCAGGACGCAAAGCCGCCTGGAATTCAATAAAGATTCTTTGAGATGGGCATGACTCAAATATGAATTTAGAAGACATTTATTTTCTTGATGTATCTAGCCTCTCTAGTAGTGGAGAGGAAAACCATGTGCTAATGCAGCCCCAACATTATAGTTCCACCTTCATTTACAGTCTGAGTAGCTGGGCTGAAAGCAATATTTATTTGTTTATTTAGGAATTTTGTAAAGCGCTACATGTAACAGATAGGTTACTTCAGGGCACTGGAAGAGCATATATTGGTCCTTAATATGCAACAGCAAGCCCTCCCGCGAACAGCCAACTAGCTCTTCACTAGCTGATAATGAAGCGTAGAGCGGGTTTCCATAGAGAATTTGTTACTCAACAGGAGTGAGGACTTTTTTTAAGCATAGTAGGTTGGGAGCATTGGAGCTTGGCTAGTACTTTTTGGGCTCCTTTGGCAGGATGTGGGAAGGTACAGCTTGGGTTCCGGCTACAGAGACATGAATCTAAGAAGGTCTGTAGTAGATGTTTGTCCCTTCGACGTATGATCTCTAGACCTTTCTGAGAAAGACTCATTTGTTTGCTAGTAGCAACGTATGAGGCAGGACACAGTCCCTCGGGTTACGGACTGCTTAGATGTCACCTTCATATTATGGATGGGAGCATACCTGAGAAGCAGATGCTTACATTTAGTAATATTTTTGTTTTTGTTTCTAAATAATAATGCTGAGCCCTCTTCATAACAAGTGTGTGAAGGAATCTTTCTACCGGAGAGGAAGGACTTGGAAAGAAGGTACAAAGGCATATATTCAAATCCAAATAGAAATCTAAAATACATTTTGAGACAAGGCTTGGGCGCGTTTATACACTAACCATGATCTCATGGAATAGTCTATGTAGCAGCGAGAAGGATGCTTTTATGTAAATGAGATCAATCCTAGGGTACATCAGCTTAACAGTACAAGCTTAAAATCCCACAAGGCACTTATCTTAATCAGTGGAAAAACAACTAAAGCCTTCCAGATAAACCCTCATCTCTGTAATCATGTAGAAAGCTCACTGAAAGAATGCGAATATGTGGGCTGTGATGGCCACCAATTGAAGGCCAAGGAAGAGCATTGTTGAATGTAAACAATATGGCAGCACCATGTCTTTTTGGAATGCCTTGTGGTGGACTGACATTGCCACAAAACAAATGTGTTAGTTCAAGTTGGATGTATATGAAGCACTAATGGGAGGACTGTTGGCTTCTTTTAAACTATTCATCTAGTCTGGTAGCAGGTTTAAATGAGCCATTTTTGAATAATTGTGAAGCTAGCCCGCTGAAAGATCTTTTCTTTGCGCCTTAGTGCCAGGTCTTGTTTGCACAAAAATTTCCTGTGTTGGTGGTTTGATAGGTGAGTTAGATCAGGTAGCCACCGTTGGCAAGGCCATTCAGGGGCATTCAAGATCACTTTTGCCTTGGCCTTTTTAACTTGAAGAACATTTCTAAGATCAGAAGGACCACTGGAAAAGCCTTTCACCAAACACCAATCCCCGGGATCATGACTCTTGGGAAACAGATGTCAAAAGATCCAGCAGAAAATGTTCCAAGTCACAGAAGACTTGGCTAAGAATATTGTTGCTGATGGCCCCCTTGTTACTTTCTCTGATCATTCTGCTTAGGGTTTCTGCACAGGAGGTAGGCGGACCATTGTGATGGAAAGGTTCATGGCAATGAGTCAGGCCTCGATGGACAGTGCCCTCAGACAGTCCTCAATCTTATCCTTATTTTCTTCAGACAATACATTCTCATTGTACAATCCTTGTGTTTCAGCAATGAGTTGTTTTTCAAAAGGATTCTGAGGCCAGATGAACAGTCTACAATCTCAGCATCTTGTATATACAACTCCCTTTTGAACCACATCCACTAGGTTTGCAAATTCTAGAAGTTGTTGGCCTACCCTAGTTGGAATGTGTCTTCACAGTGCTCTGGGGTAATAGTGGGTGGTGGAATGGCACCCCTTTCATCATGTTCTCATTTTCATCCACCACCTGAAGGCTTGTATAGCTATGTCCAACATTTTCAATTTGTTTTCTCAGTGATAGTGCATTCCCCTGGTCTTAGAAGATGTGATTGAGGTCAATTAGAAAAAAACAAATTCCTGTTACTCCATAATTATTTGATTCCACATCCATTACTGTATTGATTCCATAAAATTTGAGATAAAATCAACATTAAAATATGGACTTGCTTATGTGCTATACAGATACCATTGCATACATCCATAAAGTGGGGAGATAGTATGCTGAATGGCAGGTCTGTGAACAGACAGGGGTAAATAGATGTTAAGAGAGGTGAAGAAGAGGGTAGGTAGATTAGTGGAAAGATAAGTGAAGTGATAGCTAGCAGGGTGCATGGGTAGATGATGGATTGATAGACATGTGGCGTGAAAATGGATTATGGATGTGGATTGTGTACATATGTTGAAGGTAGGTGAACATATCAGAGTGTCAAGGACATAGATGCCAAATGGTTCCGGGAGGGGGATGGGTGTCTAGGTGGGTGAGTGTGGATATGTGAAAAGATGGATAAACACATAACTGCATGACTGTATCATTGAAGTATGGATTGCTGATTTATAGAATATGTAAAAGTGTTAAATGATCTTTTTTAAGTCCTCTACAGACCAGGGTTCTCCCTATCCACCTCTGCACTCACCTCCAGCAGGAAGTCCAATGGGGTGTTGACCTGCGGGGATGTCCTCACCAGCGGGCGGTCCTCACCATCTCTCCCACTCATCTGGATGGAGAATCCTTCCTCAGGCATGCTGTCCGCTTCTGCCACATACAGCCCAGTGTGATTAGTCCCCTGGAGTGCAATCTGCCCGAGTGTCTTGCCAGTGGAATCTGTCAGGGTTACGTGGTCCAGGTGTGCAGAGGTTCCAGAGGTCAACCCTGTGACTGCCATGACCATCACAGAAGTGACCCCTGCAGGCAATTTCAAGGTGAAGTACCAGAGGAAAGAAAAGGGAAGCAGTGCGGCATTAGAAACTATATCAAACCATATGATTCATTCCCATCATGGACTCCTACAGACAAGCATCAAGAAAGGGCATCAGATGTTCTTTAAAGTAGCCTTGCTTGATTATGTGACCCTTGATTGTTGCTCTTGTGTCCCCCCCCAGATATTCTCCTAATGAGGCCCTCAATTGTTTGTCAAGTGTTGCCCCTGCTTGCTTCCCAGATAAAGCCAAACCCATACACGCCCATGATGAGGGAGAAAGAGGGGTGGCTGTGAACTGTACTTCTTATGGCTGAATTAACTCCAGCAGAGATCGTCAGTGTGATGGTAAACAATCACAACCATCTTGATTGACAAGCCATCATTTTGCTTTTTGTGCCCCTGTGACCATATGTTTGCTATGCCTAAAAGACCTTAAGGAAGCCTTCCTAGGGGGAGGTGGTGGTAAAGGGAGGAATGTCTACCCCTTTGATGGGAGCCCTCTGATCTTTTACCTCCCCTGGTTGTGAAATGAGAATATTCAATTGCCACAACCCCCCTAGCTCTGCTGGTGGTACCTGTCACAGGCCGGTTATCCAGTTTGAAGAGGCCAGGGTGGGAGCCGTTCACTGGCACAGCAAAGTAGTACAGAAAGTCCAGCAAGCTCTGACCTGCAAAATGAACATTCATCGTGGAACAGGATTAGTGGACAAGCCTCAGTAGATATACAGAAGTTAGATTCCTAATGCATCCTACCAGGAGCACCTTCAGGAGGGTCTTGTGCTCAGACCATGCCAGAAATCTCTGCCCTCACCTTGCACGTGCACAGTGTGGCCGTCTAGGGCATCCAGCTCCACCGTCCACTGACCCACGTGAATTGGTGACTTCAGGGTAATTTTCGAAAAGTGTCCAGTGGTTGTAATCTCACCCAAGGGACCATGAAGCATCAAATTAGACTGGCTCCTTCCTTAGAGAAAGAGAGAAGCAAATATGTTTTTAAAGTAAAAAAGAGGGAGAAAGAGAGTGATAGAAAATGGCAGAGGAAACAAGAGAGGAAAGGGTAAGAAAATATGACAAAGGAAGCAAAAGGAGGAAAGCGAAGTAAAGAATACCAAAGACCAACTGGAAAAGAAAAGAGAAAGAGACAACAAGAAAGGCAGAGAGAGAAGAGAAGCAGCATAAGAAAGGTAGAAATCCAGGTTGTGAGGCTCAAGATGACAGGGATCAGTTCTGTAACTCTCTAATCAAAGTGTTTACGTATGTCCTTATGTTTGTCTATAACTTTGAAAGATGGATTACAATATTCTGCAGGTTGCTTGTATGTAAATGAGACAATTTGATCCATTAGGTGTTTTTAGAACAGTTCTCACCGTGTAGCGCAGTAGCGCCAACACATCTAATTGTGTGAATTGACATAGAGGGCGGTGACAATTTGTGCAGTTACAAAATCTTCCAAATAATGTCTCAGATAAAGGACAGTGTTTGACAAATGTTTTTGCTGGTTGATATTTCATGATATAGATATTCAATCTGACATGTTACAAAAATCAAATAGATGATCAATCCTTGAGTGGTGTAATGTTTTTTGAGCCACTTATTCTATTTGGGAGTCTGGCTTAGGACTGATAGAATGTTTATATACAGCAAATGCAAAAAAAAACACTTGAAGTCCAAAAAAGTCAATAAAATCACAGTCAATCAATTTACCAGGTCCCTCGAAAGGTCGATTAGCCAATTGGTAAATAAATTATTATAATATGTCATTTAACTTTAATAAATAATGTTGAAATTGAAGAAAAGAATAGAAGAGAAGAGCCAGTTCAGTAGTTTGTGAAATCTAAGACAGTTGTTTTCAAGTTCCATGCAGGTAGGTGGAGGGCTCAGGATCAAACAGCGAGCACGCGAGAGGCTAAGAGACTTGAATCTGCAGAGCTGAGAGTGCAATGGAGCAGATGTTTGTGGAACTTATTTTGACCAGGCGGTGAGGGAAGGAGCTCAAACTAGGAGACACATGGTTGAATTGTCTCAATCGTGATCAGTTTTTACAGCAGGCCTCTTCTTTACTACCACTCTGTACTCTAATAATGTTTCTAAAATAATTTTCTTAAGCACAGTTTGTCTCCATGTGATATTGTCTACTATATTATACTGTCTGTATCTACTGGAGTACAGAGCCACTCTATGAATCTATTACTTGTCTATGATTCATTTTAGGACCTTTGTTGATCTATCTAACATAGAGATGTTTCATAAACCTGAAGCCTTTAGTGTTACTGAGGACAATTCAACTCAGAGGACCTGTTCCTGTTGTGGAAGGAAGCACTGTAGGACACTCCTGCTTGTTCACCATTTAGATTGGGAGGTGATGAATGGTTTTTCCTCAACACATGGTTGGTCAGAACCGATGAGCCTCAGTGAGACATACCACTGCTCATCATTGCACATCAAACACACACCTCCTCACACCTTCACTCAAAAGGGATCACTTCCTCCCCTGGAGAGCTCCACTGATCCCCTTCTTGCCTGCTGAGGGATCTGCCAACTGCCCTCCATCACCTGCCCCAGGATCCCTCGGTACCTGCCAGATCTGTGATCTGAAAGTGCAGGATCACCTGCCCCAGGATCCCTTGGTACCTGCCGGATCTGTGATCTGAAAGTGCAGGATCACCTGCCCCAGGATCCCTCGGTACCTGCCGGATCTGTGATTTGAAAGTGCAGGATCACCTGCCCCAGGATCCCTCTGTACCTGCCGGATCTGTGATCTGAAAGTGCAGGATCACCTGCCCCAGGATCCCTCGGTACCTGCCGGATCTGTGATCTGAAAGTGCAGGATCACCTGACCCAGGATCCCTCGGTACCTGTCGGATCTATGATCTGAAAGCGCAGGATCACCTGCCTTAGGATCCCTCAGTACCTGCCGGATCTGTGATCTGAAAGCGCAGGATCACCTGCCCTAGGATCCCTCGGTACCTGCCGGATCAGTGATCTGAAAGCACAGGATCACCTGCCCTAGGGTCCCTCGGTACCTGCCGGATCTGTGATCTGAAAGTGCAGGATCACCTGCCCCAGGATCCCTCAGTACCTGCCGGATCTGTGATCTGAAAGTGCAGGATCTTCCCATGGACGTGGATGGTGACCGCCTCCAGCAGGCTGTCCAGCTGGAACTGGTAGCTCTCTTGACTCCGGACGCCCACTGCCGCCTTCTGGATGTGGAACAAGGTCACCTGTAAAGCACAGTGGAGGCAATTAGGAAGATGGAAGGAAAGCGAAAGGGTGGAGTGAGAACTACGAGACAGAAATTACCAAAGGGACGAAAAATGGGAAAAGAACCACAGGATGGTAAAAAGTGAGGCAGAAAGTGGGAAATAGCAAATAAGGAAAACACCAGGGGGTATATTTTCGAGCCCCTTGCGCCACTAAAACGTCTTTTTTTTGTGACGTTCCGGTGGTGCAAATCACAAAATCATATCTATGAGGCCACGCAAAACACTATGCGTTGCTTTGAGTGGCCTCATAGATAGATATGGTGAAGGCAAGGCAGCGCAAATCGCTGCGTTGCCTCACTCTGCTCTCAGGAGGCGTTCCATGGGTGTTAAAGTGGGTTTTCCCATGCAACACCTATTGATTTTGACTCTTCCCCAGATTTATGAGAGCATGTAAACCTGGGAAAGCGCCAAAACCTTACACCTCACTTGGTGAGGCGTAACGAGGAGAAATAACTTTATTCTCCTCATTTTTTCCTCTTTCTATGTGTGCTGCGTTCTGCAACACACATAGAAAGAGGGAAACGCCTCTTGTGATTGTTTTTGTGCAGGAAGGTGCCACTCCCTACACAAGAACAATCCTGCAGACAACACAGGCAACCTTGCACCATGGTGCAAGGGTGCCTGCATTGGCAGTAGGCTGCCGAAATGGCGCCAGCGCAGGAGTAAAGGAGAGGAATGTATCGTATGATACGGTGCATTCCTGCCCTTTTACTCTGGCATACGGTAGCGCAGCAAGCTGACATTCTGCGCTTCCCTGCGCTAAACCCCCATAAATGAGGGCCTAGATATAAGTAACCATAGTTCTGCAACAACAATATCCTTTATAGGCCTCTTCTGTCTGCTGATCTGAAGGGAAAAGCTCATAATAACAGCTTGATGTAATACTATGGCAAGGGTCAGGACTGCTGGCACAGCACTGTCAAATAAGGCATGTACAGGATTCAGAAGACATACGATAAATATCTCATGTTATGTAGAGCAAGTGCCAGAGAAAAAGATAAGAAAGGAAAAGAAAAAGTGTAAAATAGGATTGTTAGTTGAGGTGTGTAAGAACCCACCTCAAAAAATAATCCCAATTCTTGTCAAGGTGAACCACTGAAGTCACAAAATAGATCTGAGCTCACCACCTAGTAGCAATTGCACAGAGCAGGCTTAACAGGCTTAACTGGCTTAACTTAGAGGCAGTGTGTAAAGTACTTATGCAGTACTAAAACAGTAATAAAATGAATGTAGATAAATAGAGAGTATTTTCATACATAAAGTGACACTAAAATGACAAAGATCCAGTAGGGGAACCAGAGTGCCAAGAAGCACGAAGTGCCAATGACAGTCAATGATCATGGCAGAACAGGACCTAGGCACAATTTGACGCGGACCACGATGGACGCAGGTCAGATACACTAACCAGGTTCGCCCTGGTCAGAGATTTTACCTTCTGATTTTAGTCCTTTCAGTCTGAATCCACCACTGGACTACACTTCTAAAACCCCACAGGGCCTCAGGGGAGGCTCTAAGAAACTCACTGGGTGTCAGGCAGAAGCCAACAATAGGGTCCAGTCCGGGTCCAGTTGCCACTGGTCAGCTGGGTAGCTGCAGGAAAGGCCTCTTGTAGCTTGTTGTATTCATGTAGCTTTAACAGGAGGTCAGTCTTATGAACCTTGGAGTCCACGTCTTGTCCTTGGTGCAAGAAGGAGAGCAGGTCCAGTCTTCTAGGCTCTTCACCAGTCTCAGGCAGTAGGTTCAGTCCTCTTCTCACCTTCCACAGGTCCAGGATTGTTCTGAAGCATGTCCCTGGAGGTGCAATGTTTATACCTGGCACAAGCTTGTGGGTAGAAATGATTCCTGGGGATGTCCTAGCCAATGGGGTAAAGGATCTTGGATCCAACCCTCCCCACTTTGGGCATTTTCAAGATGGCCGAACTCTTTGGCCACACTAAACCTGGGCTCTGAAGGCTGGGGATCTGCGTGGAGAGTGTACTATGGTAATCCTAGTGTCCACCCACATCTAACAACAAATCCAGTTTGATGCAGTCCTGTAGTCACAACAACCGTAGAGACAGAAGGTTGGTAGAATAAAGCTGAGTTGTTAGCAACCAGACATGGAACACACAAGGATTGTTTTGGCCCCTGGTCTCCGCACTTTTAGGTGCACTCTAATTGCTATATGGTCCACTATGATTGGGGCCTGGCTGGCCAAAGGGGGAAATCAAAATGAATATTATCAGATGCGTTAAATAACTCAACAGGTCAAACCTGCCGTAATCTAACATGGGAAAAGCATAAGGCATTTACTGTATCATACAGATTTTGGGGCGTTGAAGACCAAAATCTGCATGTTATTCCCCATGACCTCGGAATAGATGTTATTTATCACACCCGATAAATAACATACCCTGTGGTATCGTTATTTATCAAGGGCGATAATTAACGCCTTAACTTGTAATCAGGCCCTTATCTTCCAGGGACTTCAGTCAAGGCAAAGCTAGCATTCTAAAAGTTACTTTCTGTAATATTTAGAAAAATCCCACTTCAATTGAATTGGATTATAATAACTATTAAAAATAGGTGTTTAATTATTTTTCTAGGTAGTCTCATTCTGAGAAACAGTATTCATATTTTAATGTTGCTTCCAAGTGTTTTCCTATGGAACAGCCAGCTTTTAGGTGTTAGTCACTGTAAGTATATGTTTAACATCAAACATTTATATACTATGCAGGCTTCCTTATGGGCAATATGGCCTACTTAGGGGTGCTTTATTAATATTTAAAAGGAAGGTTTAGGCCTGTCAAAAAGGGTTATTTTGACAGGTTGAATTTGCAATTTTACAGTACAGCCAGGCCACAATGGTAGGCCTAGAGAGAGGGTTTACAGCACTTTAGATGTCATCAGTGATGTCACTGACCATGTCATGAGTGATGTAATATGTGAGGTCATAAGCAGTGCATTGAGGGCCACAAGTTATATTTAGCTCAGGTAACTATAACTGCTGAATTTCAGTGGTTTTGCAAGAGAGAAATCTGAGCCTAGCTATAATGTCCCTGTAACATTTGTTTTTTTCAATGATTTCTTCGTTTTTTTAATTCTATTTCCTAACTATAACGTCCCTGTACCTTTGGTTTTTTCAGTGAATTTCTATGGTTTTTTGCTGCTATTTCCTAACTATAACGTCCCGGTAACCTTTGTTTTTTAGTGAATTTCAAACGGTTTTTTTCATTTTATTTCCTAACTGTAACCTGTAACCTTTGAGAGTGTGTGTGTGTGTGTGTGTGTGTGTGTGTGTGAGTGGGTCTGTGGGTGATCTCTGAGTGTCTGTGATGGTCTCTTAGTGTGCGGGTGGGTGCATCAGTGCCAGTGTGGGTCTGTGAGTGGGTGCATGAGTGTCTGAATGGGTGTGTAAGTGGGTGCGTGAGTGTCTGAGTGGGTGCGTAAATGTCTGAGTGGGTCTGCGAGCGGGTGCATAAGTCTCTGAGTGGATATGTGAGTGGGTGCATGAATATCTGAGTGGTTCTGTGAGTGGGTGTATGAGTGGGTGCATGAGTCTCTTAGTAGGTCAGTGAGTAGGTGCATGAGTCTCTGAGTGGTTCTGTGAGTGGGTGCATGAGTATATGAGTGGGTCTATGAATGGGTGCATGAGTGCCTGAGTGGGTCTCTGAGTGGGTGCATGAATGTCTGAGTGGGTCTGTAAATGGGTGCATGAGTCTCTGAGTGGATCTTCAGTGGGTGCATGAATGTCTGAGTGGGTCTGTGAGTGGGTGCAAAGGTGTCTGAGTGGGTCTGTGAGCGAGTGCATGAGTCTCATTGTGGGTCTATGAGTGTGTGCATGGGTGTCTAAATGGGTGTTTGAGTAGGTATGTGAATGTCTGAGTGGGTCTGTGAGTGGGTGAGTGAGTGGGTGTATCAGTGCCTGTGTGGGTCTGTGAGTAGTTGCATGAGTATCTGAGTGGGTCTGTGAGCGAGTGCATGAGTCTCTTTGTGGGTTTATGAGTGTGTGCATGGGTGTCTAAATGGGTGTGTGAGTGGGTGTGTGAATGTCTGAGTGGACCTGTGAGTGGGTGCATGAGTCTCTGAGTAGATATGTGAGTAGGTGCATGAGTGTCTGAGTGGGTCTGTGAGTGGGTGCATGAGTCTCTTAGTAGGTCTGTGAGTGGATGCATGAATCTCTGAGTGGCTCTGTAAGTAGGTGCACAAGTATATGGGTGGGTCTATGAGTGGGTGTGTGAGTGTCTGAGTAGGTCTGTGAGTGGGTGCATGAGTGTCTGAGTGGGGCTGTGAGTGGGTACAGGTCTCTCAGATAGTTTGTGAGTGGGTGTATGAGTCTCTGAGTGGGTCTGTGAGTGGGTGCAGGAGTGTCAGTGGGTCTGTGAGTGTTTGCATGAGTCTCTGAGTGGGTCTGTGAGTGGATACATGAGTGCCTGAGTAGGTCTCTGAGTGGGTGTGGGTGGGTACATGAACGTATGAGTGAATCTGTGAGTTGGTGTGAGACTCTGAATGGGTCTGTGAGTGGGTGCATGAGTCTCTAAGTGGATCTGTGAGTGAGTGTAGAAGTCTCTGCATGGGTCTGTGAGTGGGTCATGAGTCTCTGACTGGGTCTGTCAGTGGGTGTGTGAGTGTCTGAGTGCATCTGTAAGTAGATGTATGACTGAATGGGTCTGTGAGTGGGTGCGTGAGTATATGAGTGGGTCTGTGAGTGGGAGCATGAGTGTCTCAGTGGGTCTCTGAGTGGGTGCATGAATGTCTGAGTGGGTGCATGAATGTCTGAGTGGGTCTGTGAGTGGGTGCATGAGTGTCTGAGTAGGTCTGTAGGTGGGTGCATGAGTGTCTGACTGGGCCTGTGAGTGGGTGCATAAATATCTGAGTGGGTCTGTGAGTAGGTGCGTGATGGTCTAAGTGGGTCTGTGAGTGGGTGCATGAGTCTCTGAGTGGGTCTGTGAGTAGATGCATAAATCTCTGAGTTGGTCTGTAAGTGAGTGCCTTACTGGGTCTCTGAGTGGGTGCATTAGTGTCTGACTTGGTCTGTGAGTGGGTGCATGGATATCTGAGTAGATCTGTGAGTGGATGTCTGATGGTCTGAGTAAGTCTGTGAGTAGGTGCGTGGGTCTGTGAGTGGGTGCATGAGTTTCTGAGTGGGTCTGTGAGTGAGTGCATGAGTGTCTGACTGGGTCTGTGAGTGGGTGCATGAGTCTCTGAGTGGGTCTGTGAGTGGGTGCGTGAGTGTCTGAGTGGGTCTGTGAGTGGGTGCATGAGTTGCTGAGTGGGTCTGTGAGTTGATGCATGAGTTTCTGAGTGGGTCTGTGAGTGGGTGCATACGTGTCTTACTGGGTCTCTGAGTGGGTGCATGAGTATCTGACTGGGTCTGTGAGTGGGTGCATGAATATCTGACTGGGTCTGTGAGTGGGTGCCGGATGGTCTGAGTGGGTCTGTGAGTGGGTGCATGAGTGTCTGAATAGGTGTGTGAGTGGGTATGTGAGTGTCTGAGTGGGTGCATGAGTCTCTGAATATATATGTGAGTGGGTGTGTGAGTGTCTGAGTGGATCTGTGAGTGGGTGCATGAGTATATGAGTAGGTCTATGAGTGGGTGCGTGAATGTCTGACTGGATCTTTGAGTGGGTTCATGAATGTCTGAGTGGGTCTGTGAGTGGGTGTATGAGTGTCTGAGTGGGTTTGTGAGTGGGGGCATGAGTCTCTGAGTGGGTCTGTGAGTGGGTGCACAAGTGCCTGAGTGGATCTGTGAGTGGGTGCATGAGTCTTTGAATGGTTACATGAATGTCTGAGTAGGTCTTGAGTGGGTGTGTGACAGCCTGACTGGGTCAGTGAGTGGGTGCATGAGTCTCTGAGTGGGTCTGTGAGTGGGTGCGTGAGTGTCTGAGTGGGTCTGTGAGTGGGTGCATGAGTCTCTGAGTGGGTCTGTGAGTTGATGCATGAGTCTCTGAGTAGGTCTGTGAGTGGGTGCATAAGTGTCTTACTGGGTCTATGAGTGGGTGCATGAATATCTGACTGGGTCTGTGAGTGGGTGCCTAATGGTCTGAGTGGGTCTGTGAGTGGGTGCATGAGTGTCTGAATAGGTGTGTGAGTGGGTATGTGAGCGTCTGAGTGGGTGCATGAGTCTCTGAATATATATGTGAGTGGGTGTGTGAGTGTCTGAGTGGATCTGTGAGTGGGTGCATGAGTATATGAGTAGGTCTATGAGTGGGTGCGTGAATGTCTGACTGGATCTTTGAGTGGGTTCATGAATATCTGAGTGGGTCTGTGAGTGGGTGTATGAGTGTCTGAGTGGGTTTGTGAATGGGGCATGAGTCTCTGAGTGGGTCGGTGAGTGGGTGCACAAGTGCCTGGGTAGATCTGTGAGTGGGTGCATGAGTTTTTGAATGGTTACATGAATGTCTGAGTAGGTCTGTGAGTGGGTATATGAGTGGATCTGTGAGTAGGTGTAGGAGTCTCGGAGTGGGTGTATGAGTCTCTGAGTGGGTCTGGCAGTGGGTTTGTGAGTAGGTGCGTGAATGTCTGAGTGGGTACGTGAGTGTATGAGTGGATCTGTGAGTGATTGCAGAAGTCTCTGAGTGGGTCTGTGAGTGGGTGCATGAGTCTCTGAGTGGGTCTATTGGTGGGTGTGTGAGTGTCTGAGTTGGTCTGTGAGTGGGTATATGACTTTCTGAGTGGGTCTGTGAGTGGGTGGAGGAGTGTCTGAGTGGGTCTGTAAGTGGGTGCATGAGTCTGTGAGTGGGTCTATAAGAGGGTGCATAAGTGTCTAAATGGGTCAGTGAGTGGGTGCTAAAAGGTCTGAGTGGGTCTGTGAGTAGGGGCATGAGTCTGTGAGTGGGTGCATGAGTGGGTCTCTGAGTGGGTGCGTGAATGTTTGAATGGGTCTGTGAGCAGGGGCGGCTCCTCCATAATGGCAGAGGAGCGCCGCCCCCTGCTAAAAGAGGAAAAATTAAATGAGAATAAAAGCATTTTATCATTTTATACGAGTGAGTTTTTAGTGGGGCGGGGCAGGGCCAGGCAATCCTGTTGAAGAGGCATGGCAGGGGGAGGAGTGGTGAGCACTTTTAAGTGCACATGTGTGTTTGGCCAGCCGTAAACTTGTTTAGCGCTGGAAATAACGTGAAAGTAAACCAAAGCAGTGCATAGCGCTGCTTTGCATTACTTAGCGCCAAGGGTGTGTACCATGGGTGGAGAATGGGCGTTCCCATGCATCCACCCAAGGTTTCTGATGCTAAACCCTATTTACTAAATAAAGTAGGCAGGGTTTAGTGCCGGAAAACTGTGCCCTTTTGAAGTAGGCGCAACAAAGGAGAAATGCTTTCATTTGTCCTTCCTTTTCCGACTTTTGTATGTGTGCTGCACTTTACAGCACACATACAAAGAGGGAAAAGGGTTAAAGTCAGACAATGCATACAATTTTGTACTGGAAGGGTACCCTTCCAGTACAAAACCTATGCTAGAGTCACTGAGACACCCTTGCACTATGGTGCCAAAGGTGTCTCTGTGGTGCACGGCAACTGATTTCAGCGCAGGCGCCAGGGCAAGGGGAGGAGAGTGCCACATTTCTGTAAATATGGCGCTTTCCTTCTCACGCAATGGACAACAGCATTTGCGGCTGCTGCACTGTGCTGGGTGATAAAGTAGTAAATCTGGCTCTTAGTGTCACCCGGGGATCAAACCCAAAGGTGACTCTATTGTATGTTTACAATACTGTTTGCACCTGATCTCTGGTTGATTCCACAGGAAAGGGGGCAATCGACTTACGCCCAGCAAAAAGGAATGCCCCAAATGGGTGACTCCAATGCCGATGACAATGTAAGGGCCTGGGCACAATTTGTTGGTTGTTTTATTTTCAGGTTTTGTGAAAATCCAAAAAAGAAATATAAAAAAAGTAGGTGGTCTCCTAAAAGAAACTCTGCCTGCATCATGAACGACATGAGCCTCTGCTGTGCAACAATCTGAATTTTTTGTTTTTTAAAGTACTTTTTTCAATTTCCTCCAATTTCCGCCATCTCCTGAATTTTTATGAACTAGAACGCAGACACCTTGCTTTTGTTCTCCAAGTGAAATACTCTTGGTTTGCCGTGTTCCTGCAGTGTTCCTGCAGTGTAAATGTGATTGGCCAGTAACTACCATTACAGGCCACTTCAGAAGAATAATGTAACAGCACTCTCAGTCAAGACCTCAGTGGTGTAAGGTCAACTTGTACCCACAAATGAAAATACAAATTCACTCTTAAAATTCGCAAAACATGAATTTGCACTCATACTTATGTGCACCATAACCCACTATTCTACACCCACCTTACCCGACGGTGCACGAGTTCTACGTTATACATAGTTTGAGTGTTTCCAATGTGGCAAAGGATAGGGATCACCTCCAAGCTGGTAGGGATGTAGGGAAGGAGTTTTCTCCATAGAAAAAATATTTTTCCTTTAGAGCTAACAAAACAAAAGTGCAACTGCATGAATGCAAAAGCATGCACAGTGGTGTACTATGCACAGTTGTGCATGTGGAACTGCCTCTGCATTAACAAAGGCAGGAATTCACAAAGCCTCTCCAGGATCAGTCCTCAAAAGCTGCATCTGTCTCTAGTTTTCAGGAGCAATCTGGGAAACATTTGTGAATTCTAAAAATGTATAAATATGTACCCAAACAGGGGTCAAAGCCTACAGGTGCAGCTGTTAAGAAATGGACCTTGGGTATTTATTATGATCAGCTAAAGAAGCACAGGTTAAAAAACCCCAATACTCAAAGTTCATTGTGGGGGATCTCCCTGAAAAATATTATCTAATATACACAGTTGTAAACACAAAGTCCTAGAGCCAAAGCATAAATGTAAATTACATGTTGGAGCTGGTTGGAAGAGCTTAAACCCTGTAGATTGAAACAGCGGGGATCCACATTGGGAAAAGGAGAGCTACAATGTTTGTAGTGCATAAAAACATTTTTCCTCCAGAAAAGAAATCCCAGCAGACTTTGCTTAGGAGGAAGACAAAATGGTAAAGCATATTTACATCACTGGAGGGTGCAGTGGTCACTGTGCAGTTGGGGTACTTCCCTTACCGTGGTCGAATTTGTGGCTTCTTCGATGATGGTGGACACTTCCTTTATGTACTCGTTGTTGGTAAAGATGATTTGGCCACCAGAGCTTTGGGCCAGGCTGGCGTACAGGTCAAAGCGGTCTGCGGGCAGCAGCTCTCGGCGGCCACGTGTCCGGCCCACCACAGTGTGAGAGGGGTCCTCGGTGATCAGGAAAGTGACCTGAGGGGCAACATAGAGAAGAGAGACAGATGGAGAACTGGATCAAGTTGTATGTTTTATTATATTGCATTTACCCTCGCTGAATATATCCACCCACTTTCTTAGAGCAACGTTGAATCATAAAATCATGAAAAGCAATTCTTGAAAGAAAGATATAATTAATTGAAAACCTCTTGTGTCTTATGTTAACTTTTGTATTTTGAATCTCTAAGTTCTTCTTTTGTATTTCCAAATGTTAGAATTATATTTCCTCATGTTCCTATAATTCAAACTATGCAGTTCGGAGCTTTCGCTTTTCATCAGGAGAAATTCCATTCAACAACTACCATTTTATCATAACCGAATATTTGAAGGTCACAGATGTAGACCAGGATCAAAGATTCCCCTTCACTCCGTTAATATAATGATATGGAGGTAAATAGAAACACCTCACACCTTCATTACATTGGGTTGAAATGTAATAAGCTCTAGGCATCAGAAGGAATTTGTTTGAAAAACAGTTAATGAAGCTGAAATAAAAGGTAAGTACCTTAACCACGAACCAACATCCAAACCCTTAACTGGCAATCATAGTCCTCAGTACATAAAATGTTTCCTCAACCAAACTTTTGGCTTTCTCCATCTGTGCCATCTTGCTACTCAGAGCATCACAATATGCCCAATGAACTCAAGTCGTATTTCTGTTTCATTTTATTGACAAGTACGCAAGCGTGCCATTGCTTACTATATCCCAGTCCTGTTCCTTCTCTAGACCCATGTTTTCCTACATGCTTGCAACAATCCAGGATAACGTTTAGTTGTTTTAATAGGCACTAAACCACATTCTGCACTAATGAATAACTATCCCCTTGTAGTCACCATGTTGAGCGACCCCAAACCTAATTTTAACACTCCAATTTTAGTTGTGTTTTCATAAAAGAATATGGTTTCAGTTTTTTGCAAGACCTTTAGATAACATACTCAAGTTTATTGAAATGTTAAGCTGCGTTCTATAAGTTATCATTACTGGTATGTATTTTATAAGTCTGTGTGTCCAGCATCAATATCTTCTTTTATGCATGTAAAATCGATTTTGTTTTTCATCTATTTCATTCCACTTTACCTAGGACCTTTATCTTCACTTTTCTCTATTTGTATGGGAAAATTCTCAATACTGAACTTGTCTGACAGTTTGTCACTTATCAAAAATTGTGACATTCCTTGCAGAGCTGTGCATTCAAAAACAGTTTCATCATGCACAAACTTTAATTTACCTATAAAAACACAATAGATCGTCCTGATCATTAAGTCCCTTGGGAGTTAATATATCCAATAAGTGTATCCATCTTGTTTCACATTGCGACAACAATCTTTCATGGTATCATCCTCTTTTTGGTTTATCAATTTTATGTATTATCTGGGAACATATTGGTGCCACAGGCTTGTTGGTTGTATTGCAGTCCTAAAGATGATTTTTAATACTTACTTCCCCACCTTCAATATGTGCTCATTCCATCTTATTTTGGTCTATCTATTGGTTTAGTCTGCACAGTATAAGCGCCATAGGCATCATTTAGCATATACCACAAAAGTACTGTCACGTGTTTTTTAAATTTTCATTGGTTTGCCAGAACCAGAATGATAAACGACCTTTACAAATGTGATGTTACTGTAGTTGGCTCAGTTCAAGTACTGGTAAATCCATGTGCTTTTCAGAGTCAGTGACTACTGCTTATCCCTTTTAGTCATCAGATCTGATTTCGCAAAATTGCTCTGCAAGTTCCCTGCTCTTTGGTGAACAAGTAGAGTTTTTTCCTAAATTGATTTATTGAGGGTAGTATCCATCTGCATTATGTCCTGATATTGAGGAAGGATTTGTTAATTTCTTGTGATGAGTTCGAATACAGGTTGATGCAAGTAATTCTTTGCTGCTTCTTCAGAAGATCCCGTCACTTTGGTCTAGTGGATTTCTTGTAACTCTCATCAAGATTTGTTTGATCATATCCTCTAGTTTTACATTTTTGTATAAAACTCTGAAATATATTTTTAAATTATTCTTCATCATTATTGTTTTATATTGTAACATCTGACTGTATGATAACCCTTTTTTCATAGCTGGAGCATGAAAACTTTCATAGCGTAGGTATGTATTCCGACCAGTTGGTTTTGTGTCTATATTTGTATCAAACTTTAACAAGTACATGCATTGCATTCCAAGGCAGCCTCCACGCACTAATGCTTTTGCCACTCAGGTAAGAGCTTGTCACATGCTATGACGGTGAATGAATAGATGGATGAATGTTGACACTTTCGTAGAGCTCGGTTCCAGAGTTACCTAACTACGACCACTGCCTGCTCATACTTAGCTTCTCTATTAGTTTTAGTTGTAAATTCTATGCTTATAGCGTTTTTTGTTCATTCTTTGTTGTGGTACATTGTTTTCATTTTTTAGTTTGATTTTACTGTAGCTTTTAGACTTGTATCAGTGTTGTATCCAGGCAGCTGTGTTGATCCCTAGTACAGCACTGTTCTCTCTGAGTGTTTCCTGTTTTGTGTTCTATAGCACTGCCTGCATGGTGGGCATGAAACTAGATTTTAGTATGGTTCCCCAAGACTCACGAACAGAGCTGGGCAGCAACTGAAGAGGGGGGCTCATTCTGAAGCAGCCTGAGAGGCCGGGTCATTCAGCACACTGACTGCTCTCTGTCTCAGGACCAGGAGTTGGCCCAACCAAGTGCTCCAAGCACCACAGACAAAGTAAAGCACATAACACAAAACCAGCCACCTTCATCATCAGAACCTCCGGTGCCAACCTCAGCTAGCCCATGTCCAACATTTCATCCAATGCTGTGATTTTCATCTTTTGACTCCAATCTATTTAGGGGTCGCGTCTCGATGATGGTTATTCCTACTGAAACTTGTTTGGTTTATTGCTTATAGTTTTACAGCAGGCTCACTTTGGGAAACAACTAAGTAGGATTTATTCTAAGGAAATCTATTTGATGCTTGCATGGCTGCTGTGTTGACATGTCTCACTCTACCGCTGCTGATCGATCTTGGCCTTGTCACCAGACCTCCCACTACCTTAGCTGAACCAAGGAGGCTTGTTTGCATGGCTTGACCATCAACACCACCAAGGTCTAAAGGGAATTTCTCTTACCTACCTCACTGGAAGACTCCAGGGACAGGTGGCAGCCTCCTGCCCACCCATTCAAACCTGCAATGTTCACTCCTTTGTCCTGACTCATGTCCTTGGTAATCGTCCCATCATACCCTGCCCAGGTATTCATTTACTGTGACGACACAATGGGACTGGAAGCCCCTTCAATCTAGCTTGCCTCTCCCTGTCACTCCATGTCAGAGGTCTGCTGTAATATCCACATTGGAGTAGAAGCCCTTCGGCCCCTTCAAAGCCTAGCCTGCCTCTCCCTGTCACTCCATGTCAGAGGTCTGCTGTAATATCCACATTGGAATAGAATCCCTTCGGCCCTTTCAAAGCCTAGCCTGCCTCTCCCTGTCACTCCATGTCAGAGGTCTGCTGTAATATCCACATTGGAGTAGAAGCCCTTCGGCCCCTTCCAAGCCTAGCCTGCCTCTCCCTGTCACTCCATGTCAGAGGTCTGCTGTAATATCCACATTCGAGTAGAAGCCCTTCGGCCCCTTCCAAGCCTAGCCTGCCTCTCCCTGTCACTCCATGTCAGAGGTCTGCTGTAATATCCACATTCGAGTAGAAGCCCTTCGGCCCCTTCCAAGCCTATCCTGCCTCTCCCTGTCACTCCATGTCAGTGGTCTGCTGTAATATCCACATTGGAGTAGAAGCCCTTCGGCCCCTTCCAAGCCTAGCCTGCCTCTCCCTGTCACTCCATGTCAGTGGTCTGCTGTAATATCCACATTGGAGTAGAAGCCCTTCGGCCCCTTCCAAGCCTAGCCTGCCTCTCCCTGTCACTCCATGTCAGTGGTCTGCTGTAATATCCACATTGGAGTAGAAGCCCTTCGGCCCCTTCCAAGCCTAGCCTGCCTCTCCCTGTCACTTCATGTCAGAGGTCTGCTGTAATATCCACATTGGAGTAGAAGCCCTTCGGCCCCTTCCAAGCCTAGCCTGCCTCTCCCTGTCACTCCATGTCAGAGGTCTGCTGTAATATCCACATTGGAGTAGAAGCCCTTCGGCCCCTTCCAAGCCTAGCCTGCCTCTCCCTGTCACTCCATGTCAGAGGTCTGCTGTAATATCCACATTGGAGTAGAAGCCCTTCGGCCCCTTCCAAGCCTAGCCTGCCTCTCCCTGTCACTCCATGTCAGAGGTCTGCTGTAATATCCACATTGGAGTAGAAGCCCTTCGGCCCCTTCCAAGCCTAGCCTGCCTCTCCCTGTCACTCCATGTCAGAGGTCTGCTGTAATATCCACATTGGAGTAGAAGCCCTTCGGCCCCTTCCAAGCCTAGCCTGCCTCTCCCTGTCACTCCATGTCAGAGGTCTGCTGTAATATCCACATTGGAGTAGAAGCCCTTCGGCCCCTTCCAAGCCTAGCCTGCCTCTCCCTGTCACTCCATGTCAGAGGTCTGCTGTAATATCCACATTGGAGTAGAAGCCCTTCGGCCCCTTCCAAGCCTAGCCTGCCTCTCCCTGTCACTCCATGTCAGAGGTCTGCTGTAATATCCACATTGGAGTAGAAGCCCTTCGGCCCCTTCCAAGCCTAGCCTGCCTCTCCCTGTCACTCCATGTCAGAGGTCTGCTGTAATATCCACATTGGAGTAGAAGCCCTTCGGCCCCTTCCAAGCCTAGCCTGCCTCTCCCTGTCACTCAATGTCAGAGGTCTGCTGTAATATCCACATTGGAGTAGAAGCCCTTCGGCCCCTTCCAAGCCTAGCCTGCCTCTCCCTGTCACTCCATGTCAGAGGTCTGCTGTAATATCCACATTGGAGTAGAAGCCCTTCGGCCGCTTCAAAGCCTAGCCTGCCTCTCCCTGTCACTCCATGTCAGAGGTCTGCTGTAATATCCACATTGGAGTAGAAGCCCTTCGGCCCCTTCCAAGCCTAGCCTGCCTCTCCCTGTCACTCCATGTCAGAGGTCTGGTGTAATATCCACATTGGAGTAGAAGCCCTTCGGCCCCTTCCAAGCCTAGCCTGCCTCTCCCTGTCACTCCATGTCACTCATGTCAGAGGTCTGCTGTAATATCCACATTGGAGTAGAAGCCCTTCGGCCCCTTCCAAGCCTAGCCTGCCTCTCCCTGTCACTCCATGTCAGAGGTCTGCTGTAATATCCACATTCGAGTAGAAGCCCTTCGGCCCCTTCCAAGCCTAACCTGCCTCTCCCTGTCACTCCATGACAGAGGTCTGCTGTAATATCCACATTCGAGTAGAAGCACTTCAGCCCCTTCCAAGCCTAGCCTGCCTCTCCCTGTCACTCCATGTCAGAGGTCTGCTGTAATATCCACATTGGAGTAGAAGCCCTTCGGCCCCTTCCAAGCCTAGCCTGCCTCTCCCTGTCACTCCATGTCAGAGGTCTGCTGTAATATCCACATTGGAATAGAATCCCTTCGGCCCTTTCAAAGCCTAGCCTGCCTCTCCCTGTCACTCCATGTCAGAGGTCTGCTGTAATATCCACATTGGAGTAGAAGCCCTTCGGCCCCTTCCAAGCCTAGCCTGCCTCTCCCTGTCACTCCATGTCAGAGGTCTGCTGTAATATCCACATTGGAGTAGAAGCCCTTCGGCCCCTTCCAAGCCTAGCCTGCCTCTCCCTGTCACTCCATGTCAGAGGTCTGCTGTAATATCCACATTGGAGTAGAAGCCCTTCGGCCCCTTCCAAGCCTAGCCTGCCTCTCCCTGTCACTCCATGTCAGAGGTCTGCTGTAATATCCACATTGGAGTAGAAGCCCTTCGGCCCCTTCCAAGCCTAGCCTGCCTCTCCCTGTCACTCCATGTCAGAGGTCTGCTGTAATATCCACATTGGAGTAGAAGCCCTTCGGCCCCTTCCAAGCCTAGCCTGCCTCTCCCTGTCACTCCATGTCAGAGGTCTGCTGTAATATCCACATTGGAGTAGAAGTCCTTCGGCCCCTTCCAAGCCTAGCCTGCCTCTCCCTGTCACTCCATGTCAGAGGTCTGCTGTAATATCCACATTGGAGTAGAAGCCCTTCGGCCCCTTCCAAGCCTAGCCTGCCTCTCCCTGTCACTCCATGTCAGAGGTCTGCTGTAATATCCACATTGGAGTAGAAGCCCTTCGGCCCCTTCCAAGCCTAGCCTGCCTCTCCCTGTTACTCCATGTCAGAGGTCTGCTGTAATATCCACATTGGAGTAGAAGCCCTTCGGCCCCTTCCAAGCCTAGCCTGCCTCTCCCTGTCACTCCATGTCAGAGGTCTGCTGTAATATCCACATTGGAGTAGAAGTCCTTCGGCCCCTTCCAAGCCTAGCCTGCCTCTCCCTGTCACTCCATGTCAGAGGTCTGCTGTAATATCCACATTGGAGTAGAAGCCCTTCGGCCCCTTCCAAGCCTAGCCTGCCTCTCCCTGTCACTCCATGTCAGAGGTCTGCTGTAATATCCACATTGGAGTAGAAGCCCTTCGGCCCCTTCCAAGCCTAGCCTGCCTCTCCCTGTCACTCCATGTCAGAGGTCTGCTGTAATATCCACATTGGAGTAGAAGCCCTTCGGCCCCTTCCAAGCCTAGCCTGCCTCTCCCTGTCACTCCATGTCAGAGGTCTGCTGTAATATCCACATTGGAGTAGAAGCCCTTCGGCCGCTTCAAAGCCTAGCCTGCCTCTCCCTGTCACTCCATGTCAGAGGTCTGCTGTAATATCCACATTGGAGTAGAAGCCCTTCGGCCCCTTCCAAGCCTAGCCTGCCTCTCCCTGTCACTCCATGTCAGAGGTCTGGTGTAATATCCACATTGGAGTAGAAGCCCTTCGGCCCCTTCCAAGCCTAGCCTGCCTCTCCCTGTCACTCCATGTCAGTGGTCTGCTGTAATATCCACATTGGACTATGAGATGCTGTTTCATTAGGGAACATTGCTTCTATTTTTCATAAAAGATAGGCAGGTGCAGACCATTTATGAATCTTGAGCAGGTCCGATTTGGTGCTAAGTTTACCTCAGATGGCCTAGGGAACGGAGGGGCTGGGTATATTGATGAAAAGAAACCATATAACATCATCATGATGTTACAATATTTTCTATTGTTCTGCCCTCTGGCAAGTGTCATTTCCACTATCTTGTTTATTTTTATAATAGTTTCTATTCATATTGTGTGCACTAGGATAGGATTTGTTTTTTTAATACATCTTGATAATATCTCACTAACTTCCTAGTGTTCTTGAGTGTGCCTATTCATGATGAAAGAGGGTTTGGGTTTCCCTAACCTTTTTCTGTGAAGTCTTGTAGGACTGACCATTACCTAAAACTCACCGCACTCATGTAATGCACAAGTTGCATTTGACGTCTTTTCCTTTCCAAACAGCTGAAACATCAGTCTCTGGAAAATCACAGCCGCTGATGCCCGTTCAATAGGTACCCGCTTTCATTGAAACTCCCATAAACAAGGAAAGTTGAGTAGTTCTTGCAATCCGAGTCAAGCTGCATCTGATGATACGCCAATGAAAGGTCTACTGTAGAGAACCACTTAGCACCTTTGCCCATGACCAGCATCTCATTAATGAACGTTAAAGGGAACCTATCCGTGATGATGTTATTATTCTGATGGCGTAAATGACACACAGCATGATTCTGCCATTGCTGAGTTGTGCTACCACGAAGACTGAAATACAATCAGATGCCTGAATCGGCTCAATGATTGAAGGTGACACCAGCTTCTCCAACTCATGTGAAACCTCCTCCCACAACATCCCACAATATCATGGGTACATTCATGACTTTGTGAATTTTTCATTGAGCATTCTTCCTCAACAAAAGTTTATGCTCATTGATTAACTGATTGATCAATTCTTAAAAGGAAACACCAAAGTCCAATAGCCAACCATATCAGTCTTTTACCCCTTCAGGGTTTATATCTGTTTCAAAATGTTTGTCACAAAATTTACAGACAATTTTTCCCCCCAGCAATTCTCACTCACAGCTGTAAAGGGGGAACAGAATCACCATAAATCTCAAATGAAACAGCACCAATGGTCATCATGCACTCTAGCTTATCTTTCAATATTCTGCACTCACCGACATTCAATACTCAGTTATCGCTGATATTCACTCATTCTGACCTCCTTCCCAGGCTTCATCATCAAGACTTTGCAAACTGTCACACTCTTCACCCACGAACTTAACACTGCTATCCTTTGTTGCTCTGCACATACTTGCAAAATGTCCCACAACACCGCACACACCATGCACAACATACTGTACTGTTGCAATGATAACACCTGGAAGGGTTTTTACCCATGACCTTCCCATTTTTTAACCAATCTCCTTTCAGGAATATCTCTCCCCCTGCCAATCATGCGTGTGCTATTGTCCACGAGTCCCGTTTCAGAACACTCGAACACCGTCGCATCATCTCTACCTTACGCACAATAGGTAAATATCACTCGAGGCAGCCACCATTCACCCACAAACATTCTGGAATGGAGGAATCCCTTGTGTGCATAACAACTCGACCCCTTATGAGATCATCTTGCAACACAACAAATTTGCAGCCTAGTGCTAGTTTGTCTACACAACAATGCTGTCCTCTATGGCTCTTTCTTTCCTTGTCTCCTCTGCAAAACTTTGTAACGAGTCATGTCTGTGCAAACCTAGCCGCAAAATGCATTATCCACATCTGCGAGTGCAGCATTAAAAACAGTAGTATCTCCAACAACAGCAGTTTCAGTCCTTTGACACAAAGAATGTCAAAGGACATGACACTCTCTTCATCAATCGCAGAAATGTAGTTGAGGAAATAGTCTTTCCATTCTCACCACCTCGCGGATGGTTCATCCCCAGTAGGCCAGAATGGCCATACTCACGCTTGTGCACAGGTGGAATTGTCCAGAGTCCATACTTCAGCGGACACCTGGACTAGTTCACTGCCCATCTTTCACCACCCAAAGCACAGAAATGACAAACCTCACCTCTGTGGTCAATGAACGGCGGAGTATAAATGAGAGGATGTGGCGTAACGGTCAGAGCTTCCGACTTTGGAGCTGGGGAACCAGGTTGCAGTCTCGGCGGCGGCTCAACATCCTGTGATTCTGTGCAAATCACTTAATCTCCCCGTGCCTACCAAAAATGAATTAACTGTTGCTCATGTAAAGCGCTCCCATACCTTCGAGTCGAGTTTGCGCAAAAATCTTCAACGAATTCAAATTTGGCAAATACTAGAATAGCATGAAAGATTTGGTCACAGCCGTATTGCTTACTCCAAAAGTGGCAGTCTCAGTCCTTCCCAGAGAGCATAAAATGAGTGCGTCATTTCCAGTGCGTCGGTTCCGATTACGGAACACAATTCAGCTGCTCCAATGGCACTTTGTCTCTGAAGACAAACAGTGCCAGGGCCCTCATCAGGAGGCCACTGCAGCTTGCACCACTCACTGCCCCTGCCAGTGCTGCCAATGACACTAACCATCACACTCTTACAAGTGTGACAATTCACACTATTCCAGGCTCCCAACACTATAAGGAAGGGTGCACGGCAGGGATTAGTGATTTTTAATGACTATTGAATTAATAAACAAATGTTGTATTGCTCATGTCTAAATTAGACAGACTGCACCACCAGGTGGCAGATTGTCCAAGTGCTGGTGTTGACAATTAAGTTCTGGCACTGCAAATCCCCTGCTCAAATGAAACACTGCCAACAGACTTGGTCAGGTTGCGTGAGTCCATGTAAACCGGCACTGATGTACACATGAGAATGTCAGCATACTCACAGCACCATGAAAACGCTAGAAACTCGCACTTCCACAATGCAGTGGTACCGTGTAGGTCAGCTCTCACAGCAATCTGATGTTTACTCCCGTCGAGACTGAAAGCCAGATAAAGGCAATGGTACCTTCTGTGTGGAAATTCTGAAGACTAGTAGGCATCAGAATCCTCCATCTGAGAATAGTAGTCAGCAAAATCCTCCACCATAATCCTTAAGAGAAAATGTCCTTAAAATATTTGTGCTTTGCACGCATAGCGCCTCCTCATGTTCCTGATCACTCTTTGCCACATGTGTTGTATTACTCCTTCCAATAAATACTCCACAACATGGGGTTACACAAAGATACAATTTATTTTTCCAAGCTGAGGAGCATCAAAAGATAGGCCTGGCAGCTGGCTAATCCATCGCACTCTGCCCCTAACCGTCAGCACAAGCTCAGAACCATAGAACCCTGAGAAAGGCTCAGCAGTAGCGGCTGCAAGCACTGGTGGGGCGGAGAGCGGAGGGGGGAATACATACAAGAAGACATAATTAAAAATAAATAAAATTGTACTTACCTGCCACTCCGGCGGCTGCCGCCGCCTCGCTCCTCTCTCCCGATTCTCGACTCCAGCAGCTGGTGCACACTGCACAGGCTCCCAGATGCCAATCCCAATGATTCTCTCATTCTGGGAATACTATGCCCAGCATGAGAGAAGCGCTGGGATTGGTCTGAGTGCCTGGGTTCGGCGCTCAAACAGTGACTGGGAGCCAAGACGGCCGGCCAAACCGTCATGTGCACTTATGGTGCCCACCACTACTCCTCCTCCCTGCTCCAACGTCACATAGCCCCGCCCCGCCCTAACCTGGCTCCATAATAAAAATAAAATTATAATAACATAACGTTATTGATGTTGTGTTATTATCATTTTATTTTTCCTGTTACACTGCTCAGACCTGTGGTCTCTGTGGCTGGGTAGGTGCGCCCTACCATGACGCAACAGGAAAAGGGCTGGTAGCATTACAGACCTCTACCACCGCATCACTAACAATGACATGGGCGCTGTAGTTAGAAATGATGGGGCATGTTTACAAGGAGTTAGTGCCGCAGCAGCGCCATTTTTTTTTTTTACGCAGTGGCGGCGCAATTAATGCTCCACACTGCTCCATATTTACAAACTGATGCTTTGGGCCCAATGCGTCAGTGTGTAGAGGCCTGCGTCACATTATACCTGCACCAGGTATAATGTATTCAGGGTAGGCGTTCCCACGTGAAAAGCCACGTAGAATTGACACTGTGAAATTTGCAACTTTTCACTACTTCACTCTACGACTTGACTGCATCAAAATCCCTATGCCTTCTCAAACCAGGCGAAAGGATTGACGCAGGACTTTTAACACCGGACTCATCTCTGTGTTCTGACGCATTGCTGGAGTTGTGTCAGTCTTACGATCAATTCCAGCAATGCGTCACTTTAGCGCCAAAAGATGCGTCGGAATTTCTGACACATCCGTGAATCTTTGTGCCATGGAGCAGTGTATTGTAAATACAGCGCATCCATGGCATTGTTAGCGCATTAGTGGAAGGCGCAAGAAATCTAACGCATCAATGCCTATGTGTCAGTTCTTGTAATTATGCCCCGGAGTGTGGCAGGAAGACGGGAGCATCCAAATGCCCATTTTATTGCTGCCCACCTGACCTGGTGACGCGTGTGGAAGAGATGAGTGGAAGGATGAGTGACCGCCCTCTGAGGCTGAAGGAGCGGTCCTGAAGATGTGTCCTGATAGGCACTACATCAAGGTGGCGAGGGGAGCACTGAAACATGGGGACAGAAAGAAAGACTCGAGCAGAAGGAGGGACAAGGAGACACTGGAGAGGCAGGCATTGAAACTGGAAGGTAAACTTAGAGACAGTCAGCAGAAAAGGTTCTGTCTCTGATCACTCATTTGTGGTCTCTTGCTGGGGATGCCATAGCCCTCTTCATTGCTTGTGTGGTAATCAATCCAACTGCTGTCATGTCCTTGAAGGCAGGTAAACTTTGGTACTTTTGCTTTCACTGTGTACACATCCTGTTTGCACGTGTGATGCGGCAACAGCATCACATGTAGGTCAGTAGACTTGTTTTGCCTATGTTTGCTAGGGACAAGATTTTGAAAAGGGCAACTCCTCACACTTACCTGTGTTGTCATACCCCTCCCTCCTATGAGAAACAAATAAACTTTCTGACTCTTAAAATATGTTCACTCAAGTCCAACGCTAGTCATTTGGAAAATGTATTCTCCCAGAAGCTGTTTCCAAATCTACTTGCTGAGTGTTGCCAAATAGAGGAGTTTATAGGGAAACAGCACACACTGAGTTGTGTAGCTTGACTCAGCATTATGCTTCACCACAGCCCTGCATGCTGGATGGTCAGCCTCATCTAATGCCCTAGGCTGAAACATGGGAACAGGGACTCTTTGGAACACTACAGACCTCAAATATGGTGAAGTGCCTGCCCCCTGGCGCTATTAAACTAAATTACTAAATTACTAAATTTACCAAATTAAACTAAAGTACAAAAAAACATGGTTTGAGGTATATAAATTGCTTTATTTTAACCACATTTAAATGAAGCAAAATCAAACTGCAACAGATTTCTCAAGAAAAAGTTGCATTTAGAGTTTGAAAAATTCCATAACACTGTAAAAGACGATTTTATACTTCTAGTCTGGCCCTGATAAAGTGACATATAATAGAGCAGAGACGCGAAACACGTTGGCCTTTTTTTTCCTCTGGATTACAAGTATATGAATAAAAATAAATGGTCTATGGCCGAATAAACTACTGTCCTGTTCTCATTCTGGATTACTAGTGAAGGAATAAAAATAAATGGTCCATGACCTATAGGAATACCATCTAAAACATTTGATATATGGTGAGACATCAATGGTTGAAATCCAATTTATAGACCTCCAACCATGTCTTTTAGTATTATCTAATGTCCAGCCATCAGGTAATGTCCAGCTACAAGAGGCCTATCCTCACCTGCCCTGGCTTAGGAATGAGGTTAATGTCCGCCATTTCTTGTATGCTAAAATAAAACCCAACTTTGAGGCGGAGGTCCAGATGGAAGACTGAAAGAAAGAGGTGCCACCGAAAGAGAAGGACAGCAAAAAGAAGAGCATGAAGCGTAAGAAAAGAAACCAAAGTTTGACAGGGTAAAGGTGCAGTATCACAACATCACAGGCAGTGCTTAAATTATTTTTAAAACATGTGCCGGGGCCCTCATCTGAAGGCTACTGCAGCTTGCACCACCCATTGCCCCATGCCATGACGCCAATGACAGTACCAACACACCTACTAACCATCACACTCCTACAAGTGTGACATTTCAGACTATTCCAGGCCTCAAAGCTATAAGAGTGGTTTGGCGGCAGGTATTAGTCATTTACAATGTATATTGAATTAATAAACAACTGTTGTTATGCACATCTCTAAATTAAACAGACAGCGCCGCCATGTGGCATAAGTGCTGGTGTTGACAATTCTGTGCCAGTGCCGAGCACCAGAAACCACCGACTCAATTTAAGCACTGATCGTAGAGACCCAGTGCATGAACACACCGCCATTGCTAGGACTGAGGGAATCACTGACCTTGGCCTTGCGTTCCTGGATCAGGGCTTCCACGGAGTCCTTCAGGTCGCCATCTTTGGAGGAGGCATCGGTGAAGACGAAGATCTCAGAGTGCGGCGGGGTGTTCATCAGAGCCAGCTGTGGAAACAAGGACCAGTGACGAGGTACAAGGTGATGAAACAGGGCTCAATGAGCAAGAAAGAGTGCAGCTAGAGAGGAAGGCTAGCATGTGTGAGTAAAGTAATACTTAAGGCTTTCAGAGGGTTGTAGCGACAGTGCTGCGGGTGTAGAGGCATGATTAATCTGATATTCAAGGCGCGAGGGGAGCTCTGAGGAAATAGGTATAAGTACAAATATATTTAAATGTAAAGAGGTCGCTTGGAGGGTTGTAGATGCAAGCAAAGCTGCATATATAAATTCAACAGGAGTAAAATTTAGTTGTCTATTAATTAAAGTGCTTTTTCAAATACAAATAGGTATTGTGTTTTGATTTATTTAGTGCTATTATGTGCTTTGCAGAGTTCGGAGTTTCTAAACTACAGGCCTCCAGGAGTAAGCCTTGGACTGCTCGGCCTCACCACCCTGAGGGGCTAGTACTAAATGGATGCACCTGGGATTCCCCTCAGGTCCATCAGTCAGGTGGGCCAGGGCTTTGTCTCCACCTCAGTCAGGTTGGCCAGGGCTTTGTCTCCACCTCAGTCAGGTGGGCCAGGGCTTTGTCTCCACCTCAGTCAGGTGGGCCAGGGCTTTGTCTCCACCTCAGTCAGGTGGGCCAGGGCTTTGTCTCCACCTCAGTCAGGTGGGCCAGGGCTTTGTCTCCACCTCAGTCAGGTTGGCCAGGGCTTTGTCTCCACCTCAGTCAGGTGGGCCAGGGCTTTGTCTCCACCTCAGTCAGGTGGGCCAGGGCTTTGTCTCCACCTCAGTCAGGTGGGCCAGGGCTTTGTGTCCACCTCAGTCAGGTTGGCCAGGGCGTTATCTCCACCTCAGTCAGGTGGGCCAGGGCTTTGTCTCCACCTCAGTCAGGTGGGCCAGGGCTTTGTCTCCACCTCAGTCAGGTGGGCCAGGGCTTTGTCTCCACCTCAGTCAAATGGGCCAGGGCTTTGTCTCCACCTCAGTCAGGTGGGCCAGGGCTTTGTCTCCACCTCAGTCAGGTGGGCCAGGGCTTTGTCTCCACCTCAGTCAGGTGGGCCAGGGCTTTGTCTCCACCTCAGTCAGGTGGGCCAGGGCTTTGTCTCCACCTCAGTCAGGTTGGCCAGGGCTTTGTCTCCACCTCAGTCAAATGGGCCAGGGCTTTGTCTCCACCTCAGTCAGGTGGGCCAGGGCTTTGTCTCCACCTCAGTCAGGTTGGCCAGGGCTTTGTCTCCACCTCAGTCAGGTGGGCCAGGGCTTTGTCTCCACCTCAGTCAGGTGGGCCAGGGCTTTGTCTCCACCTCAGTCAGGTGGGCCAGGGCGTTATCTCCACCTCAGTCAGGTGGGCCAGGGCTTTGTCTCCACCTCAGTCAGGTGGGCCAGGGCTTTGTCTCCACCTCAGTCAGGTGGGCCAGGGCTTTGTCTCCACCTCAATAAGGTGGACCAGGGCTTTGTCTCCAACTCAGTAAGATGGGCCAGGGCTTTGTCTCCACCACTTTGATCTTCTTCTCGAAGTACATTGATAGCGTATAACAGTTACAGGTGTGCTGACACAGACACTGCATCCTCATGATTTCACCCCCCTGATAAATACAGTAGAGGGAGGTACATTGTGAGCTTTCTGACAAATACAGTAGTAAGGGATTTAACTTTGCGAATTCTGTGACAAATAAGAAGGGGTTTTACATTGTGAAAGGGGTAACTATAACATATGCCCTAAAGTAACTATAACTCACACCCCGCACCAATGATGTCATTTCAGATGTTGCAGTGATGTCATCAATGATTTCAAAAAACAAGTCATAAGTGATGGAATATGTGAGGTATGTAGCAGTGCCTGGTGAGGGTGCGAGTTATAGTTACTTTAGGGCAGGAGTTATAGTTACTTGAGATAACTATAACTGGTGAATTTCAGTGGTTTTGTTAGTTTAAAACAGTGTATATTAATTGACATTTTCACCAAATTATAATGTCCCTTTAACCTTTGTTTTTTTATTGAATTTCTATGGGTCTTTTTTAACATAAAAGTAAGAGGTACATCGCCATGCGAGTTTTGGGGTTGTGCTCAAGCCTCCGCCATGCATGACTGCCTTCGGCCATGCGTGGCAAGGGATTTGGCTCAGGGCCGGGCCTTTAAATAAGCCCTCTTAGGGCAGTAGGGAGTGCTCCTTGCAGGAGCAGTGAATCATAAATATTTAATAATAAATCATTCATTTTTGGTTTCCTTTTGGGTTTTTTTCTATGGGTGCCCTAGTGCGCACCTGGGGCACCCACACATTATTTTTTAGTTGGGGACCGCCACCCCTATCGGCTTTCCAGCCAGCTCCCATTTTGATGCCAGTGGGAGCCAGTCATAACTTTTCTTTCGTGGGTGCCCCAGTGTTGACGCAAGGCACCCACACAGCTTCAAGGTCCCCGTGGCCCCTGCGGGTTTCCCAGTCAGCACCTATTATGGTGCTGGCGAGAGCCGGCTCTTTTACTTTGCTACCGTCTGAGTGGGAAAAGCATTGTGTTCCCTGACTGGGAGAGTGTCTGCACTCTCCCAGGCAGGGAACTGCTGTGTCCCTTGGGATGGGGTCCCAGGGACAGTGCTCACGTCAGGCCCCAGGTGATGGGGACCCTGTGGCCGCTGACCGGCTCAGGGAGCTGAGGCCGCATGCCTCCCTCCCTTAGTTTTAAATATCAGTCCCGGGAGATGGGGTCCTCGAGGTCTAATTAAAGCTCAGGAAGAGAGGGCCATGTGCCCACCCCCCAATATTAATTACAGTGGCACTGGGGGATGGGGTCCCCGGGGCCTAAAAAAGGCTTGTGAAGGGGGGCCACGCAAGTATTGTGGGCAGAAATATGGTCCAAGATACAGGTCATGTCCTAAATATCGTTTACAAAAATATCATCCTATTGGGTGTAGGGTTTCTATTATTATGTCCTATGGGCAGTGTTTTTGTAAATCATATGTAGAATACAATATTTATGTTAATTATCTTACTTTCAAAAGAGGTCAACTCTCTTGACATTTTACCTGATCTCTGTACAATTCTACACTATCAATTTTTTTTTTTTAGTATACAAGTGATATGTTGATAAACCTCCAAGATATGTTTATACCAACTTTCATTCTCTACAACCATTCACATCTGTCTCACACCTTACTGACGTTACTCACTGATACATGTTTTGTGAATTGCATCCATGGTATTGTGATCTTTTCATGATGAAAATCAGTAAAACTTGTCAACAACATTTTGCTCTGTTTTCCAAGAGGATGCACACCTGGATAGCAGACAGGCTCATCTCTGGCTCGTCCCCGCCTCCCAGCGCACTGAGCTTGTTCAGGAAGGTCCAAAACTCGTCTGCGTCCCGGGTCTTGTACACCGGGCCGTATTCTGGAGGGAAGAAGAATTGATGCATCAGTAACTGGAGAGGTCAAACATTTAAGGAGTATGGATGCCATATCAACCCTGTATCTATTACCTCCATAAGCAACAGTTGGAGACTTCAAGCTTTCAACAAATGTGATTTCATGTGGATAAACCATATGTACAGTCTTGAATATCTGCGCTCATTCCTTTCATCCATGAAAGGGGAGAGGTGACTGAGCTCAAGTCATGTGGCTAAGTTCAAAGATAAGGGTCAGTCTAAATTTTCTGGTTGGTTACCTACAGGTGATTCTCTACCTATGTGCATTACAAAGAAGATGATGGCATGTTAAACAGAGGGATGTGCACTCACACTAGTATCACATATTGGCTTAGCTAGGATCCATACTAGATCTGTCACAGAAAATACTGTATATGATTGTATGGCAATTTAAAGTGACAAACATGAAATAGAAGCTTGGAGATCTATCCTTCTCCTGGTCTATTTGTGTTACCTTTCCAACCATTCAAATATAAACTTTTGGAAAGAATCAGGTAAACAAGATGGGACAAAATAAATTATTAATGAGGCATTACTAAAGGTTTAACTCAGAGAAAATGTGAAATAAGTATTTTAAGCAGCACCAAAACACTATTAAGTTTAAGAATTTTAACAGTAAAATTTCCAAACCAGAGTAGTAAAAAAAAACAATACATATTAGGAAAAACAATACAAAATGGTAAAAAATGGTTACGCAGATCAAGACCTATGCATTTTTGAAGAAAATATCAAAAAATTGCCACAAAAAACGATGAAAAAGAAGTCAATGTTAGCTTACAGGGTACAACTGGTGCCTTAACATGTTAATGGAGCACGCCTCAGCTAAAGCCTAGCGGTTCAAACCAATTAACAGTTTTACCCTCAGACTTAGGGCATTAGTTTGAGTTCAGTACACAGGTTATGCATTCACAAACGTGACATAGTACACTGCCCACCAAACCATCGGTCTTCCCACCTCATTTAATAATGAAAGGACCTTCAGTACTTCGTCGATAGAGTCCCGGTTGGCTCTGTTTACAGAATACTCAGAGGTCCACCGCCACCTTTACCTATTGGTACTAAATGCTCCGAGCGGGACCAACTTCAAATCTGCAACCGTCTAAGTCACTTGGCCACCTATCACTGTATGTTTGCATTCAGTCTTGTTCCCGTAGCATGAAGTGTTCCAACCCAGCAAGACACAGTCGTCAAGGAGAGTTCCATGTGGCTCATTCCTTGGATACGCCACTGGTGTCCCACTGAAGCCTTCGGATTTGGCACAAAGGCTTAAGCTGGCCAATCTTGAAAATCACAGCCATCATAGGCCATGTTGCCTTTTCTAGCTCTCCTCAAGTCATTTTTTGGCACTGTAAACCTTCAAGTGGGACAAGGCAGGGAGCCATGACTGGACAAAGCTCCAGGAGGCCGATACCTTCTCCGCGAAGACCTGCTGAATTTTTACTCCTTGTAGCAAAAGGATCAGGGTAGTACACACCAGGAAAATCTCCTCTAAAGCTGTACTTTTCTGATATAGTCTAGGCCCCTCAAAGCAGTTCTTAAGAGGTTGAAAAATCCAAACTTCTCAGAATGCTGGATATCTTCCCAGAATGCTGGATGCCTAAAAGTTCCCAGACTGCTTCCATGATATGAGGACATAGGAGCAGTGGGAGGCGAAGACAACCACTTACCCCAACCTGGACGTAGCCAAAGTCCAGTACAAACCGGTTTGTTGGTTCTTCCACAAAGTTGCCCTTCCTTGATCCTGGAACCACAGGAGCCTGCCCTGAGGAGCGCTTCCAAAGCTTGGGCACACGGTAAAGCAGGACCTAGCCGTTTCCCAGCAGACAGCAGCAGACACTTCCTTCTTTCTTTCCTCTTCCTGTTCAGGTGTGCTCTCAAGTCACTAGGGCCATTGGTGAAATGACATAAGCCTATCCTGAAAAAAGTTCTTACACTGAGTTCATCACTGTTCTGCAGCATTTCATTTAACATTATTGCAAATCAATGGGAGAATGCCACTTCCTCTATTGGGGGTCTGACTGCCCCTCCCAATGGGAGTCTATTTAAATGAGGTTCCTTCCTCACCCCATCAGTGGAAAACCTACTGACACTGGTTTTGGGTTCCGGTCACTTCCTGGGGGTGACAGCAGCCAGCCTGAGAAAGCCAGCATCAAAGGAAGGCTCAAACCAGAGCCTTGCTGTGGTGCAAGCATGCAGCTGTCACAGCTCCTGTCTATACTTGGGGGCCTATTCACGAGCCGGTTTGCGTCACTCTTGCACCACGCAACGTGGTGCAAGAGTGACGCAAACATTACATGTGATTTATTAAGCAGCACAAGGCCACTTTGTGTGGCCCTGAGTGGCTCCATAAATCTGGAGTAAAGCAGCGCAGCGCAAATCACTGCGTTGCCTTACTCTGCCCTAGGAAGGCGTTCCATGGGCGTTGCATATGTGTTCCCAAGCAACTCCCATGGTTTTTGACACGTTCCCATATTTACTAGAACTGGTAAACCTGGGAATGCGACAAAAAGATACCTCTCCCGGGAGAGGCGTAACAAGGAGAATACCCTTATTTCTCCTCAGTACTTCCCCATTCTATGTGTGCTGCATTCTCCAGCACACATAGATAGAACAATACGCCTCTCAGGATTGTTTTTGTGCAGGAAGGTCTTCGTGCACAAAAACAATCCTGCATGCAATGGAGGCACCCGTGCACCATGGTGGTAGGGTGTCTGCGTTAGCGCTAGGCTGCCAAAATGGCGCCAGACCAGGGGATAAGGCAAGAATGAGCCGTATTGACTTAAATACGGTGCATTCCTGCCCTTCCCCTGTCACGTAGCAAGGTACTTGCTGCGCTGCGCTGCACTGCGTGACAAGTTCATAAATAGGCCCCTTGGTGCAAACAGGCAGTGTTATCTGTTCTCTTCCTATCCATCACAATCCTAGATAACAGTGGGTGTAAGTTTCTGAAATTAATCTCCCCTTGTTTTCCCGCCACAAATCATCCACCGCCAGCAGATCCAAAAACTCTTCTATTCCCCTGATTGGAGCGTGTCACACTTCTTCCATGGATTCGGGACAAGTAATTACAAAGGGCCAAGAGAAGTGTCCTGTGATAAATGCCGTGCACTGTATGGTTATGCAGTATTAGCTCTCGTCCAGAGAATGGGGCATGTTTGGTCCTCAGGCTGGATCCTGGGTGGGAGGTGACATCTAATGGAGCCTGGGGAAGGTGGTGGGTGGCTATTGGAGGCGTGTGTGTGTCAGAAGGGGTGGTTTGTAATATTTGGTGTTCATCCTGCTCTTTCCCTTGTGCTCAAGGATAGCTATGATGCCACTTTTCTTAAGTCACTTATGTGGGTGTGTGAGTCTGTACTGGATCTCACATGTGACATCTGACTTTCACGCAACGGGTGCAATTTTTGTGCCACTTTACTGCAGCCTTACCTACATGCCAGATGTGCCAACTCTGATTTAGCCAATTGTTCCCCATGTTTAGGGATCAGGACAGACGCAGGCAGGGGTTTCACGTCCTCTCGGTTCCTAGAATTAAAGTATGCCTGCAAATTTACATCCTTAAAATCAGATACTTTAGAGTGAGTAAGTGAAAAGATGAGGTTTTTTATGCACAAGTTCACCAGAGTGAATTAACGTTGCCTACTTAGTGGAAACAAATTTCTTCTATGTAAGGACCTGGGTTAGTTCTCACCTGAAGTACAGCAGGATACTGGGATATTTGAGATGCCATTTAACATGAGTGATGCAATACAAGAGGTTGTAACCAGTGAATGGCGGGTGTGCAACTTATAGTTAGTTCACTAAACTATAACTATCCAATTTCAGGAAGTTTTTGTGTTTTTTAACGTTAGCACTCATCTCATTTAAGTACCTAACTTTAACGTCACTTTGGTACACCTGGGACCACCATAGGTAATCCTGGTCTGAGGTCACGAAGGCAGCACTTTCAATAAAAAGAAAAAGTTCTGTAAGAGGCCTTTGTAGGTCTGGCATGACAGTGCAACGATCTGCGTGACCTACTGTTTCTAGAATGCAGAATGTGCGTTTTGGGTGAGCCCACTGCAGATATTGACATGACTTGAAACTGTGTCATTCAACCCTGACTCTGCCAAGAGAAGTTCACCTCATGCTATTGGTTGTTTGGTGTATTATTCCGCCTCCTAGGATACCAATGAAATTCACACACGACTATGGGACTTATTACGAGTACGGCGGTTCACAGGACCACCATACTCGTGGTTGAGGTCCACCCACCGTCACACTGCGGGCCTGCCTGCAGTATTATGAGTGTGGCGGTCGGACCGCCACAAGACCGCCGGCTGCACTGGAATCAAGGATCCCGCCGTGCAGTCAGTCTGGAAATGGGTCCTAATATCTGGTGGTGCCGCTGCGGCACAGCCGAGCATATGATGAGTTGCCTGTCCACCGCTTATTTCATGGAAGTGAGCCCACCATGAAAAGGGTGGCGGAGAAGCAACTAACTGGGCTCTAAGAGGGCCCCCTGCCTCTCCTGGGCCGGGGGGTGCATGCAGGGGGGCACATGTTGTGCCCCCTTGTAATTGAACCCCATTCCTGCACGGTGCCACATCGTGCAGGAACATGCTGCAGGTGTTCTCACGGCAGTGGGCTGCATGTTATGTTCTACTATGAGCCTAACAGCCCACCGCCGTGAGACCACCACAGGATTCAACTCTGAATCTGGTGGGCGCACCGTGGCGGTCCTCCTACGGCCGGAGTGGTGGCGGTGCCGCAGGAGGACCGTCAAAGTCATAATAAGGCCCTATATTACGTCTGAAAAGTACACTGCATCACCGGACTTTTTGTCACATTCAACACTTCAAACCTGCATTATGTACAGAAATTAATCCTTATTTCACTGCAGTACACGTTTTTATTAGTGTCTGGCTGCAAACAGTCTTAGTTATCTATTTGCAGATGCTCATAGGTTCCACAGCTTACAGGTCTGGTACACTATAGGTGCATACACGACACAATGGACGTCCCATTCTGACAGCAGTGATATCGTTTGGAAATGTTCTGCGTCACCATCTCACATACATGGCATACTAGCGCCATCATGTGTCTCCTGTTGGTATTACAGGCATGCAAGCCAGACACAATGGCATATCTATGCTTGTTAAATTCTTTAAGTGTTGGAGGCAAGCTGACCTTTCACTTTTGCTCTACCTTTTTTCTTTTTTACTAATAAACTGTTATTGTAGACGATAAATGACAGTTTTATCTTGTTGCTAGAGCAGCCATTCCTGAACACAGCAACGCGGTTTCTTAATCCTCACCCATTGTCCTACATGCACTTTCAGGAGCTCACTACTACCATTCCTACAATCCGCCCAAGCTCTTAATCAATGTCGTATTTTCTCTTCAAACCTTTGCACTTTCTACCTCGAATCCATATCACTGGCAAACTTCCCTTTCTTTTCCTGGTGATGACTTAGCCACCATGGAACCAGCGTGGCAACTGGTCCCCTTCCTCTCAGTAATGAAAATGGTGATCTCCCAGTCACTACATTGAGCATCTGTAATAAGTCCATGTAGTCGAGGTGTAGTATGAAGATGAATGCTTTATTGATACAGTGTAGGCAAGTATCAAGCATAGAGCCCCACCAGGAGCAGCCTCCTTGCTACTCAGCCCATCCTCTCAACTGACACACTACACTCAGGCATTCCAACATTCCATTACCTCACCACGCACCAGCATTCCACAGTACATCCACATTGGCTGAGCAGCAAGGCAGAGAAGCAGGAAAGGTGCATTGCACTGAAGACCAGCATACAACAGCGTCGCTCCACAGGATAACATTGTCGCCTGCAATGTCTTCCTCTAACACACTCCAGATTTCAGCGCCAACTAAATGGATTCCTTTACCACTCAGTTAAAGCGTTCCACTTGACCATTTGCCTCTGTATGATGCAAGGCTACACAAGAGTTCCGAATACCGCTACATTTTAAAAATGGTTGCATCTTCTATGATGGAAACCGAATCCCATTATCAGACACTAACATTTAATGTATGCCCTCATGACAAAATAGATCTTCTAAAGAATTGACCACTAATTCTGATGTTATATTAAGCCCCCTAGCCTGCTTGCTTCTAACTGCCTTCACATTCAAATCTCCCCTCACCACGAACCTTCCACATTCCACACACACTCCAGCTACGCTCTACATTCTAAATTCTATATTTCTCACCGACATTCACATTCCATATCCCAACAATCACATGAAGTCTACATGCCTGGCTGCAAATATAAGCAAAAACAACAATTCTTTAGACATGACATGGCTATCCCAAGGCACCCTTCTACCTGGGTCATGGAAGGGTACCAGTACGTAGTAGTCGGGCTCCTCTGGTGTGTAGCGTCGCTTCTCGATGATAGCCCGGGTCTGCAGCTTGGCTGCCGTGATCTCCTCGCCCATGCTGCCTGTGGTGTCGATGACGAAGCTCAGACCCATGGATGAGCCAATGTTCAGAAGCCTGTTGGAAGTAGACACGAGGTGAGAACTAGTGTAGCCCAAAATAAACTAAAAATAACAAGTTCACAAAGCAAGCGTAAACGGAAACATCTGGAACACGTGGGAGGTTCTCCAGAAGCTCAACAGGCAACAATGCCCTTGAAGCCTACGTTGCACCATAGATGTTTAGGGGCTTATTTATAAGCCCCTTGTGACACTTTTGTGCCGCAGTTGAATCACTTTTCGTGGCACATCGGTGGCATAAACAATGCGCCACGTTGCACCATATTTACAAGGTGACGCATCTAGGCAGATGCGTCACCTTGTAAAGCCCTGCGCCACATTATACCTGCGTCAGGTATAATGTATGAGGGGGCGTTCCCACGCAACAAAGCCTCCTAGGAGTGGAGCAGTGAAATCTATCAGATATTTCTGCGCCACTTCTAGGACGCCACTGCATCAAAACCTTACGCCTGCCTCATAGCAGGTGTAATGGTGACACAGTGCTATGTGTATGGGTCTGACTCATGCATTGCTGGAGTTGTGCCATGCTTGTGACACAACTCCAGCAATGCGTGATCTTTGCGCCGACAGATACATCAGGATTCCTGACGCATCTGTCACTCCTTACAACATGGAGCGCCATACAGTAAATACGGCGCATCCATCGTGTCACAAGAAGGGCGCAGTGAAAACTGTCGCATCGCTGTTTTCATGCAGCGATGTGACAGTTGTCGTAAATAAGACCCTTAATCTATAACGTAACACAAGGATCAAGGGCCTGACAAAAAATGTAGGAGTATGTTTATAGAGTGTATTCCTTTAAGAAAGTCCAAAAAGCTTTCTCAGTCTGGCAACTAAAATATTCCTATGTATGACTTCCACTGGAAGCCTTTAGAATGAATATCCAGAATCTAAACCTGGTTATTCACTGCTATGAGGTAGGAACGGGGGAAATAAAAGGTGCTTCCCACTCTGGCTGAATCATAAATGAATTTCAGGCTGCTATGATTGAGCTCTCTGGGAGCCTGTCAGTGCAGGGCTGGCTCTGTCACAGCTATTGGAAGGGAAAGGGTGAGAGGGCACAGAGGGTGGTAGGGGTGATGGACAGGAGGCCAGGTTTGTATTTTATACCTTTGGGGCAGGGAGGAGAGGCCGTATTTTGTATGGCTCTCTGATGTATCCTCTGCCCTTGCGTAGCAGGTACAAATAGGGGCAGATGATTTGTGTGGACCAAACATAACATAAAATTATAGATGGAGAATAGATATTGTTGCTACGTGATAGAGGGATTTGAGAATGCCCTGGCCGGGCTCTCTGAGATCCTGTCAGAGCAGCGCTGGAAAGAAGGGAGCACAGCTTTGGGAGGAGAGGGAAGGGAATGTGCACAGGGAGTAGGGTGGGTCGCAGGCGGCCATGTTTATTTTTTTTTACTTGGAACAGGGCGGAGGGGCCATGGTATTTATGGATCCTCCATTGCTCCTTTGCCCCTACATACCAGTTGACAGAAGGGGCAGATAATGTTTACCCATCTATTAAATTATAAATGAGTAAAAAGTGAATTACTGGGATGTTTTTCACCTTCAGGATTCTGAGTAACATCATAGACTTGAGCTTCGCTCTTGTTGTCTGTTTGAAGTCACTCAGAACCACTTGGTGAAAAACATCCCTATCATTTACTATAATTCTTTATTTTTCTTTCACAGTGGATACTAAAGACTATTTGCCAAAACGTGTTTCAGAACACTCAATGTCACCTCATCAGGGAGTAGATAAACGTACAGTATGGTAGGAACAGTGAGTGTGTGTAGATTCAGGGGCTTATTTACAAGCCCCTTGCACCGCCGGTGCGTCACTTTTTCCCATATTAAAAGCTACACACCGGCGGCTCAAGAAGCTTGTAAATAAGCCCCTCAGTACTTTGTCTGTGCTCTGATAAAGAAGAACATCAGCTCTATTGCTGTGGAAGCACTGCCGCACAAACTGGACCAGCTTCACTGCTCATTCATTTACCTCTACCTTGGTAAAGTCAAGGGAGCTGCTCTGCTGAAGGACCGCCATCCTTCCATCCATCACTAGTTTGTGGGCAAAGCATTTCCAGAGCAAAAGAAAAGGGGAAGTGGACAGTAACAAGTAAGCTAATGGTTTGCTTGTCCCTTGTTTGTTTCAGGCACCAGAAGAGTATGCTTGTCTTATTCTAGAAGCACAGCATTCTTTGCAACAAGTAGACCCCACTAGGGTTTTTGTGCTTGCTGAAGATGGACACCTCTCCAAGAAGCAAGCTGGAAACTGACAAAGCTAAAAGAAAGTTACAAATGTCTATCCCTCGCTCAACCACCAAAAGAGTGAAGGTTTCACTGTGACTGCGCATGACATGGTGAAAGAACCTGGAAGTCACGCGCAGCAGAACGCTGGAGCCGAGAGTCAAAGAGCAGCAGATGACCTCATGAAGTGCTTGTCCTTCACTTCCGCCCGGAGCTCGCGCAGAAACCGGATGGACGCCTCCTGGGCCAGCTTAGCGGCATCATGGTGGAGGTAGTGGTGGGGAGAGAAAACTGGAGACGTGCTGTCCTTGTTGATGCCGCCGCGGGGGTTGCGGTGGGTGCTCTCATCAAAGTATCCACCGTGGCTGCATTTTCCTATTGGGAGTGGAAACAGAATTGAATCAATCATTAAGAGAAGCATACAGCTAATCTGTAGAGTTTCTCATCCCTTGTAGGATGCAGGATGTACACATCTGCATGATACAGTATCCACAGAACTCTGATTCATCACAGCGCCTCTCTCACAGAGCTTACCTGCTCATCTTACACCACTACACAAGCCATAACACCCAGCAACCCTTCTTCATGCTTGACCCAGGCCCACTCATTTAAACATGTTCAACTTTCACCTCCACTTACCCTTTTCTTTAAAGCAATGCCATAAATCCAGCTCCTCGCCTTTCCATGCTGCCACTATTCTTGCCTTTACCTCCACCCAGACCTTCAGTCTCCCCGTTTCTACTTATCTAAATGTTAGAATTTTCCCCTCTACTTCACACCTTGCCTTCCTCCCACTTTGGGTCCATCACTCCTACTCCAACCGTGCAATTTCTTTCTGTGCTGTAAAAATCATCCTCTCATCCTACAATTCTTCTTCCATTCGTTACAACGCCACTGTCACTGCATATGTACAGTTTATCTGTAGTATCTGGCTGCAAAACTTTAATCACTCGAACTCTTCCTTCCACTCAACGTGAGTCTCTCTTGTACCAACCCTGAGATTCCTTGACCCTTTGCTCTACTACTAAGTACTTCATCTTTATCGCTTTGCTCCTTCATCTCCACTCTGCCATGTCAGCTCATCTCCTCCATCCTGGCGTTCCTCAAGCTCTGCGCTGCAATAACTACTCACCGCTAATCCTTCTCCCCACTCTACTCTATCGAGCTCCTGGTTCTCGCCTATCCCAGGCTATCGAGTAGCTGACTGAACGTTGAGGCTTGGCTCATCCAACATCATCTTTCTCTCCATTCCAGTGTTCAGTACCTTCTCTGTGCCTAAGACCTTTCTGCATATTTTCCATGACACTCAGCGCTTTGCACTTCCCGTGTCTCATCCCTTCCATCTGGCAAAACCCCCAAATACCCAGCAATATTTCACCTCCATGCTGCCATACCCATCTCCTTTTTCATCTGTGATCATAATCACCCTGGCTCTGTGCTGGATAGCCTCTGAATAGCTTCTTCACCCTGGCCAGGCTCTCATCCGCACCCACCTTGAGTTTCTGTTCCATCATGCATACCTCTTTCCTTATATGTGAACAGCTGCCTCATCCCCAGTGGACTCTCTTCAGTTGCTTACCTGTCCCTGGTTTTTCTACTTCAGTGCCATAATTCCTGTCTTGCTTCTAACCTACACTCCCCCCTTCCTGCTCATCATCCCCACCTGTCCTGCAGATTTGTGCTGCTATTTACAGGTCCCCTGGTACTTTCCTCACCATCTTGGCCTCAAACAAGACCATCACAGCTAAAAACTGTGTTGTTTCACTTCCCTTTGCTATAACTCTCCACCTTTGACTTTCGATAGCTGCCATCCACAGCCTAATTTCACACTATTGGGTACCTTTCATCACCCTGTCGTCAGTTCCCTCACATTTCACTGCCAGCTTTGCCACCTCTTATCCTCATACTTAATGTACTATTTCCAGGTCAGCACCTGCCAGCTAGCACTGGGTTTCTAAAATCTTACACCCAATACCAAAATCCTCTTCTCGCACTACCTTGCACATTTGTCTTCACTTTAACCTGTAATATCATCAAACTCCTCAGAATTACTTTTGCTTCCTTCTCTAATACCCAGAACAGTAGCTTTCAGCACTTGTCCCTCTCCTCCTCCCTTCATCATAGCAGAGCCCTCGCGCTTGCTGTCCTAATGTATCTACTCATCTCTCCTATGGCAATAATACCCAGCTCATCATCAATCATTGGGTTTAAGTTCTTATCTACTATAGGCCCCCACAACCTTTCCTGCAGCTTATCCCAGCTGCGTATGAGTCCAAACCCATCTCCTGGTGTTTCTTCACCTCAATCCACCGAGTCCTTCACCTCTACACACCCATTCACAGCAATTCATGCTTTAATATTGTCCTGTCTTTTCCCAGGTTTGCTGCTCCATACCCATGTTCAAGTCTACCCAAGAGCTCCTGAAGATCCATCAGCTAATGCCCAATTCTTTCTTCTTCACAGCTAACTCTCCACCCCACTCCACTTTGTCAAGTGCCTATTAGAGTTCCCTGGACTAATAATCTCCTGTTAGCTCCCTCTCTTTCATCTCTTGCCACCCATCTCCTATTTTGTAGCATTGAGGCGGATACCCCTGCATGTGCAGGGGTTTCTGTGGCCCAGGCGGTCATAGCCAGCTTCCGCTTTAGCAGCCCCCACACTACACCTCCCTCTCTATGATGTTGTGGTAGCTTGCCATACCTACCCTGGGGTTTCTCTGGCTCAATGCCGTAATATCCTGTGGTCAGAAGCTTTTTCTTGTTGATGGTCTCCAAGACGTTGTCTCTGCACGTCCACTCGGCACAATCCGTGCAGGTCGGCACAGAAACTGAAACCACAAGAACAGATGCACATGACAAAGGAGCATGGCAGTGCGTCAGGGGCAAATAGGATAGGAGGCATCAATGAATGCAAAACAGGTTTAATTCCTGCCAGTACTTTGGGGTGAGTTCAGAACCAGTGAAGGTTCTTTATGTCAACAGATGCAATGACCACTGTATCCTAGGTTGCATCAAATGCCCTTCCCCTGCCTGGAGAAGAGGCTGAGAGGCAGAGAAGGCTTTTCTGTCTTGCTAGATAGGGTCAGTGACCAAATGCTGCTTCTGCGCATCCTGTTGCCTGCTCTGCTCCTCACAGTTCAACTTCCAATCATTAAATGCAGACATTGGGCAGCAGTTGAACTCTAGGTTGCGCCGAAGGAATTGTGTTCAGTTTTACAGGAGCTTCTACATTGCACTTCTTGCCACATTTCCCCTCCTAACCTTTCTTTTTTCCTTAAAAATTAATTTTAAAAAGCTACCATAAAGATAAGCTAGAGTGGCATTCAAGAAGGCACCTGTGTATAAAATTGTTTTTTGAAAGAAACACAACTTCTTGGTAAAAGTGTTCCGAATAAGCACACACCTCCAGGGCTGCTTGGTCCCTGACTATGATTAAAGTTCCCACGATGGAGAAGTGGGTCCCCACATGCAGCTATTTATTCACATGCTGCTTGCAAAAACTGTGGAGCTGGGGGGATGTCTGTTTACACACTTAGCAAACACAACTCCTACTAGCTGCACCCCTGTAGCACTGTACAAAACACCTGTAATTAAAAGGGGCAGCTACTTACGGGGCAAATGCATGGAAGAAGCATTTCCTTCTGACACGCATGTGTAGTAGAACCACCTTTAATCTGCATTTATTTTTTATCTATTTTTGTCAAATGAGGCACCGAGGGCCTGGTTCACAGGAGGAATGTTGGAGTGCACTTCAGATACTACAAAATGCAATTCACAAACCTACTGCTGTAGAGCTCCACCTCTGCCTCTCCCTTACATTCATTTAGTAGTAAATGTAGGAGTGTCAATCAGTGGGCTTAAGAGAAGTTGAAGGAGGAATTTTGGTAGGGAGATGCTAACAGAAAACACACACTCACATAAGAGTAAGACAATTTCTATTCACAAAATACAGCTCTAATATGGCCCAAATTGTGATAAAACAGGCTTAAATGTACTGTCATGGAGCAAGTCAAGCCCCACACATGGCCAACCAAGGGGACTGCAACACACTCCCATAGAAAACAATGGAGGCAACCTGTAACCTTAGCATCCTAAAGGAGAGAATGTGAAATGAATTAAATAAATTCTATATTAGAGACATAGAAATAGATATAGACATAGATATAGAAAGCCCTACCTACCTTTGTGAACCGGACCCGAGTCGCTGCTGAATAAGGGTGCATGGGAGTCAGAGCCAGCAGTCCTCACCCTCAGCAACAGGCCCTCTGGTGTAAGAGGCTGAACCGTGAGTGCAGTGGGCTGAGGGTGCGGGATTATATTGAAAGGAAAACAAGAGTTTTCCCACAAGTTTCTTATAAAGAGCTAGACTGCTAACTGTCCTCATAAAATGTGCCAGCGCTGACCTATGACCCCAGAGTATAAGATTTAGATCACTTTAGCTTCCTAAATCGTAGGCTGAATTTACAGATGAAAAGCTATGCTTGTCTAAGCTAGTCTCCATTTATTTCAGGCGCAGGGGGCGCCCCCAAAACATTCTGCACCTGCAGCAGACAACTCGCAATAATTAAAATCTTTTAGGTGGCAAATGTTTTCTAATCTCTTGAATCTGTTGAATATATTATGGTTTTCATTTTCAGTTGATTAAAATGCCACGTTCAGGTCAAGATAGTTCTGTTACAAAAAGCACGCAAAGGAATACCGCATTATTCATTGTTAATATATGTACATGTACTCTGTGCTGTACGGTAAAGAATAAACTAATACCAAACAATAAGCTTAGCACCTTTGTGCAACAGGCCTATGGTTCCAAGAAAGCCTCCTGGCACAGCGAAGAGCCCTCAGGTACAACACACAGCCCTGGTCTATTTGAGCATGAATGGTCCAGGCGCAGAGGGGCTAATAACTGCCCCAGGCTCAGTGATTTGCAAGATGTCTAGTGATGCTGTCAAGCGCTTAGAGGAGTGTCTTCAAACAGTGCAGCTTTGCATCATTAATAAAGCCATTAAACACCGGAAACCACAAAGTGTGGATCTTTGGAATTTTCCAAATGGATCTGGGCCTCCACTCTAACCTTCTCCTGTGGCTTTCTTCCCAGACCAGGCTCTGAGTGGCGGAGTCTTGGCTTTTAGTCGCATCAAGAACTGTCAATGGAACTTCAGATCCAGGCGGTGACGCCATCTTGTTTTCAACAAAGCACTATTGCAGAAACACAGAAGTAACAATGACCAGCTGCAGCTCTGATTGTTCTTATCTTGGACTGTATCGCAGAAAGGATACCAGGAATGAGACCCCTGGACCGGTAGCCCTGCTAACTGGACACAAAACTTGTGAACCGGGCCACAGTCACCCTAAACACATCACGCGGGCTTGAGTGGAACCCTTTTCCAGTTGGGTGATGGAGTTTGGGCTGTTACTGAGTTGTACCCAAGGCCGCTGAGAACCTAGGGTGTAGGACAGGTGTATCACAGCCAACAGAATAGATTGTTGCTTCTGGCACCCGTGTCCCTCTGACAGGCTGCTTGTCAACGGAAACTTTAGTAAACCAGAGAGACAAAGCCCATCATGCAGCACTAGTACTATAATATTGCAACACTACAGGTCAAGAAGGTGCAGGACCGTCCACTTTATTGTGTCCATGCTTATTTCACCTGCCCTTTACTCCTGACATGATGCTTGTGTCATACAGTATCTAAATGAGCCGCAAGAGCTGGAACAATTTTCAGAGTGGGAGGGCTGCCATCAATGGGACATCACTGACGTATGGGGGCCGTGAAAACGTCAGGAGTCACACAAGGAACAAATGAGTCACGCCCATTCAGCAGGAGAGCAGTAAGGGTGTGGTATCTAGCCGGCAGTGGATTCTGGAGCACACTGTTGCAAAGACATAACTAAAGCATAGTGTGGTAGCATACTGTTATTTACAAACAGCACATTTTGCATTGAAATGGTCACAGACTTTACACAGACATGCAGACGATAATGTGTGGAAATCAGGTTTTGACAGATAGTTATCATTTGTATCACACAAGTAAAGCGTTTTGCTTTGTTTTGATACTATTAAAATCTTTGTTTCCATTACACTTCAGAATTACAAAAAATGTGCTTCATTTGCGCTTTCCTAACTGCGGATATATTCTAAAATATTTGTGCAGTTCATTTACATATGTTTAAATGTTACTGTGTTAGCAAAAAATCGACATCCTCCAGTCTTCCTTTTCACACTCCCCGTAACAGAAAGATGTCACCTTACAAAATCCTCTCACCTTGCAGACAGAGAAAGGAAAAGAAACACCAATTTCTGGGTTAAAAGAATAAGCAGCAATTTGTCAAAGGACATAGCCTGGCATGTGGGCACAGTTCACGCCATTGCATTCTGGTAATTACAGTATGCTTACTTCAAAGTTGATGTCGTTTTTCACCAAAGTTAGTGCAGGTAGTGCTGTTATCTTTAGCTACGTGTTTCTGGGTTTAGCCCTCCATCAGTAGAGGGCGTTAAAAAAGTCACCTGGGGTTGCTGACATGCTGCTCAAGTCTTCACAAGTCACAGTACCACGCCACAGGCACAAAGATGCATCCCAGGAGAGCTTGTATTGTATTGTATTGTATGTGAGACTTCTATAGCGCACTGTCACCCCAAGGGTATCCTGGCGCTTCAGATTACTCAGTAGACGCTATGTGTGGTACATTGTCATACAGCCAGATGGTCATAGCTGCAGCATGGTTAGACTAAACCCTAGGGAATAGCCAGGTTTTTAGCTTCTTTCTGAAGTTTAATAGATTCTCCGTTTGTCTAAGATCAAACGGTAGGCTATTCCATAGGCGTGAGGCTGCAGAGCTAAATGACCTACCACCCATTCGGGTTTTCTTGAAGCTAGCTGTGCAGACTAGTTTTGCTGATGTAGAGCGGAGGTTTCTAGCTGGGGCATACCAGAGGAATTTTTCTTGCAGTGGCTTAGGGCCCATTTTATTAACTGCTTTATGGACGATGCACAGTGATTTAAAGTGTATCCTTTGCTTGGTTGGCAGCCAGTGCAGATCTTTCAAGGCTGAGGATGTGGAGGACCTAAACTGTCTTTTGAGGGCTAGTTTGGCTGCAATCGTCTGAACTCTCTGCAACTTTTTAATCAGGGTCGCTGGTGCCTCCAATAGCAAGGCGTTGCAGTAGTCTAGTCTACTCAGTATTACACTTCTAACCACCTGTGCTCTTGTAGAAGGTGGCAGCAGTGGGAGGATTTTACGTAGGGCTCTTATAAGACCCATACAGGTACTGACAGTTCTGTTCACCTGTGAGTCCAACTGTAGATTGCTATTGAATAGCACCCCCAGGTTGCGTACTGTATTAGATGGGGTCAATTGATTGTTAGCAGGGGTAGGCCAGAAATTGTCAGGGAGGGGACGCTGAATTTTATTCGCTGAACAGTGTAGTATTTCAGTTTTCTCCCCATTAAATTGTAGTTAGTTATTCTTCAGCCATTTCGATGTTTTATCCATACAGTCATGGAAACTTTCTAAGGAAATTCCTTTGGATCCTTCTAAGGAGAAGACAAGCTGCGTATCATCAGCATAGTTCACTACCTTGATTCCAAATGATTTTATTAGGGAGATCAGTGGGCGTAGGTATATGTCGAATAAAATTGGGCTGATTGCAGAGCCCTGTGGTACTCCATATCTGATGGGTATATTTTTGGATACAAAAGGAGGAATAGTCACTGCTTGCTGTCTATCCTGTAGATAGGACTGGAACCAGTTAAGAGCCATGCCTGTGATTCCACATTCCTCCAGCCTGTTAAGTAATATCCGATGATTGACCGTGTCGAACGCGGCTGACATGTCCAATAGTACTAATAGAACCTCATGACCAGTGTCAGCACGCATTCTCAACTCGTCCAGGACTGTTACCAAGGCTGTTTCTGTGTCAGTGGACGGCCGAAATCCAAATTGGATTTCGTCTAATAGTAAATTTTCCTCTAGAAACGTAGCTAGCATTTTGCTAACCAGCCGTTCTAAAATCTTTACTGGGTATGGCAACAGGGAGATAGGTCTATAGTTTGCTGGGCAAAGAGGATCAAGTGTGGATTTTTTAATAATGGGGTCACCATCGCTCTTTTCCAACAGCTTGGGACCGAGCCGCTGCCCAGTGACTGGCCGCAGAGTTGATAGAGTAATGGAAATAGTTCTGCATTGAACTCCTTCCATAACCGATGTGGGAGGGGGTCTAGTGGAGATCCAGAAGAGATGCTGAGAGCTATGTTATTGAACTCTTCCTGTGTGGGGATCTGAAACTGTTTTAAGGTAATCTGTTCCCCTTGATTTCACCCTCAGTCTGTTTATTACCTTTAGCTACCTCCGGTACATTACTCATGATATCCCTCTGAGCGTTTTTGTCTAGTTCTAGGCCATCAATAATTTTATTGATTTTTTCTTCAAAAAAGGTTGCGAGGCTATCGCAGAGCTCTTGAGTAGCTATAATGTTATTCTGTGTACTATCAGGTTTAGATAGCTGTTTTACTAAGTTGAAGACAGTTTTTGTTCTGTCGGTGGCCTGCAAGATCATTTTCTCATAATAATCTGCTTTTGCCTTTGCTATTGTTATTTTATAGGAATTTAATTTCGTTTTCAGGGCTCTTTTGTCCTCTTCCTCATACTGTTTCCGCCATTTCCTCTCTGCCTGTTTGCATTCCTTCCTTAGTATTTTTAGTTCCTCATTGTACCAAGGGGCTGACGGTTTATCCCTGTTTTTCAGTTTTTTCAATGGTACCTGCTGGTCAAGAGTATGAGTAATCCGCCCGCAGAAATAGATATAATTTTCCTCGACCGTTTTTGTATGGTCAAAGGCATTTTCTCCAGGGCATAGAGAGAGTTGTTTTACTTTTAGCAACTTAGCCCATTCTCTACCCTGACGATATTTTCTTTATTGTTTAGTTTTGTTATTTTCCTTAGGAAGTAGTAGTCTAAAGAGGACTAGGGAGTGGTCCGTCCAACACATAGGCAGTATTTCCTCCACCGATGCCTCTGTGATGTTTGCAAATAGTAGATCCAAGATATGGCCTCCTATGTGGGTTGGTTGTTGTACCAGTTGTGGAAGGTTTATGGTTTCGCATGCTTGCAGCAGTTCTTTCAGGGCAGAATCCAGGTTCCCGTTTTCCCACAGATTAAAATCTCCCAAAATGATCATTCTGGCATGGGTGAGTGACAGGTTATAGATAGTGTCGATTAGCGCTTGATATTGTGTACCTGAGCCTCCTGGTGGTCTATAACACACTATGCCTGAGAGTAACTGTTCTCTGGCGTCTTTCAGGAAGAAGCCTAATAGTTCGATGCCTTCTACTTCATCGATGTTTAAGGGGGTGAATTTCCATGTCTCCTTATGTATCACTCCCACCCCTCCCCCTCTCCCATTTAGCCTGGGTTTATGAAAGGATTTAAAACCAGGTGGGCATGCAAGCCCTAGTTCGACTTCCCCATCAGGTCGAGTCCATGTTTCAGACAGGATAGGGCGTCCAAGTCATGGTCTTCTAGCAGCATGTAGATCTCCTGATGATGCTTTACTAGGGACCTTACGTTGATAAGGCCACACCTGAGTTTATCTGACACAGGATGTGCTGGGGAGTCTCTCTCTTTTATCCCTGCCTCATCCCTATTGTACGAGTCCCTCCGCTTACCGATTGCGAGTATTTGCTCGCTCGTGTACCTGATTGTGGTTGCTTCAACGGGATCATGAAGTTTTTTGGCAGCTTGTCAGCTGATTGGCTCAAGGGAGCCTATTAAACACAAGTGGGGTGTGAGCACACTGCCTCTCATCCCAGCACAGTTCACCTCATTGCATTCTGGTAAATGCAGTGTGCTTACTTCAAAGCTGCTCCCTTGAGCCAATGAGCTGACAAGCTCACCTGGGATGCACCTGTGTGCCTGTGAGTGGTACTGTGAACTGTGAAGACGGGCAGCATTTCAACAACCCCAGATGACTTTTCTCTGCTCTCTACTAATTCTGCTCTCTACTGATGAAGGGCTAATCCCAGAAACGCATGTCTAGAGATAACAGTACTATCTGCACCAACCTTGGTGACAAATTACAGCAACTTTGAAGTAAGCGTACTGCATTTACCAGAATGCTATAGGGTGAACTGTGCTGGGATGAGAGGCAGTGTGCTCCCACCCCCTTATAGACTGACATTTTACACTGGCCTTCGACTGCACAGCAAAAATGTGACAATCAAATCAAAAAATTTAAAATGATCTTTATTGCTCTTTCACCTTCTGAACTCCAGCATCATTATTTTGGGGGTGCTGCAGCACCCCAACACCCTTATTTCCAGTGCCTATGTTGAGCCATGACTGCTCCCACTCCCTACCCCTGTAGAGTCTACTATGTGAACGAAGTGGTCTGTCTGTCCAGTTCAATGCATGAGTACCACTGCACTAAGACCAGTGCTTCAAATGGGCAGTGCTGTCCAGTACTGAGTACCTGCACTTCTTCAGTTTGAAAGCGAGAGTACACACACTACTCAGCACTGCTGCAATACATTTAATGGGAGAGTACCAGCACTTCTCAGCACTGTTGCAATACATTTAATGGGAGAGTACCAGCACTTTTCAGCACTGCTGCAATACATTTAATGGGAGAGCAAATCCCTCACATGCACCATCACCACACTCTTAGCTGCATCATAAATCCCACTTTTCACACGAGGTTTAGCAGCAGACTAGAGAACAGCGTAAGCGCGTGCATGTGTACAGACTGCGTCATGCCGTACCGTCAGCAATGGCGGACACGTCTTTTCCTGGTGTGAGGATCTCCGGGTGCACCTTGCGGTATCCCAATTCCACCCAATTACTGTGACTGTAGAAATCCTGCAAAGGTGAAAGAATATCAAATTTTGTGTCATTTAAAAAGAAAAAAAACTGCATTTGAAAAGGTATTGGTTTATACGTCTTTATGTGTGGGCATGCACACGTGTCGGTGAGTGTATGTATGTATGCATGTATGTGTATGTCCCTGTCAGGCAGAGGACAGGGCTTTGGGGACAGCTGGAAGGAAGGTTGCAGGTTTATGGAGTGGATTCTGTCACCTTGAGTCTCTGACACTGTGTGAAGACCCTAGGGTGGGTCAGGGGTGGTAGTATGAGAGGGCGTCCTTGTTTTTTGCTTGAATGTCTGTAGGGCTTTACATGCCAGGCATGCCCGTAGATGTTCCCTTCTTGCTAGCCACCATGTTAGCAAGATGGCAGGTGGGGCTTGTTTGCTCTTTCTCCACCCAGAAGGTGTTAACCGCACCCTGTCCTGTCAACCTAGTGAGCAGCGAATAGGACAGCTATACAAGACAATCAGTGACAAAGCCAATAGGTGTGCAAATGCATATGAACACAGACATTCACAAATGTTTACATGCACTGCATGCACAAATGCCGTTTATTACAATAAAGTGAACTCTCTTGGCTTAAGCGGAGCTGGGAAAAAAGTAGCAGAAAACTTTACTCTAGCAATAGAAAGCATATAGGAGATAAAGAATTGAATGTGACAAACAGTGTGAAAGATTAGTGTACTTTTCAGATGTGAACGAGTGCCTCATGCAATCCAATGGAAGCACTTCCGGGAAGGTGGAGTAAGACACCAAATAGCCAGTAGCCGAAGTGAGATGAATACTCTTCTAAGTGGAGCCAAAGCCTGCTCTTCGTATATTGTAAAGAATTGATATCTATGGGTCTGATTACGAGTTGAGGCGTTATTTATCGCCCCTGATAATGATACCACAGAATGTTATTTATCGGATGCGGTAAATAACACCTATTACAAGTTTATGTGAAATAACGTGGATTTTAGTGCTTAAGTTGGACTTATAATTGGTCTATTTACACAATGAAATACACTGTAACTTTATTAGTTATATTTAAGTGGCTTCAAGAAGGACCTGATGTTACCCAGGAATGACTAGCGAGTGTGACTCCCAAGTTGCTGTAATTCTGGAAGACCTAAAGCCAGCCACTGTGTATGGCACCAAGCAGCCTCGCATATTGTCAATGAGTGTGCCCATGGGCGTGGAAAGTGTACAGTGATTATAGAGCTCAGAGTATATAATGCTGGGAAAACACAGACTGTATGCTACTGTAAGAGTGTGTAACTTTGGGAGAACTTACAGTTTGCAGTACAGGGAGAGCTCAGATTGCGTAACATTGAGAGAGCTCAGGGTGTGTAGCATTAGGAGAGCTCAGGGTGTGTAGCACTGGGAGAGCTCAGAATGTATAGCACTGGGAGAGCTCAGAGTGTGTAGCACTGGGAGAGCTCAAAGCGTGTAGCACTGGGAGAGCTCGGAGTGTGTAGCACTGGGAGAGCTCATGGTGTGTAGCACTGGGAGAGCTCATGGTGTGTAGCACTGGGAGAGCTCAAAGCGTGTAGCACTGGGAGAGCTCGGAGTGTGTAGCACTGGGAGAGCTCGGAGTGTGTAGCACTGGGAGAGCTCAGAGTGTGTAGTACTGGTAGAGCTCAGAGTGTGTAGTACTGGGAGAGCTCAGGGTGTGTAGTACTGGGAGAGCTCAAGTTGTGCAGCATTAGGAGAGCTCAGGGTGTGTAGCACTGGGAGAGCTCAGGGTGTGTAGCACTGGGAGAGCTCAGGGTGTGTAGCACTGGGAGAGCTCAGGGTGTGTAGCACTGGGAGAGCTCAGGGTGTGTAGCATTAGGAGAGCTCAGAGTGTGTAGCGCTGGGAGAGCTCAGAGTGTGTAGCGCTGGGAGAGCTCAGGGTGTGTAGTACTGGGAGAGCTCAGGGTGTGTAGTACTGGGAGAGCTCAGGGTGTGTAGCACTGGGAGAGCTCAGGGTGTGTAGCACTGGGAGAGCTCAGGGTGTGTAGCATTAGGAGAGCTCAGAGTGTGTAGCGCTGGGAGAGCTCAGAGTGTGTAGCGCTGGGAGAGCTCAGAGTGTGTAGCGCTGGGAGAGCTCAGAGTGTGTAGCGCTGGGAGAGCTCAGAGTGTGTAGCGCTGGGAGAGCTCAGAGTGTGTAGCGCTGGGAGAGCTCAGAGTGTGTAGCGCTGGGAGAGCTCAGAGTGTGTAGCACTGGGAGAGCTCAGAGTGTGTAGCACTGGGAGAGCTCAGAGTGTGTAGCACTGGGAGAGCTCAGAGTGTGTAGCACTGGGAGAGCTCAGGGTGTGTAGTACTGGGAGAGCTCAGGGTGTGTAGCACTGGGAGAGCTCAGAGTGTGTAGTACTGGGAGAGCTCGGAGTGTGTAGCACTGGGAGAGCTCAGAGTGTGTAGCACTGGGAGAGCTCAGAGTGTCTAGCACTGGGAGAGCTCAGAGTGTGTAGCACTGGAAGAGCTCAGGGTGTGTAGTACTGGGAGAGCTCAGAGTGTGTAGCACTGGGAGAGCTCAGGGTGTGTAGTACTGGGAGAGCTCAGAATGTATAGCACTGGGAGAGCTCAAAGCGTGTAGCACTGGGAGAGCTCAGGGTGTGTAGTACTGGGAGAGCTCAGAGTGTGTAGCATTGGGAGAGCTCAGGGTGTGTAGTACTGGGAGAGCTCAGGGTGTGTAGTACTGGGAGAGCTCAGAGTGTGTAGCACTGGGAGAGCCCATGGTGTGTAGTACTGGGAGAGCTCAGAGTGTGTAGCACTGGGAGAGCTCAGAGTGTGTAGCACTGGGAGAGCTCAGGGTGTGTAGCATTGGGAGAGCTCAGGGTGTGTAGCACTGGGAGAGCTCAGGGTGTGTAGCACTGGGAGAGCTCAGGGTGTGTAGCACTGGGAGAGCTCAGGGTGTGTAGCACTGGGAGAGCTCAGGGTGTGTAGCACTGGGAGAGCTCAGGGTGTGTAGCACTGGGAGAGCTCAGGGTGTGTAGCATTAGGAGAGCTCAGAGTGTGTAGCGCTGGGAGAGCTCAGAGTGTGTAGCGCTGGGAGAGCTCAGAGTGTGTAGCGCTGGGAGAGCTCAGAGTGTGTAGCGCTGGGAGAGCTCAGAGTGTGTAGCGCTGGGAGAGCTCAGAGTGTGTAGCGCTGGGAGAGCTCAGAGTGTGTAGCACTGGGAGAGCTCAGAGTGTGTAGCACTGGGAGAGCTCAGAGTGTGTAGCACTGGGAGAGCTCAGAGTGTGTAGCACTGGGAGAGCTCAGGGTGTGTAGTACTGGGAGAGCTCAGGGTGTGTAGCACTGGGAGAGCTCGGAGTGTGTAGTACTGGGAGAGCTCGGAGTGTGTAGCACTGGGAGAGCTCAGAGTGTGTAGCACTGGGAGAGCTCAGAGTGTCTAGCACTGGGAGAGCTCAGAGTGTGTAGCACTGGAAGAGCTCAGGGTGTGTAGTACTGGGAGAGCTCAGAGTGTGTAGCACTGGGAGAGCTCAGGGTGTGTAGTACTGGGAGAGCTCAGAATGTATAGCACTGGGAGAGCTCAAAGCGTGTAGCACTGGGAGAGCTCAGGGTGTGTAGTACTGGGAGAGCTCAGAGTGTGTAGCATTGGGAGAGCTCAGGGTGTGTAGTACTGGGAGAGCTCAGGGTGTGTAGTACTGGGAGAGCTCAGAGTGTGTAGCACTGGGAGAGCCCATGGTGTGTAGTACTGGGAGAGCTCAGAGTGTGTAGCACTGGGAGAGCTCAGAGTGTGTAGCACTGGGAGAGCTCAGGGTGTGTATCAATGGGAGAGCTCAGGGTGTGTAGCACTGGGAGAGCTCAGGGTGTGTAGCACTGGGAGAGCTCAGGGTGTGTAGCACTGGGAGAGCTCAGGGTGTGTAGCACTGGGAGAGCTCAGGGTGTGTAGCACTGGGAGAGCTCAGGGTGTGTAGCACTGGGAAAGCTCAGGGTGTGTAGCACTGGGAGAGCTCAGGGTGTGTAACACTGGGAAAGCTCAGGGTGTGTAGCACTGGGAGAGCTCAGGGTGTGTAGCACTGGGAGAGCTCAGGGTGTGTAGCACTGGGAGAGCTCAGGGTGTGTAGCATTAGGAGAGCTCAGAGTGTTTAGCGCTGGGAGAGCTCAGAGTGTGTAGCGCTGGGAGAGCTCAGGGTGTGTAGTACTGGGAGAGCTCAGGGTGTGTAGCACTGGGAGTGCTCAGGGTGTGTAGCACTGGGAGTGCTCAGGGTGTGTAGCATTAGGAGAGCTCAGAGTGTGTAGCGCTGGGAGAGCTCAGAGTGTGTAGCGCTGGGAGAGCTCAGAGTGTGTAGCGCTGGGAGAGCTCAGAGTGTGTAGCACTGGGAGAGCTCAGAGTGTGTAGCACTGGGAGAGCTCAGAGTGTGTAGCACTGGGAGAGCTCAGAGTGTGTAGCACTGGGAGAGCTCAGAGTGTGTAGCGCTGGGAGAGCTCAGAGTGTGTAGCGCTGGGAGAGCTCAGAGTGTGTAGCACTGGAAGAGCTCAGTGTGTGTAGCATTAGGAGAACTCAGAGTGTGTAGTACTGGTAGAGCTCAGAGTGTGTAGTACTGGTAGAGCTCAAAGTGTGTAGTACTGGGAGAGCTCAGAGTGTGTAGCACTGGGAGAGCTCAGGGTGTATAGCACTGGGAGAGCTCAGGGTGTGTAGCACTGGGAGAGCTCAGAGTGTGTAGTACTGGGAGAGCTCGGAGTGTGTAGCACTGGGAGAGCTCAGAGTGTGTAGCACTGGGAGAGCTCAGAGTGTGTAGCACTGGGAGGGCTCAGAGTGTGTAGCACTGGGAGTGCTCATGGTGTGTAGCACTGGGAGAGCTCAGGGTGTGTAGTACTGGGAGAGCTCAGAATGTATAGCACTGGGAGAGCTCAAAGCGTGTAGCACTGGGAGAGCTCAGGGTGTGTAGTACTGGGAGAGCTCAGAGTGTGTAGCACTGGGAGAGCTCAGGGTGTGTAGTACTGGGAGAGCTCAGAGTGTGTAGAATTTCGAGAGCTCATGGTGTGTAGTACTGGGAGAGCTCAGGGTGTGTAGTACTGGGCGAGCTCAGAGTGTGTAGCACTGGGAGAGCTCAGGGTGTGTAGCACTGGGAGAGCTCAGGGTGTGTAGCACTGGGAGAGCTCAGGGTGTGTAGTACTGGGAGAGCTCAGGGTGTGTAGTACTGGGAGAGCTCAGAGTGTGTAGCACTGGGAGAGCTCAGGGTGTGTAGTACTAGGAGAGCTCAGAGTGTGTAGTACTGGGAGAGCTCGGAGTGTGTAGCACTGGGAGAGCTCAGAGTGTGTAGCACTGGGAGAGCTCAGAGTGTGTAGCACTGGGAGGGCTCAGAGTGTGTAGCACTGGGAGTGCTCATGGTGTGTAGCACTGGGAGAGCTCAGGGTGTGTAGTACTGGGAGAGCTCAGAATGTATAGCACTGGGAGAGCTCAAAGCGTGTAGCACTGGGAGAGCTCAGGGTGTGTAGTACTGGGAGAGCTCAGAGTGTGTAGCACTGGGAGAGCTCAGGGTGTGTAGTACTGGGAGAGCTCAGAGTGTGTAGCACTGGGAGAGCTCATGGTGTGTAGTACTGGGAGAGCTCAGGGTGTGTAGTACTGGGAGAGCTCAGAGTGTGTAGCACTGGGAGAGCTCAGGGTGTGTAGCACTGGGAGAGCTCAGGGTGTGTAGCACTGGGAGAGCTCAGGGTGTGTAGTACTGGGAGAGCTCAGGGTGTGTAGTACTGGGAGAGCTCAGAGTGTGTAGCACTGGGAGAGCTCAGGGTGTGTAGTACTGGGAGAGCTCAGAGTGTGTAGTACTGGGAGAGCTCAGAGTGTGTAGAATTGGGAGAGCTCAGAGTGTGCAGCACCAGGCGAGCTCAGAGTGAAACCTTTAGTGGGAGAGCTCAGCTTGCTGTCAGTAAGTACAAGCCCAAGAGGGTGCAGTATGGGGAGGGGAGGGAGTACGGGCACCATGGCTGCTCTGACTTGGAATTCCCTCTCTCTGGCCCTCCCCCACTCTCCTTTGGTAGACTTCAAGAAATCTGCAACGGGATTCCTCTTTTCAATGGCTTGCACCCCAAATGTTGTCCAGCACCCACAGACCCCTTGTGTTAATTTTCACTGCATGACTCATCTGTAGTAGTAGTAGCAATGGTATTAGTAATACTAGTAGTAATTGTGGTGGTATCCATAGTAGTACTGATGGTAGTAGTATTGGTTTGGGCTGTAGTACCGGAAATATAAACATAGAGAAACTGAGCACAGATCCCATGAGCCTGTAATCCAGGAGTAGTCAGCTGTTGAGCCTCTGAGGATGTAGTATGTGGAGAGCAGGGGCTGCTGTAAATGGTTATGGGGCACACAAGACTATAGTCTGAGGAGAGCTCAGGCTGTCAGCAAACTTCATAAACTTGGGTGTGTAGTACAGGGGAGAGCTCAGGCTGATGACTGAGTGTGCGACCCGTAGGACAGCAGTACAGGGGAGAGCTCAGGCTGAGGTCAGTGAGTGTGCAACACGTGGGACTGTAGTACAATGGAGAGCTCAGGCTGAGGTCAGTGTGTGTGCGACCCGTGGGACTGTAGTACAATGGAGAGCTCAGGCTGAGGTCAGTGTGTGTGCGACCCGTGGGACTGTAGTACAGGGGAGAGCACAGGCTGAGGTCAGTCAGTGTGCAACCTGTGGGACTGTAGTACAGGGGAGAGCTTAAGCTGAGGCCAGTGAGTGGGGTACCCATGGGCCTGTAGTACAGGGGAGAGCTCAGGCTGAGGTCAGTGAGTGTGCGACCAGTGGAACTGTAGTACAATGGAGAGTTCAGGCTAAGGCCAGTGCGTGTGCAACCCATGGTACTGTAGTACAGGGGAGAGCTCAGGCTGAGGTCAGTGAGTGTGCAACCCATGGAACTCTAGTACAGGGGAGAGCTTAAGCTGAGGTCAGTGAGTGTGGTACCCATGGGCCTGTAGTACAGGGGAGAGCTCAGGCTGAGATCAGTGAGTGTGGTACCCATGAGACTGTAGTACAGAAGACAGCTCAGGCTGAGGTCAGTGAGTGTGCGACCCATGGGACTGTAGTACAATGGAGAGCTCAGGCTGAGGTCAGTGAGTGTGCGACCAGTGGGACTGTAGTACAATGGAGAGTTCAGGCTCAGGTCAGTGTGTGTGCGACCCGTGGGACTGTAGTACAGGGGAGAGCTCAGGCTGAGATCAGTGAGTGTGGTACCCATGGAACTGTAGTACAGAAGAGAGCTCAGACTGAGGTCAGTGAGTGTGCGACCCGTGAGACTGTAGTACAGTGGAGAGCTCAGGCTGAGGTCAATGAACTTGGAAAATGTGGGACTTTAGTACAAGGGAGAGCTCAGGCTGAGGTCAGTGAACTTGGGAAATGTGGGACTTTAGTCCAAGGGAGAACTCAGGCTGATGGCAGTGAGTGTGGAGCACATTAGACTATAGTGTGAGGACAGCTATCAGTGGCCTTGGAACACATAGGACTGTAGTACAGGAAAGAACTCAGGCTGAAACCAGTGAGTATGGGACCCATGAGACTGTAGTACTGGAGAGCACAGGCTGATACCAGTGACCTAGGGACACATGGGACTGTAACACAGGGGAGAGCTCAGGCTTATGGTAGTGAGTATGGAACCCATGGGCGTGTAGTACTGGAGAGCTCAGGCTGATACCAGTGACCTCAGACACATGGTACTGTAGTACAGGGGAGAGCTCAGGCTGAGGTCAGTAAGTATGGGACCCAAGAGACTGTAGTATAGGGGAGAGCTCAGGCTGGTGGCAGTGAGTGTATGGCATGTGGCACTGTAGTACAGAATGAGCTCATACATGTAGGCCTGTAGTACAAACACAACTCAGGCTGATGAGTGCCTGTGGGGCACGTGGAACTGTAGTACAGGGAGACCCATCAGCAAGTATGGATGCAATGAGGCTGTAGTGATATAACATCTCAGCTTGCTCTCAGTGAGTGTGAGTCCTGATGTACTCCTGGGAGAGTACAACTTGGAGTCAGTGAGTTTGTGGCCCATGTCGGTATAGTTCTAAAAATTAATGAGTATGTGTCCCCCTGAGGCTTCAAGACAGGCACCTCGTGCTCTCATCATCCCATCTCACCTGCAGGGAGTGCAGTAGCTTTCCCAACTTATCTCGTGCCACCTCATACCGCTCGGCCCTCACGTCCCTGATGACGGCTTTGCGCGTGTCCAGCAGCAGCCGGTTGGCCATCCAGATGTTCTCAGAGTCGAAGTGGAGGGCAGGGTCATTGCGTGTGGTATTCTGGAAGTCCATGGCTGCGTTGGCATTCACCACATCTATGATAGCGCTGCGGAACCTCTTCGGAGACACCTTACCACCAAAGTAGGCGTAAAAGATGTCATCAGCAATTAAGGTCTTACCCTACAAGACAAAAGGATGGTGATTAGCATAAGAGGACCCTCTTTGAGGGGGTGGGAGAATGTGTGCAGGAGCTAGTCGAGTGCTTGCTGCGGTGATTCGGGGAGATTAAGGACCTTATTTAGAATTCGGCAGATGGGATACTGTGACACAACATGGTGGATGAAGTCTGAGGTATTACACGTGGATTATAGTCTATAGCACTTGTAACAAAGTTGACGGAATATGCATAATGTTTTGACAGAGTAACCCGTCTCTCAAATGCTAAACCAGGACCCAAGGGATTTGGCCAAAATCACAGCATATTAACCAAAGCCCGGATTCAAACCTTTGTTCCTACAGTCACAAACGTGCCAGTCGACAGCACCACAACTGCATTATAGCCTATAGCACTTGTAAGACAGCGGATGGAATAGTTTTAATGTTTTGACAGAGTAACCTGTTCACCAAACTCTAAATCAAGACCTAAGAAATTTGCTCAGAGTCACATGATGTTAAGCCAAGACCTGCATTCGAACCTGGTACTAACCGGTGGTTACCCCAGTTCAAAGCCAGGCTCATATCTGCTGGCCCAACCCATAAGACTACATCATACACATGGAACACAATAAAATGTAATACTTGGAGATGCACGCGTTGTATTTGTGTTTTTGAAATGGGAATAGAATGGACTCTGTAAAAGTTTCATTTGATCGAAGTGTCATCTAGCAGCAGGTAGCTGTTTGTGCAGTCACAGATACAAGTGAAGAGGTATGGGCAAATAGATAAAAAAAAAAAAAAAACTGTAAAGTATAGATAGATAGAATGGATTCAAATGAAAAGGGCATTCTGTGGGCAGAAACTGGAAGTAAGCGCAGTCCAGTAGCTGCTGTGGTGTTTGGAGCTGTTCGTCCATATTCTTAATTTGACCACTAACATGTTTTACTCTTTCCGCATGTGGAGACAGTTTACATCTCAAGGCACACCCAAGAGTGCGCATCTGTGAGCGATGCCAGTATCCAGTGGTGTTCGAACAATTGTCAGAGTGGGGGTGCTGCCGCCAATGTTACGTCACTGAGGCAGGCCCGGCTCTAGGATTCTTGCTCTGGGAGGCCATAAACAGGGATGGGTGGGCCACAAGGATCAGGGCCGGACAGGGAACACAAACCTGCCCAGGCAATTCAGCTGGACCGGGGAAGGGGTGGGGGATTGGTGGCGGGTGCTAGTGTGAAGTACTGCTGCTGCTTTTGTTACAGGGGGCCGATACTGCAGCACTGTTCCAAAACCGGCCCCCACCCTTCCAGCCCACCGGGAAACGCCCGGTGCCCGCTACAGACAAGGATGAATGGGTAATGGCTAAAAGCTACAAAGTTTTGCAGAAATCTGATATTTTAGCTACTGACAGCTGTTGGCTTGACATTTTAACACCATAACCACCACTCAACTAGGTACAAACTTTGCTTTCGCTGCTGCGCTTCCGGCTTCCTTGAAGGAGGAGGGCCTCTGCATGCAGATAGACTGCAGCATGCTCCTGGTCACGTGCAGCACACAAAAACGTACTTCTGCCACACATGGTTCCTTTGCAACTTTTCTTGGTTTTAAAAAGAAACTTTGGCAGCTTTGCACTTTGAAAGGCACTGAAGTTTAAAAATGTAGTGCAGTAAGCCATGTTACTACTTTACACACCCCTAGCTAATTCTATACTGCACTCTTTGCCATAATATATCCTTCCTTTCTATGCACATGTTCACTAAAAAACTGTTAGAAACTGAGTTATGGTTCTGACAAATGCAGGAAAACACTGAAACTCACCAGTTATGGTAACCAATGCACAAAAAAAGGCCATAATTTGCATAGCTTGTCATGCTCAAAACACCAGTTTCCCGACGGAAGAGAAATAAAGAAAAGTGCAGCAACGTGGTGACTGGCACACATTATGCCATTTGCTGTGTGCTTTGGTAACCATAAGTGGCACATTTCAGTGGGTTTCCACATTTGAGCCTGTAACTCAGTTTGTAAACTCTGATTTTTCAGTGATCCAGTGACCATCACCATTGCTGATGGTTATATTAACAATTTAGTCAAGAAATGCAAACAAAAGCTAAACATTCTAATTCTCATCAGTGTCCATTTTTAGCTGGACTTTGAAGAAAATCACTTTTTCAAGCTAATTCCCCCAAAATAAACATGTAATTTGAAAAATACTTAACAGTTCCACATATAATATGGTCCTTTATTGCCATCTCAAGGTTCTAGTGGCATTTACAAACCATTCAGCCTTCAGCCGCGTGATTTATGTTGGTGCCAGAACATTTCTGATGGCAAAATTGGGCCATATTACACAGTTACCATTATGTATGCAATATAAGTATCTAAATCCAATTTTGGCTAAACATTTGAACATTTTTAATGAAGTTTGCCAAATTTCAGCTACTATTCTGGGATAAACATCTGATCACTTTTCGTGACAACATTCCAAAAGGAACAAGCATTGGCATAGCCAATAGGTGTCGCCTTTGGGACCTTATAAGTGTTTAGTTATAGTTGTTTAGTTGTTAGTTGTTTAGTGACTATAAAGTAAGTGGGACACCAGATAAAAAAGTCTGAAAATTGAGGTCACATGCTGAAACATTGAGAGCTTATGGGCAACATCATCAATAGTTGGCGCCCAAACATAAAAATTTGACAGAAGCATTGTTTTCCTGATCAATGCACAGTATATACATATAGACTTGCCTTAAACTGCACTACTGTTGTTACAGGTAAGTAATGAATTCATTTCTCAATTACCAGTTTGAATAGATCTCTAACGGTAAGTGCACAATTTGTGGTAAACTTCCTGAAAGGGAATGTATTTTGTGGAACAAAGCATATACAACAGTGGCATACAATAATCTCCAAATGATTCCACTAGCTGGTACATGTGCCCGTAGCTCAATCTTTAGGGCCTGGTCTCTATCCCGAGGTATGCGCACCCCTGCATGATGCCAAAGGGCTGATCACAAGTAACTGGAATTACTGCCCGAACTGAGATTCCAGTGTTATCGGTGGAATACAGCAGTCCGGTGTCCAACAAGCACAACCTGATTGGTGGGAACACAACAGGAGATGCAGGTTCTCTGGATAAGAAGGGGTTCTGCATTTGTATTAGTTTATTGCGCTTAAATGCCCCCTCCATCAGTGATGCTGTTAATAGATACCACAGCTCACAGTGCAAGTTGACAGAGGACAGAGGAAGACCAATGGTAGCGACATAAAGTACGAGACTGCCGGAGAGACCGTATCCCTTCATTGCAACCTTGCACCTGGAGACTCTCGTGCATGCAAGATGCAGTAACTAGCTTCAGTAGAGCGTTCGTGCAGCACAGGACCGCCTTGAAAGAGTGCGAGCGAAAGAGAGCGAGAGAGAGAGTGCGAGCAAAAGAGAGAGAGAGCGAGAGAGAGAGAGAGAGAGAGAGTGCGAGCGAGCGAAAGAGAGAGAGAGTGCGAGCGAAAGAGAGAGAGAGAGAGAGAGAGAGTGCGAGCAAAAGAGAGAGAGCGAGAGAGTGCGAGCGAAAGAGAGAGAGAGCGAGTGAGGGGGGGAATGAAGAAAAAAAGCGCGGCCCGGCTGTGTTTAATGACGCGGCCGCAGTAACCTGATCCCAAGTGGGGGAGGTGTGCTGTGTCTGCCTGCTGGAACTCAAACAAGCAGCAGCTGTTTTGAAGCACTCGTGCTTGTGCTGGCCTCCGCCTTGCGGGAGCGAGCAGCGGCGGCGCGAGAGCCATATGTTTTCAATTAGCACACGCGCCACTGCTCGCTCCCGCAAGGTTGATGCCAGCACAAGCACGAGTGTGCTGTGCTTGAAAAGGAGCAGACCGATTTCTAAAGGTCATCTCCTAGAGAAGCGCACGCGTGCTGCCTAGGCGAGACCTAAAAAGTGGAGTCTGCAAAATATACATATTTCAGTAATAACCAAATACGGAAATAATGCAGACAAAATGCCAAGACAATCAGCATATACAGTTGTAAGCAGTTTCAGCTAAGAAATATTACTTACAGGGTAGTTTTTAAGTTCTTGCAACTACCAAGCATTTCTTTTATCATATTATCCCTTTATAAAGAAATTTTCACAGGTGAGTTTTACTCGGTGCTTAATTTGTAAAAACAAAAGTGCCAGGGCCCTCGTCAGAAGGCCACCGCAGCTTGCACCACCAATTGCCACTGCCAGCGCTGCCAATAACAGTACCTACATAACTATTACCAATCGCACTGTTACAAGTGTGACAGTTCACATGGTTCGAGGCCCCCGAAGCCATAAGAGTGATTTGGGTGGCAGGTATTAGTTGTTTTTAATGTATATTGAAATACTAAACAACTGTTGTTCTGCTCATCTTTAAATACCACTAACAGAGTCACCATGTGGCAGCTGTCATAAGTGTTGGTGTTGACAATTAAGTGCTGGTGCTAAGCCCCGGAACCCACCGGCTCAAATTAAGCACTGGTTTTACTCCAGATTAGGCACTCCCTCTGTGTATTACCAACCTCTAATTCAAGCTGTGGGCTATAAGAAGTTCAGAACGTTGAAGCGTATGTGAGGCCTTGCTCCATCCTTTTCTTTTACCAACTTGGAAACTTCTAGCATCCTCTTTTGCATTCATCCCTCACTTTGTCTTTCACTGTTCTTTTTCTAACTTTGCCATCACCCTTCTCTCCACTTTTGCTTCCTAGCCTTCCCTCTATATACCAATCTCTTTCCTCACTTCATATTGTCCTTGGCTCTTTCTTTCTCTTCATGTGCTTATCCAGAATTATTTCCCTCCTCTCTATCCTTTTTCCGTCTCTTCTCTCCCTCAATTTTTTCTCCCTTTTTACTCTCCTCTCCGTTTGTTTCTACTCCCCACTCCCTCTCTCATTTCCTTTTGTCTCCCTCTCCTTTACTTATCTCTCCTCTGCTTTAACCCCTCCTATTGCTCCAAGAGAGAGGGTAAAAGAGTTTTTTCACTGCAACATTATCAAGAAATGCATTTTCGTTTTTACCAGTTTCTAGTCATATTTTTCTTTAAATGTAAAGTTATTTCAGTTATTAGTGTTTTTTTCTGAAGTTCCATCGCTCTTGAGCTGTGCACAGCACCCTCCCCATTCCATAAACGGATGGAATTTCATTAGAATGAATCTCTCTGTCTCAATCTGGTATGTCAGTTCACAGTTTTTAATTCAAGATGGCTGACACTAGGCACCGGTAGCTTTTCTAGCACATTGTTGTGGCCTACTGCGAGGGATCCATCCAAGATTTGCTACTTGTACTGCTAAAAAAACAGCAGCTCCCCCCTGAGGCCTGGGATGAGAGGAGGTGCACCGCGTGCTGTGACTACTCGCCTGCCCATGACAAAGATCCGGGTTGACTCTGTGGCGTTCTCAGTCACACTCGCCTAAACTGCAGAAGCCTTCCCAGTTGTGCGCTAGCAAGAAAGTCAGCCCAGGTATGTGGCGGGCCTGAGTTTCATTTCTGAATGGCCTTGGGTGGGCCAGAATCTTCCTTTGGTGGGCCTGGCCCGCCCTCTAGAACCGGGCTTGCACTGAGGTCATACGGACTGTGAAAAATCCATGCTCACACAACAAAAAGAAGTATAGTAAATGAGCCACGCCCATTCAGCAGGAGAGTGGTAAGGGTGTAGTATGAATGAATGAACAGAATTTGTTATAGCGCTACAGTTACTCATCAAGTGTCCCGGTGCTGACAGAAAGCAGGAGGGGAGCCAGAAAAAATGCTGCTAAGTTCCAAAAACGCCATGTTTTCAGGTGTTTCTTAAAAACTGAAATGTCTGGGATGGCCCGAAGAGTGGCCGCAAGTTTGTTCCAAGCCTGGGCCCTAAGGAAACCAAAAGATCTGCCACCCATACGAGCCAAGCGTTTCTTGGGTGTACGGGCAAGGTCAGAGGAAGAGGATCTAAGGGACCGTGCTGGAATGTAGCGGTTAGCTCGTTTGTTAAGGTATCCTGCTCCTTTCCCATGCAGGGCCTTAAAGCAAACAACAAGAGCTTTGAATTTAATCCTTTCTTCCATTCGTACCCAGTGGAGGGATTTAGGGAACGACGACATAGGAGACCTGGGTTTAGGTCTGAGAATTGCCCTGGCTGCAGCATTTTGTGCATCTTGCAGGCGCTGCACAAGGAAACCGGGAAGGCCCAGATACAGGACATTTGCGTAGTCCAGTCTTGAAGTCACCAATGCCTGAACCACCATTTTCCTAGTCTCTAATGTTAGAAGGGGGAGAAATGTTCTTAGCATGCGCAGAATGCCGAAGCAAGTGCCGACCAGACTTTGGACCTGGGACCTCAAGGAAAGTGTATTGTCCAGAAAAACATCAAGGTTCCTCACAGATGATTGCTCCGAGTGTGGAGGCGAGTATTCTTCCAGCCACCATGCGTTCCAACTACTGACTACCGGTTTGCCGAACAAGACAATCTCGGATTTATCTGAGTTGCACTTAAGCTGATTCGTCTTGAGCCACTGAAATACCTTTGTCAGACAAGCTCTGATATTTGCACCGTCGAACTAAGCTCCTTTTTCTCAGGTGAAAATCAATTGTGTGTCATCCGCGTAGGATATGATCTTTGCACCAAATGCCTCTGCCACATTTGCCAAGGGGGACAGGTACAGGTTGAAGAGGGTTGGACTTAGAATGGAGCCCTGGGGAACTCCAACCTTCGAGCCCGGTATGGGGGCTGAGAAAGGGGGAAGCCAAATTTCTTGGGCTCTATCCTGCAGCAAAGAGACCAACCAGGCCAACACTGTCCCGCCGATTCCCAGATTCCTCAATCTGTCAATGAGTCTCACGTGCGGGACAGTGTCAAATGCTGCTGACAGATCGAGTAATATCAGGACAGCCCTTCCGCCCTGGTTCAATTTTTCTCTGATGTACTCCGTCACTTCCAGTAGGGCTGTCTCAGTGCTAAAATTAGCCCTAAACCCCGATTGAGACGGGTGTAGCAGATTGTGGCTTTCTGCTTGATTCGAAATGATTTTATTTGCATGTTTTTCTAGAACTTTTGAGAGGGCCGGAAGGAGAGATATTGGCCTATAGTTGGAGGGATTGTTGTTGTCAGCTGACGTTTTTTGGAAGAATTTTAGCCTGCTTCCATATGTATGGTACTTTCCCCTCAGAAAGGGATGAATTCAGTACCTTATTTACTGTGACATTTATCGTGGGGGCAAGAGAAGCCAGAAAGTTTGCAGGGTAGGCGTCGCTTGCCGATCCTGACCGAAGACTTTTAAGATAATGGAGCGAGTCAGCTAATGATATTTTAGGAAACTCTAATAACATTGGGGTCAGCGAGGCGTCTACCCTTTTGGCCAGAGATTGCTCTATCGCTATGTTATCTTCCAAGGTAGCTACAAAAGATTGAGTGCAGTCAGCTGAGTGAGGAGATTCTTTCTTCATTGCCCCAGGGGAGGTAAATGATTTCACTATGTCAAAGATTGTTTTTCCCTTATTTTGAGCCATGTCAATCTTAGCCTGAAGATAATTCCTTTTGGCCTCTTTCACCAGAAGGTAATGAGATTTTAGGGCAGTCTTATAGATTTTCCTATCATCTAGAGAATAGTATTTGCACCATTCCCTTTCCAGAGCCCTGCATGTCCTTTTACTGGCTCTTAGATGTTCATTAAACCAGGGCGCGGACGGATGGGTCCTCCTTGAGATTCGTGAGGACAGAGGAGCAGCCTCTTCCAGGTTGTATGTAGCTGGTGGTCCATTTTGGAGCACACAGCCGCAAGCATGGTGTGGTAGTGCACTGTCATTTAGAAACAACACATTTTCCATTGAAATTGGTACTAAATTTGCACAGACATACAATTTTACTAGTAAAAATATATAGGACCCAAACGAAAGATTATGTGTAGGGTTTCAGCGAATATTTATCATTTACCCGTCACCACCTATACTGTCTTGATTTGTTTTGCTCATATTCAAATCTTTATTTCCATCATACTTCATAATTACAAAATAAATGTGACTCATTTCTGCTTTAAGAACTGGTGATATATATTTCTAAATATTTATACATTTCATTTACAGTCATTTAAATGTTGTTATGCGTTATAAGCAATAGGCACCCAAAAGCCTTTCCTTTCACGCTCCCTGTATGCCAGTAGGATTGTCCTACAGTTCAAATGGATGACTTTACAAAATCCTCTCACTGTGCTGTTACAGTAAACCCCAGTCTCAATTTGTCAGAAGACATAGCCTGACATTTGACCTCTGTCTTCCTCCACACAGCAAATGTTACAAGATAAAAGTAAAGTTTAAAGTAATCTTTATTGCTCATTCCCCTTCTGACCTTCGGCATGGTTATTTTGGAGGTGCTGCGGCACCCCCTGCATGTAGACTTGGCGGAAGTTGGGAGCATGTAAGTCTACATTTTGTAGAACTTTGCAATCTGAAATGGTGAATAGCCAAAAGTAGTCAACTTACTACAAAGTGTAAGAGTAGATTTACTGACGCGTAAATCTGCTTTTGTGATTAGACTCCAATATATTTTTAGGAGAAAGTGCGTGAAAGCCAATCACTGATGGTGGTTTCTTGTATCACTTGTATACAGGCTCCTTGACTGACATATTAGAAAGAAGGTATATCACTGATTTCAATAGGCTTAGTTAATAGGTGTCCCATTGGGTGTTTTGTCCTTGAGCCATAACAGAAATCAGGAGGCTCACGCTTTAGTCATAAACGGTTTGAGTTTTCATGGTATTGCTGACGTGTATCACCCACACTCACCTTAAACTCCATGGCTTTCATGGTCCTGCCCCGCTGGTCGCGCATCCCAAGGAAGAGCTCCAGTGTGACGTTCAAGATGGCTGCCTCGGTGATATCCTGGTGTGTGCTGGAGGTCCAGGAGAAGGACATGGCCTTCGACCAGAAGTTGGGGAAGAAGCTGTAGGCCCCATGGTGGAGGAGCATCAGGGCCCAGACACAAGGAAAGAGCCAAACCAAGGAATAGTCCATATTAGATACATTTATCTGCAGGAAGATCAGGAAATTTAATTAGACGTAGAGGTAGAAAGTAAGACATAAAGAATAAGAGATTGTGTGAGAAAGCACAAGAGAAAAAAGAGAAAACTATCTTAATAAGAACATGTTTTTATGGTACTACATACCACTCTTGTGCTGAATCTAAGCTCTTTAAGTAACAGATGGTACTATTTTCCAGTCTATTGGTATTCAGTTTGCCGACCTTAAAAGGATGGAAGGCTGAGATGGCATTCCAGTAATTCAAATTCAAAACTTGCAGATCACAAAGGATGTTGGTGATAAGTGTTTAACTCACTGAGCCATCTTGCTGAAGATTATTATCATCATCATCATCACCAACATTATTACTACCATAAAGTTAAAAGCACCGTCTGCTAAGCCGCACAGCAGGTGTGTGTATCGGGTGACTCTACGCTGACATCCTTGGGATGTGCTCCAAGTACACTGGGTCAACCAATCAAGGATCACCTCGCACTCCCTGAAGTGGGAAAGTCTTCCACCAATAATGTGATGCTTCTTTGTGGTGGGTGAGGTCAATAAGCCCTGATCGATGATAATCCTTCTATAAGGGTGAGAAAAGGAATAGTAACACAGACCTAGGGAGTTCTCGCAAACCTAGATCATCGTACTTTTCAAATGTTAGCAGTTGACTGCAAAACCTCGAACACTCAGAAGAGAACCACAGTAGAACCCAAGTGTAAAGTGGCAAGTTACTTCCTACTCAAGTTGGTGATCAGCACCTTCACATGGTGGCCACTGGTCATAGAAGACAGACATATCTCTGCTTAGCTGGGACACTTGCTGACCCATCCAGAATAACAGGGCTAGCACCCTTTCTGTCCATTCATGCACTGCAGGAAAACTCAACCCAACTTGCAGACACCAAACATAATCTCAAAGTTCCCAATCTCGTACGAAGTACGAAGTAGGCACGGACTCCAGCAAAGTGCGAAAGTGCTTTTGTTTATTTCATTAAGTGTTGCCCAAAAAGTTATACAGAGGCCACTGCCTCGTCCATTACGCATTTCGATCGTCCACACGCGGTCTTGATCACATGATGCACCGTTTAGATTGTTGGCTTTTTAAAGCCACACATACCACACAAGCTAATGATCGATAGACATGGAAAACATACTTGTATTTCCTGACATGGGTATAAATCGCTAAATAGTCAATTGTTTAAAATATTCAATCAAACTAGCAACAAAAATTCGTACTCTAAAGCAAGTGCTTTTTCACGACCAGCAATGTACCATACATCATATGACATATTCTACATTATAACAATTGGGATCCAACTGAATTATTATTTTGAAGTGAGTATGCCATTAACGTCACTCGTATAAACTCCTTATTCATATGTTTGATACACATTATTTGGTTGCAAGTTCATATTTCAAATATCTATTGTTTTTATATATATATATATATAATATATATATATATATATATATATATATATATATATATATATATATATATATATATATATATATATATAATATACAATGGTTCCATGTCATCAAATCACAACATTCACCTAAAGTGCCAAAGTGCCAATAATGTGCAAAAATAGCTTGTAAATTGCTTAGAATATTGTGTACATGGGACAGCCTAACTGTGCAATTAATAATTCATTGAGAAGTCACTGATGCTGATACCCGTAAACTGCAATTTAATTTCAGTAAGTCTTGATATACTGTTCTTCCAAGACATTGTTTCAAAGCCACAATGGAATACCGATCTGTATTTTTTCTCTTTTTTACAAGCTCAAGGTATTGATATCATAAAGTGCTAATATCAAAGTGCAAATGCATGTTATATTAATTTGGTAAATAAAGTGACCAGTGCCATCCATTGTTAAAATCAAGGAAAACACAGTCCAACTGATAGTAACTGATATCTCAATGCAACAGACGATAGGACTCTAAAATCCGGTAGTCTAGTTCTGAAATTACACTTGCAAAAGAAGAAGGCTGTGGACCATAACTGATATCTATACAATTCATACAATTTCATAAAAGAGGTATAAATTCTCATATAAAATTCATCATAAGAAATTGTGCAGGTCCTCACTCGTATTCAGTCCATTGGGGATCTTTGTGTCTAATGCAAGAATGTATTTAGATTCTAATTGACTTAATAGTTTTACTCTGTGACCCCCCTCTCCTTAAGACAGGTACAGCTCCTATAACAAAGTATTTAAAATTGGAATGCTTGTTATCATGTACCAATTTAAAATGTCGGGCTACCGGGTACGAAGGGTCAGAATTTACTATTGCTCTTAAGCGCTGAAAAATTCTTTGTGGACTGGCAGTTTAGTACTGCCCATGTATTTCAGGCCACACGGACACTCAAGTACATATACAGCGTATTCTGTTCTGCATGTAAAATGGCCCTTAATGCTAACCGGTTTGTCCGTAAATGCTGATGTATAGCTGGTCATGTTCATGCCAAACTTGCAAGCTCTACAAGAGCTGCATTTAAAAAATCCATTTTTGGGAGATAACCAGTTAGTATTGGGGCTCACTTCGGGGTTGTTACTGACTAAAGAACTGTGCATGGAAGGAGCTCGTCTGAATGTGACTGTTGGTTTAGCAGGAAGAATTCTGCCCAATGTTAGGTCTGTTAACACAATGGGCCTTTGTTTGTTTAAAATCTCTCTGATTTGTCTCTCCTGTTTACTAAAAGTAGTAATAAGCGTGGTGTCATCTGACTCTGGTGTACTGTCGCTACCTTCCGCATACCCCACTTTGGATTTTCTCGGAGCCCTAAAAAGAATTGACTCCTGTGTTATAGTATTGGCTTTGGTCCTAGATTGCTCCAAACTTTTGGGATCATAGCCCCGCATTACGAACCTCTCAGTGGCCTCTCTTTGACAGATCATCAAGTCAGCCTCAGAACTGCAAATCTTCCTGATCCTCAAGTACTCCCCATATGGTATACTACGTATGAGGTGTTTTGGATGGGAGCTTGTAGCATGGAGGATTGAGTTTCCTGCTGTTATCTTCCTGTGAAGCTTGGATTCAATCCGTCCTTCTTTTATGTAAACCAAGACATCCCAAAACTCAATTTGTCTACTGCTAACTTGTGCTGTAAATTCTAGATTCAGTGAATTATGGTTAAGTTTTTCTCCAAACGTAGCTGCACTTTTTTCCGATCCTCTCCACACAATACAAACATTGTCAATGTAATGCCACCAATTAATTACATGATTGTTCCATTCAAATCCATGCTTCACCCTGAGAACCTGCTCCTCCCACCAGCCCACATGCAAACATGCGTAACTGGGGGAGAAGCAGGCTCCCATGGCGACCCCCCTAAGTTGTTGGAAGGTCTCTTTGTTAAACATAAAGTAATTATTGGTTAAACATAACATAATCATCTTTAACAACATAAGATTGTGATGGTAAAAATATATAGGTCTCCTATCTAAAAAGTGTTTAACTGCATTTAAACCATCATCATGTTTTATGCTGGTGTACAGCGAGGATATGTCCATGGTAATAAAAACATAGTCATCCTTCCAGGGTAATTGATGTAACTTTCTGAGAAATATAATATAAGGAGCCAAAGTCGATGCACAGTCTGTTTGAGAAGTTTTGTGCAGATTCAATGCCCCACTCCAAATTTAATAAGAAAACAAAAATGTCTTTACAATAGAAATTCTGACCTAACTATAACAACTTTAATCACCGACAGATTAATATATATACCTATATATATTACTCTAGGGGCAATTGGAGAAGTTATAGTTAGGTCAGAATTTATATTGCAAAGACATTTTGGTTTTCTTAATAACTTTCGAGCTGTTCAACGAATCTGCACAAAATGTTTGAAAAAACCTATCCATCCACTTTAGCTTCTTCATGTAAAGTTTTATTCTGATCACTCAAACAGGGGCCAAGAAAAAGGGGAGGTCCCAAAACATCAATGTACCATTTTAATTCCCATAGGAACGTTTGCTCTCCGATACAGAAAAAATGGCTAAATGGAATTGCACTAAATTTGGCACAAAGACAGAGCTTTACTCAGAAAGTGTGTTTTTGGTGATTTGGTGTAAATTCGTTCAGTAGTTTTTGAAAAATTGCCCTTTAAAGAGATATTTGGATTAGGCATGAAGGAGTTAACCTCCAGAAAAAAATGATTGATATCTTGACCGTTGGTGTCCAGGAATGTTCGACTGGCCCAATTTAAGGGAATTGGTCAATCATGATTGTCTGGCCACAACATGAACAATATATTGTGGCAGCCATTACAGGTCTTAGGGATTTGGCCCCGCATCCTGAATATGAATTAAAATACATATAAGGGGTAGGGAGAGGTGAGCACGCTCTGACTCCCAGGAGCATTTGGGGGTGGGGGGATCCCAAAGGGATCCACCCTTATTTGGCTGGCCACATCAACAACAAGTTGTGGCAACCATTACAGGACTCAGGGACATTGTCTGCATTGAAATGTTTTGTCATTAAAGCCTGCTTTTGAGGGTCATACAAAGAAACGCATATGAAGTATGTTAACAGATTTTAGTCACAATATAAAACCTTTGTGGTGGTACAATATTAGTTTTAAGAATTGTGGTGAGTTCTAAATAGGGGTGGGCGGAGTTGCACTACGTGGAATTCTGCGGAGTTGCATAAAAACTCCGTGGAATTCCGCGGAGTTCCGCTACGCCCTAATAAAGTGAGTAAACATATATCATAGCTCTTGCCGACAGCGGAAGATATATTTTTTCCACACTGGGTGGCAGTAGAGCTCTGTAGACAGTGTATTACCGCTCAGTCAACTTTATTTTGATATCAAATAATGAATGATTCACTGCCTGAGACTGTTCAATGTGTCAAGAAGACTCACGAGCCCTGCACCACACCCCATGCTGCTCCCTCTCTTATCTCCAAAAAACCTGCAGGGGCAATGGGGTGGCATGGCAGTCCAGGTGGTTTGTTGCGCTCGCTGATGGCATGGCTGGGGGCTCCGAGGCCTCTGGGGCAGATAGAGGCTGCTGCTTGTGTTCTGCTGCCGCTGTGTCCTGCTACCGCTGGTGTCCACTGTCCACTCAGGTCCTGCAGCGCAGTCTCCTGCTCCCAGTGCTGCAATGCTGGGTTGGGCTCCGAGGACAGGCAAGGCTGGTTTTTCATGAGGCCCCACGATGGGCGCCTCAGCCTAACTGGTGGGCGGCAGTCAAGGGAGCTGCACCTGCACCGCGCGAACGGGAGGAATAGAATCTTTGCTCTAGGACAGAGGCGGGCTGCAAGGAATTGGATCCCCATCCATCCTTGCCGAATGCCTGCCGATTGCCGAATACGCCGCTATGCCCCTACGTCAGTGAGTCAGTCATACCGAGGCTTGGAGCGGATGCATTCCAGGGCCTACGGTATGCATAGAGGGACAGTCACAGAAGAGGCAAACTCGGAATACATGCTGGTTGGAATGAAGGTCACAGCGGGACCAATTATCGGGTGAGCCGAGCGGCACACGCTGGTGAACTCCGCTCCGTGGTGGATGGCGGAGTTTTTGCCGACTCCGCACTCCAAGCGGAGGGCGGAGTAGGACAATCTCCGCAAACTCCGCTAGCGGAGCGGAGTTCACCGCCCACCATTAGTTCTAAAGTGATTTTACCACATAAAATGCTGATCCTCTGCTGGGATTTGAGGAGGTTCATTTTGTCATAGAAATTATGGTTAGTGGCCTAGAAAGCCACAATGAGGACACATTTTCTATAAATTCTCAAATATCTTCCTCATCAATGTCAGGGAAAAAGTCTGGTATGCTGAGTGAAACCTATACTTCAAACACCAGCTGCAGCCTGTCAGTTAATTCCTCAGTGTTCTAATGCAGCTTTACCACAGTGTTATAATGAACAACTAGCGCCCTACAATTTTGCATTTATGACAAGGGTGGCACAGCTGACCACCATCTTGGTGGAAACAAAACTGTAAAACTGAATGCATTTCCTACAGAGGAGACTGCAGTAAATGAACGAAATGAGGATTTGTTATTGGCATAACAATTATGGTTAGTGCTCTAGAAAGCCAAAATCAGGACACCCTTTCTATGAGTTCTCAATTACCTTCCTCATCCAAGTCAGTAAAACATTCTGACATGTCGAGTGAAACATGTACTTTAAACACGAGCTGCTGTCTGCCAGTTAATGCCCTAGTGATCAACTGCAGCTTCACCACTGATTTCCAATGAACTAGAGCACTAATATTTTGTATTCAATGAAAACGTGAGGCACTCCTCCACGCCAATTTTGTTATAATAGAAGCTGATGAATTTAAAGCCTTTCCTGAGGAGCAGGCTGAAGTAAATGAGCATTGAGATGTTAATGCAGGTATGAAACAAGGGGGTTAAAAATGTGAGAGGAGATATAGGTTTCTAGTAATTTGAAGCATTATGTACTTTTAAAGGGGCTAACATTGTTAGGGAGACGTCTTTATAAGTACAGCATCTCCCTCCCATATCTGGTTACTCATCCGAACCATCTTCAAAGTTAGCTTAACTGTGCCCTAATTTTAAATAGTAACATTTTTGTAGTCAAACATTGTGCTCAGAGTAGGCTAACCACAGAGGGTTAGGCACTGGGCGAATTTAGAATATGATTAAAAAAAACTGGATTTCACTGAAAAAAACAAAGTTTAAAGTGATGTTATATTTAGGCTAGGTGCTAAGTTTTAAGTGACAATAAAACCAACCTAGAAATTCACTGAAAAAACAATGGTTAAAGGAACGTTATAGTTAAGATTTAAGTTCCGGCCTCGGGGGTATATCCTCATGATGCATTCCCGAGCGTGCAGCGGACGCATGGGGAAGTAAGGGCGCATGTTGGCTAAATTGTCTATTTTTAATACTGCTTTATAGAATTTTACCGAAGTTAAGCACTTTTATTGTTACTGATTGCTCCTGTATTTTTAACCGCATTGCAAAATCTTTTACTCAGTGGGAGTGTTCGGGTGAGCACTCCCAGCTTCTCTCCTACCTTCTCTGGGCTCTTCGGTCCGCCGCGAGGTTCTCCTCGATTGCATGGAAAGAGCTCCATCTTTCCTTCTCCTCTCAGCAAGAACTGGACGCCATCGTAGCAGTTGGCGGTCTAGTTACTCCACGCACTTCCGGTTTTACATTTCCGTTTTACGGCCTTGGGGGGTATATCCTCATGATGCATTCCCGAGCGCACAGCGGGCGCGCCAAAGGCAAGCCCATCAGCGCCCGGAATGCGCCATGCGCCAGGAACCCTGCCCGTTTTCCGTGCATTAGCTACTCCTCGATACAGCTACAAGCATACAACAAGGAAAAGACCTGTAATTCAGCCTAGTGGGCTGGGGAAAAGGATTATCAGGACTAACAATGTTCTTTGTGCAGCTTCTCACGAAGCGATTGCTGCGCACTTACCTCTGCTTCACACCTCGCATGTTAATAAAAGATAAGAACGTACTAGACTCAGGGAAAGACAGGAACAAGGATACCTCAGCTCGATAACCCCCACACAAATTCTAAAAAAATAATTATAACAATCAGGAAGCTGTGGCTGGCTGTTTAAATGCCATATTGTTAAATGCAAGATGGGTTATTTAGCACAAATACGAACTAGAACACTTACTACAGACATCTGACCCTGATCTTGTTTTCCTTACTGAAACCTGGGCTACTAACACTTCGGAGCCTGATTGGGCTACCGCTGTAACAGCGGGCTACTCCCTGGCCAGCATAGAAAAATCAGGGAAAAAAGTGGGTGGCATAGCAATTATCTATCGATCCATTTTTAAGACCACCTTTGCGACATGCCAGGTACCAAGAGCAGAAGCTATGGACTTTAATATTAAATTCTCCAACACTGAATCCTTTCCGGGCCTGCTCCTATACCGGCCCCCAGGTCCAAAAATGATGTTCTTACAAGGTCTACAGACATATATGGAATCTTGTCTTGATTCTCCAACTTTCACAATACTGGGGGATTTTAATTTCCACTTAGAAGCAGATGAGAACTCAGATACGGCCACATTGGTTGACAACTTAGAAGGTTTCGTGCTCACTCAACTAGTTTCAGAACCCACTCACAAGGCCCTGCATTCTCTTGACGGTATCTTTACTAACCACCCGAAAATCGCAGTCGGAAAAATACTACCACTAACATGGTCGGATCACAATGCCATCTTCTTCAAACTCACTTATCAGAAGAATGATAGGCTACAGCCAAAGCTTTTGCCTCCCGTTAAATCCAGGCCATGGCATAAAATCAGGAGAGAAGAGCCAACAGAACTACTGGATATTAGTCCACCGTTATCAGGGCCTGACGTTAACAAGGCAGCTGACGAATTGGATGGATGGATCCGATCAGCCATTGATCAGTTGGCCCCGTTAAGACTAAACAAACAACGGCGATAAAGAGCCCCTGCCCCCTGGTACAATTCAGATCTTAAAGCCATAAAAGTTAGGTGTAGACACTTAGAGAGGGGTTGGAGAGCAGATAACAGCGAACAGAGCAAATTACCCTACAAACTCACCTTAGAGGAGTACAAAGTAGCCATTAAAAATACGAAAAAGACCTACTTTACTACTAAAATCGAGGGGTCAAAAAACTCCTCAAGAGAGCTCTTCAAGACTGTCACGCAATTATCAAAACTAAATCAAGAAAATCAATTTGTTCCAGACCAAGCTTTCTGCGACAAGATGGCTTGCTTCTTCCAGACGAAAATACAACTGATCTACGACGAACTGAAAGGGAAATCCATGAGCCCGGTTAGTACCAGCATATTGGAGCTAGCAAATTTAAACAGGCCTGATATAGAAAACCAGTTAACCAGGTTTACCCCTCTATCCACGGAGAGAACTAATGATCTACTATTAGCAATGAAATCCGGGTCTCCAAAAGACCCTTGCCCCCCGGCTACAATACATTTGGTTTCCAACCAAATCAGTAACCAACTCGCCCCACTTCTAAATAACATTATGTGCTCAGGAATTTTTCCCTCTTCTTGGAAGAAGGCATGTATCAGGCCAATTCTAAAGAAACCATCCCTGGATCCCCTGGTGGTTGAAAATTACCGGCCCATATCTTGCCTACCACCAGCGACCAAAATATTGGAAGAATCTATGAATCAAGACCTAATGGGCTACCTGGAGTCTAATAACATCTTAGACCATTCACAACATGGCTTTCGACAACACCACTCCACTGAATCAGCCCTAATTATGGCCACAGAGGAAATACGTAGGCAACTGGACACCGGAGGAAAAGCCATTCTAATCCTGCTGGACCTTTCAGCCGCATTTGATACAGTGAACCATCTGGTACTAATCCAACAGCTGAAGGCAATAGGGATCACTGAGGTGGCTCTTAACCTTCTGGCCTCATTCCTCGAGGCCAGGGAACAAAGGGTGTGCTGGGACAACTATCAATCAGAGAGATTTTCCCTTCCCTGTGGAGTTCCCCAGGGGTCAGCTCCGTCCCCAACACTTTTCAACATTTATGTGACACCACTGGCTGAGCTAATCAAAGGACATGGGCTCTCCTTGTTGTCGTACGCTGACGACACTCAACTCGTCATTTCCATCTCTTCAAATGCAGACACCATCGCTGGGAAATTCCATGGCTGTCTAAAACACATTATGAATTGAATGCACCAAACTTACCTTAAACTGAATGCGGGAAAAACAGAAGTGATGGAGTTTGGGACTGGAGCACCGCTCTGGAACCAGAAATGGTGGCCGGCAGAGGCAGGTCAATGCCCAGTACCGGCAAGAAAAGCCAAGAACCTGGGAATCCTGTTGGACGATCAACTCAGTTTCTCAGGCCAAATTAACCAGCTTACATCAGCCTGCTTCTTTCATCTAAAAGTCCTACGGAAAATTTTCCCATTCATCCCCCAGGAACTACGGATATCGGATGTCGTCACTCTGATCCTTTCACGGATCGACTACTGCAATGCCCTCTTTTTGGGCATTAACAAGCGCCGACTGTCCAAATTACAATCTTTGCAAAATGCTGCGGCTAGATTGTTGCTCAACATCCCTAAGTTCCATCAAATCTCGGGCAGCATTAAAACCCCCCACTGGCTGCAGGTGCAACAGCGAATCGAATTTAAAGCGCTGTGCCTGGTACACAAAGCCCAGTTTGGTGGAGGAGCAGCTGACTTACAGAAGTTATTTCAGCAGTATACTCCTCGGCGTAATCTTAGATCAGCTAACAAAGGTCTAGTTCAGGTACCCAGAATACAAAGAGCCAGATGGGGAGGAAGAAGTTTGACATATCGTGCGTCTAGGTTATGGAATGAATTACCTGACGACCTCAGACTCCAACCCTCTTGACCTCGGTTCAGGAAATTGTTGAAGACTTGGCTATTTATCAGACAGAAGTAAGCCACTCTGCCTGGTGCTAATCCAGTGTCCTACCATAGCGCCAAGACGCCTCGGCATTCATGCGCTCTATAAGCATATTACTTACTTACTTGCTTACTTAAGTGTTGAAATGAGAACACACAAAAAACACTGAACTACGCCAGTTATAATTCAGTCAGCTAACTATAACTTGTGGCCCACATCATGCACTGCTTATGACCTCACATAGTACATCACTCATGACATGTTAAATGGCATCAGTGACATTAGATTTAAAGATCAGCATTGTTGACATTACTAATGAGTACCACAGTCCCCCAAAACATCAAAGGAATAAAAAGTCCATAGCCTAGGGTTCAGGTACAGAGGGTGTCATGGCAGCAGTCGGGTGCATATTCTGCCTTCTCCACCAGACATCCACAGGGTCTCTGGGACTGATGCCCAGGGATAGCTCCAGATCAGAAAAGGACAAGACTTTTCGACCATGAATGGCCAATTTCTACAGCATTAACTGTGTCTACTCAAGGGCACTATTTATCCTGTATGGTTTCGCAGTCACACAACATCTGTGTAAAATGACTCAGGCACACACTCTCTTGGTCTCTCGCTCCTTCTCTCTCTCTAGCTCTCTCACCATGGCGGAGAAGGGGTAGACCCCACTTATGTGGGACTGGAGAGATTGCCCAGGGGAGCACAGTAGGCCATCTTCCTCCTATGATGGAGTTAACAATGGCATGTGCTCCTGACATATAATTAGCTGTTTCCGTCTGTCCAGCCTATCAATAGCATGGCATTAGGGGGTCCTCATTTCTCAAATGGGTTTGGGAGCTCCCATTGGTTGCATTCCGTACACAATAGACCCCTGTGTTGGTGAACATCACCACATCACGGAGTGTGTCCAGTCGGCTCATTGGTTGTTAAGTGAAAGGGGTGGACATCAAATTCGCAAAGAGCCAAGGGTCGCCGAACTAACAATAAACACCCTTTTCTGCCAGATAGGATTCAAGCTTTCTCCCACCACAAACCTTCCAATGCCCCCCTACCTGCTGACTAAGTGCTAAAAGTAAGGCTTGGACACTACAAAAGGTAAACATGGCTCTTAGAGACCTCTTTGCTTTCTTTTATTGGTTCTGTTTTCACTGCCCCTGAGACAGGGGGAGGCCAGAGCAGGGCAAGTGGAAGCCATAGGGCAAATGAGGGTAGCAGAGGATGCAAGTAACTGAAAAAGTCCAAGCATCCAACTTACGAACTGATCACTGCCTGGGAGTCTTCACTAAAGCTTGCATAGGTGTAATCTATTTCATTTCGCAGTCAGGTATTGTCCCTAAGACTTAAAAGCTGCTGAAAAATCCCAGTCCCACTCCCTAAGATCCATCTAACCTCTCCTTCTCAGTAAGGTCCTAAAAGCCCAGATCGCACAACAACTGCACTTTGTTTTTAAAGCTTATACCATCTTTGATTACTGCCAATCAGAGGCACAGAAACCTCCTAGGACAAGACTAGCAAGGACCTTCTCTCATCTCTTGACAATAAAGTGGGCATTGTTGATCCAAGTAACAATAAACTTCTGTTATCCATCAATAGGGTGAACGCACACTCTACAATTATGCCTGGTATATCATTAAAATATGTAGTATTCTGCAATCCCTTTATAAAAACAAACCAGTCTCAAATTTCTTTATAATCAGCAAATTGTGACACACCCAGTCGCCTTTATATATGGGATAAAGTACCCCCTGCCGTACATTACAAGGATATTGCAAGTCACCGAGAAGTTCCATGACCATATAGAGAAACAAGGAAAAAGGCTGAGTTCTTTTATAAGCTATGGAACTCAAAGGTGACTTGCAATATGCTATCAAGTATGGCAAGGGGAACTTTATCCCATAAAATACATGGTCACACCCTCATCTTTCCCATAAATCACTTAAATCCTTGGTGCGTAGCTCTTTCATATAAAAGTGACAGCATTTTGCAAATATTAAGAATACAAGTAGAATCTCCAGTGCAAAATTAAACACATCAAACAAGCTGTTAGATATTTGTTGCAAAACGATACTAGAATCAGTTTAATACAAATCAGATTCTTTTTTTTAAAAAGCCGCAGTAGCTCAGAATGTGTGGAAACATGCAGAAATATTCGAGCTTTTCCATAATTACCTAAGGAGTGTAAAAAATAAATATGTTGCCATACATATCTCCTTTCCGCTTTTCACTGTAATCGGGAAAAATAAAGCAGCAGAAAAGCAATGTTTTGTTTTTCTTTAACCGCTTCGCTGCGGCCGGAATTCCGCCCAGATGCTGGACATTCCAATTGCGGGCGTGGCTCGGACGGCCCCCGCGCGTCGTGAGCACACGCCCACCGTGACTCATGACGGCCGGGGGCCGTCATGAGCACGGAAGAGGTTAAACAAAACTGCTGCTTTAATTAAGCTTGCTCCGTGACCTGACCTGCCTCTCCCCCCATCTGCTGGCTCTGGCAGCAGGCACTGTGATGTCAGACCCCAACTGTAATAAGTCATTAAAGTTCAGTTCTGATGTCATTTCTTTATAATAGGCAAAATGGGTGTGTCACAACCCACCTATTATAAAGAAATTAAAGACAGATTTGTATACAGGGATTGCAGAATCCCCTGACGTATATTATAAGGATACTGAAAGTCATAAGGAGTTCCATGACCATACACAAGAATGAGGCTTAAGGCTCATTAATATGTAACATAGGTAATAGGAATATGATGGGAGGTATGGTTACTAGTTTCCAGCACAATTTAGACTCCACCCTTACACGTCACAGAAATGCAATTACATAAGTGTATTTGACATTATATTCACTGTGATGGCATGACGGACGATGGAGCAAGCACTCCAATACTATCGGATTGTGCAAAAAAAAAATAATCAAGTGCTGTTCGTGTTTTAACATCTTTTAAGAAATGCATTCATTTATGTACACATGTATGCCTTTTAGTAGTATGTGTACAAGGGAGATGGCGGGAAAACACAAGTACTCCTATGGAGTGCTTAAAAACAAATAAAAAGATAACTTTGTAAACCGGGAGCAGTGTAAGGAGAGACGTACTTGGTCTATGCGCTATGGGAGGGCCAAACACAAGAAGAGGGCATGACGCCCACAAGCCATGACGAATGGCATCAAAGAAAATAAGAGCTACACTGAAGTTTACCAATGTTAGGAGATGGGCGGCCTGGAAGCCCACAGATAGAACACAACATGTCTCCACAAGACAGCGCATGCGCTGTCCAGCTGATACCTAAAAATGTGTGTTGCCTGGCTTGCCCAGAACAGGGTGGGACATCTGATGCACAGATGCAGACGGTCATGTAGTGAATTGGTCCAGTATGGACCGCTGGTTTCTTTTGGAAACCGCATTGTCCACCCACCTGGTAAACCATAGACTTGGCACTGTGGGAAGGGCACCTTCTCTGACACATTCTAACTGATGCCCAACTCTGCACCCCAGAGGTGGCTGCACACAGAAGTGTCGGAGATCTTTTCATACGTGCACCAAAGGATACCCATGCATCACAGAGGTAGCAGCCAACTGAGAGCAAGGCTAGGGGTTCAAGACTCTTTGCAGCTTGCTGCATTTCTTCAGACCTTCTGTTGGACACTCAGCATTAATTCTGAGGTCCTATCAGTGACCCCACTTACACTTACATAGGCACCCACATGCACAAGGCACCAATGTGGAGGCTGAGGCAAAGTGAGACATACAGGCTCTCTGTGAGCCTAAGAAGGCCTTCTGAAAGCTCTAGGAAGCTCCTAGAAGCACCGGTCCAGGATACCTGCAGATGATACCCACCTCAATATGCCTGCCTAGAACCTGAGGGCTGCCACTCCAGGTAGTCCTCTGTGCCAAATTTCCATATAAACATGTGGAGGGGCTATATCCCTCGTCTGGAATTGCTTGGTTTAAGATATGAGGGTACTTTCAATTCCTGCTAACCGATGCCACCCTGGGCATCATGGGCCTCACCATGCCCCCTTCGAGGGATTGTGACCCAATACATTTATTCTTAGGTCACCAGGTTACTCCATGTCATTTGAGACACATTTCTCTAGTCTTGAACCCAGTAGCTCCTGGTACACCCCAGAGCACAGAACCACCAAGTGCAACTGCTACGGACTAGAGAAGAGATGGCTCATCACCAAGGACACCTCCGATAGAGCTGCCCAGAAAGCAGCCCTCAGTGACTACCACTGATGCATCAAGGAAGCCAAGAGAGCATCTATCACTCACTGCATCGACACTGCGGCAAACCACATGAAGAAACTCTTCAAAATTGTCAAGGAATTCTCCAACCCATCAACCACAGAGAACACCATCCACCCCTCCCAAGAACTCTGCGACACCCTCTCCGACTACTTCCACCGCAAGATTGCCACCATCTACAACAACTTCGACCCTCAACCAACCATCCTTGACCTCAACAACCGCAATCAACCAGCGAACACCAGCCGAATGATAACCACCTGCTCTCCGCTCACCACTCAGACCACCACAACCATATGTCGTCCATTCACTCTGGGGCACCCACCGACTCCTGTCCCTACCATCTCTTCAACTTTGGAGCCAACCTAAATCAGGACAGAACTCACCAGCATCCTCAACACCGCCAGCTCTACAGCAACCTTCCCAGATGGATGGAAACACGTAGAGATCAGACCACTCCTGAAGAAGCCCTCCGCTGACCCCAGCGACCTCAAAAATTACAGACCAATCACCCTGCTCCCCTATCCAGCCAAAGTACTCGAGAAAGCCATCAACAAACAGCTCACCAAATACCTGGAACTCAACCACCTACTCAACGCCTCACAATCAGGATTCCGTGCAAACCACAGCACTGAGACCACACTGATTGCCACCACAGACAACATGCGAATCCACCTCCACCGCAGAAAAACTGTGGCCCTGATCCTACTCAACTCTCTGTTGCGTTCAACACCGTATCCCACCACATCCTCATCAACAGACTCCAAAACATCAGCATACAGCAAAACGCCCTCAAGTGGATCACCCCCTTCTTCTCAGGACGCACACAGAGCATCTGACTGCCTCCCTTCATCTCCACACCCAAGGACATCATATGCTGCGTACCCCAAAGATCCTCCCTTATCCCCACCTTGTTCAATATCTACATGGCCCCCCTCGCAGAAGTCGTCAGATTTCACTGACTCAACATAATCTCACGCCAACGACACTTAATTCGTCCTTTTGATCACCGAGGACCCCTCAAACGCCAAAACGAACTTCTGCAACACCATGACTGACGTAGCCAAATGGATGAGAGACAACTGCCTCAAACTCCGCTCTGACAAAACAGAAATATTGATCTTTGGGAAGAAAACCTCCGCATGGTACCACAGTTCGTGGCCAGGGAAACTCGGACCAGCACCCACGCCGACAGACCATGCACGCAAACTCGGCATCATCCTCGACAGCCAACTAATCATGAAACAACCAGTCAACGTGGTTGCCTCCTCTTGCTTACACATCCTTTGCAAGCTCCGCAAAATCTTCAGGTGGATCCCAATCAACACCAGAAAGACAGTCATGCAGGCCCTCATCACCAGCTGCCTTGACAATGGCAACGCTCTCTACGCCAGAATCTCCACCTAGCTCCTCAAACGACTCCAGACTATACAGAACACCGCAGCCAGACTAATCCTGGACCTCCACAGACGCACCCACATCACCCCCCACCTCAGAAACCTCCACTGGCTACCCATCCAGAAGAGATGCCAGTTCAAGATGTTCTCGCACACATACAAGGCCCTACACAACAAAGGACCATCTTATATTAACCATCAACTGAACTTCCATCTCCCTGCAAGACATCTGTGATCCGCCTCTATCGTACTCACACCCCCCACATCCTTCACAGCGTGGGCCGCTCCTTCTCCTACATTGCTGCCAAGACCTGGAATGTCCTGCCCCTCCACCTTTGAACAGTACTATATATATATATATTACCTACTGGCCGTCGCCAGTAGGTAGTTATAATTAGAACCTCGTTTCCATAGGAAAAGCGTTTTTTGATTTGCCAATATCTTTGGCGCCGTTCGACAAATCTTCGCGAAATTTTCAAAACTAATGGGACGCTCCATTCAGGTCCTGTCATGAAAGTTTCAGGGTGATTTGTCAAGCGGGGGCCGAGAAAAAAGGGGGGTCCCAAAACGCGTTTTCTCCATGTTCATTTCCATAGGAACTTTTGGCGCGGCTACAGCCCGAACTGTTGAGCGGAATTACACCAAATTTGGCAGAGAGGTAGCTCTTGGTCCAGAGTGCACTCTTTGCTTTAGATGGTGTAAATCCGTTCAGTAGTTCTTGAGAAATTTAAAAATAAAAAATATCGATATCTGGTGACCGCGGTGGATCAGCGAACCCTCCCGATCACGACCTTCATTCTGATTGGCTGCCAACACTTCAAACCAAGAAGTGTTGGCAGCCATCTTGTGACTCGGTAGAACCGAGTCACAAGAAAAAAGGTTAAAAAAAAACGTTAAAAAAAAAAAGAAAAGGGGGCAGGGTAGAAACACCCTGACCCCCTAGGCGTGCTCAGGGAGGGACCCCCAGGGCCCAAAAAAGCATTTTTTTTTTTTTTTTAAATCGGCGGAATTCGCGCTGGGTGCGGGAATCCAGGCGAATTTTTTTTTTTTTTAAACGAAGCGTGGTCTGCCGCGCTTCGTTTTAATAAGCCCCCGGGTGGACCAGGTCCCGGGGGCAATGTGCCTTAAATATGCGGGCCATGGGACTGCCACCTCCCCGGGGCTTTATTAATTATGCGTGGGGGTCATGCGGCCCCCCGCAGCCCCGGGGACCACCAACTCCCCAGGGCTTGCAAAAAAAATGCCTGGGGGGCTCCTCCCCCTCCATGCTGCCCCGGGGACCACCACCTCCCAGGGGCTTCAATGTATACGAGGCGGTGGGGCCTCACGGGCCCCCCCAAGCCCCGGGGACTGCCACCTCCCCGGGGCTTCAATTTAAATAAATAAGTGTGGGGGGGCTCATGCCCCCCCACACTGCCCCGGGGACCACCACCTCCCCAGGGCACTAATTATACTAATGCGGGGATCCGTTGGGCTCTGTAAATGTTGGGGGGGTGCACGGCCCCCCACCTGGAGCCCTAGATGGCCCTGGGGACCGCCACCCCCAGGGCCGGCTCCAGCAATGTCCCGGGTGCCCACCCCCGGGACATTGCAGTTTGCAATGACAGGGCGGGAGCACAGCTCCCGCCCTGTCATTGCAAACACTGCTTTGCTCGTGGAAGCGAGAGCAGGAAAAACCTGCTCTCGCTTCCACGAAGCAAAGCAGATTGCTTTTGGACAAGGGGAGCTGCATGTCAGCAGCTCCCCTTGTCCCAAAGCAATGCCGGCTCCCGCAGGAGGTGTGGAGCCGGCAGGGACCGCGGGGGCATTGGGGCTCCCCCCACGGTCCCCAATGTTGAGGCCAGGCCCCGGGGGATGGGGTCCTCGGGCCAGAAGTGGCCTGGGAGGGGGGCCACGCGGCCCCCCTCCAGTATTAATAATAAATAAATAAACGAGGCCATGGCCCAGGGGATGGGTTCCCCAGGGCCGAGATCGGCCTCGGGAGGGGGGCCGCGCGGCCCCCTTCCCGTTTTTTTTTTTTAATGGGTCAGGCCCTGGGGGATGGGGTCCCCAGGGCCCACAAAATATTAAGAGAAGGGGGGCCACACAGCCCCCCTTCTAACAAAAAAACAGAAAAGCCGGCATCTTGCCGGAGGCCCCGCCCCCTCCTGCACCACTCTGGGCGCATAGCTGGTGGGGTGAAGAGGTCCTCTTGTGTCCTGAGAACCTCAGGACTAAAGTGAACTTCATCCCCGGGCAGCAGTGCGCCAGGATGCGCGTTTGCAGAGTGGTGTAAAAAGGGGGCGTGGCCTTGGACCACTCTCAGCAATCCAGCTGTATGGGGCTTACTGGAGTTACCTGGTGGGCTAGTTGACCCCCAGGGACTCTCAGGATTCAAGGGGACTTAATCCCCCAACCCAGAATGTGCCAGGAGGCGCGTTTACAGAGTGGTGGAGAAAGGGGGTGTGGCCTGTGCCCACCTGTCAGCTATCCCACTATCTGGGGCATGCTGGAGGTATCAGGTAGGATAGTTGGCCCCTAAGGACCACCAGCAGCGAAGGGGACTTTAATCCCCATCCAAGAGCGTGCCAGGAAGTGCGTTTGCAGAGTGGTGGGAAAAGGGGGCGTGGCCTGCTATGAGAACTTAACAATCCTGCTGTGTGGGACTTACTGGAGGTAATAGGAGGGGTAGTTAACCCTCATGGTTGACCTTGGGGGCCAACAACCCCTCCTGTTACCTCCAGTAAGTCCCACACAGTGGGATTGCTAGGAGGTCTTAGGAGGCCATGCTCACCTTTCTTCACCACTCTGCAAACGCACCTCCTGGCACAGTACTGGTTGGGGGATGAAGTCCACTTTACTCCTGTAGGACTTTGGCGGCCAAGTAGCCCTCCTGGTACCTCCTGTAAGTCCTACGCAGCGGAATTCCTGAGTGCTGGTCGGAGGCCCAGGCCCCTTTCCGCACCACTCTGCAAACGCGACTACTACCTTATTGTTAGAAATTAGCATTTAAAAAACCTTTGAAATTCATTTAAAAACCATAGGTTTCAGGGACGTTATAGTTAGTAATTAGCATTTAAAAAACCTTAGAAATTCCCTGAAAAAACCATAGGTTTCAGGGACGTTATAGGTAGTAATTAGCATTTAAAAAACCTTAGAAATTCACTAAAAAAACCATAGGTTTCAGGGACGTTATAGTTAGAAATTAGCATTTAAAAAACCTTGGAAATTCACTGAAAAAACCACAGGTTTCAGGGACTTTACAGTTAGTTGGACATTTCGCTCGTACAAAACCAGAGAAATTCGGCCGTTATAGTTAGTTGAGCTAACTATAACTCGCGCCCCCGCAATGCAGTGCTGATGACGTCACATATTACATCACTCATGACATGGTCAGTGACATCACTGATGACATCTCAAATGACATCACTGATGACATCACTTATGACATCATCCACTTAATATCTGAAGCACACATCACACCCTAATATAACCTTTCATACACCTACTCTAAAGTACAGACTACCATTCTCGAAACCATAGACACACCAATACCAGTTAGTACATACCCATGGACTGATTCATAGGTCTACACATACATCCACTCACCCATACACGCAGTCACTCATCAATACAGCCACTGATATATGCACTCATACACCTATCCAAATACTCACTGTGAGAAGTTGGCCTGGTATATGCTGTTCACTAATTAAAGTGGACACCTTGCACCAGAACAATTCGACTCTTATGGTAGATAGGTTTAAGACAACCTTTATAGAAAGCTATCCTAGTGGTAGCTGTGGAGAGCAGCCTTCAGGCTAAGTCTTGAAGGAATGTAAAGCAGCTTGTTTTACCACACAATCTCTTGAATCACCAAATGAAAAGACACCACACAGGTATATATATCAAATATATATGTATTTATTAATAAACACTCTCTACTAATCTCTTTATGAGATTAGAGGATAGGAACATATGTACAAGTCAAATATTACCAGGATAAGTTTAGCACAATTGAATATTACAATCTTAGTTTTCTAGACCTAGGTAGGTCTAGGGCATCTAGAATCGAGGGACCCCCAAGAACCACCCCAGGTAGTTGTAGGAGACCCACAGGGGACGGACCCGGTGACCTGGCACCGATGCGAATCCTGTACGAGTCTATGCGCTCAGACGCGATTGAGATATCAATGTTCAAGGTCCCTTGCGTGTTCGAGGCGAACACACCGATCGGACTCAGTACGAGTCGAAGGATACGGTCTACAGATAGGATTTGCAAGGGAGTCGGACGCGGTGTGTCTAACACAGACGCGAACCACGTACGAGTCAGTGCGAGAATCGCACGGGGAAAGTAAGAGTTTTAGGGTACTTCTGGTGAACCTACAAGCAAGTCACTTACAGGGTAAGTAGTTCGAGGGCCCACACCCACAGGAGCACCGGAGTGCTGGAGTTACCTCACCCAGGGAAGCCGGGTGCACAGGTTTCCTTTGGTGTCGGGTCGCGGCGTCATTTTCAATGGCGACCAAAGAAGACTTGCTGCTTGTGATGGTTTGAAGAAGTGTCTGGTGGAATCCAAGCCTGGATTCGGTGGAAGGATGACCTGAAAGCAGAGGGGACAGTGTTCAAAGTCACTTGGCAGTGACTCGGGGCAAGGAAGATGAATGCCCACCGTCGTCGCAGGGTTCAGGTCGTTCATGCTTGCCTTGACTCTTCAGCCACGAGGTCCAGGAGGCGTCGATGACGACCAGGAGCTAGATTCGGCGTGTCCCATGAAGTCTGCGGCTTACTGCGGTGTCGGCAACTCGATTGGGGCCAACAAGCCTTGGTAACAGCAAGTCTCAGGGAAAGTGTGAAGAGGCGATGGCGCAGACCAGCAAGGTCTGTGGAACTCACCCAGCGAGGGTAAGTCAGGGCAGGCCTGGAGCAACCAGGGGAGCCCTTTGGTTTCTTTGGAAAGTCTTCTGGGGACCCACAAGCCGGCTGGCAAGGGGTCGCAAAGACGCCTCGGGAGGATTCTCTCACAGGGGCCCACGGTCACTCGGGACATGGTAGGCCACTGATCTTAGGAGGGATTCCTGCTGGAGGCTGGGACCACACGTGGTCCAAAGCATAAGTTCGTGAAACATTGTGAGGGGTTGCACTCGACAATAGTGCACGGTACCCAGGAGTCGCGGTTCCTCGTTACTCTTGGGGTCCACTGGCCTCAGCTTCGCTGGGAACTCACAATGGCCTTTGAGAAGTCAGGAAATCCACTTCTTGGGCTGCAGGGACTTCGGACTCCGGCGGGAGCGGCGTAGTTTGCGACCATCGTTTGTAGTTTTTGGTGCCTGCCAAGCAGGGGAGTCACTCCTTGACTCCAAGGGAGATTCTTCAGTCTTCCAAAGGTAGTGGAACGTCGAAGGTCCGGGATTCTTCTTGTAGAGCGTCGTCCAGGGAAATCTAGGGTGCAATGCACAGGTTCCCCCTCTTATACTAAAAGGAGGGAGGGACTAGCTCTATGACCCTACCTATGGGAGGGTCAGGGGAGTGGGTGGCTACACCCACTTCCCTTTGTCCAGTTTCGCGCCAGAGCAGGGACAGGTAGCCCCTGAGCCGGTTTGAACTGGCATATGCACAGAGGAGCCTTCTGCTCCCCCAGTGCAGGACTTCAAAGCACTCTAAGAGTGCACCCACCCAGCCCCAATACACTAAACCCTGTTTGGGAGGTGGTCACACCCCCTTGGGACAGGATATCTATTGTGGGGCTCCCTCCACTGCGAGTGTTGGTCATCAGCAGGAGGGCAGCCCAGTGTCTGTGACTGGTGGCATCCATTTTGTGATGCCAGGGCTCTGTCGGATTCTACCGCGTTTCCACAGTAGGTACATGTCTATCCCTCTAGAAGGGTGGAATGCTACCCCCACCGCCAGGACTGGTGGGGGGCTAGTATTCCAAGGTGTTTGACAAAAACACGACATGTTTCGATGCAGCCATTCCAAAGTTAGCATTTTACCGCGAGGATATAATGCACTTAAAAGTATATGGTTTAACCGCATCCACAAACAGCACCAGAGAATGGACTCTGAGAGCTGCAGAGGGGCCCTGCTCAGGCAGAGGCACCCCCTCACATAGAAGCCAAGCACCCTGCCCTCAGGATTGATAGGGCCTGCCTTAGGGGTGACTGATAGGGTTATATGTGTGTGCAGGAGAGATATAGGGAACCTATATCTCAGTGAGGGGTGCTAGCACTTCCTCACTCAGGCTGCAGTAGCAGGCCTGTGGTGTCAGATTTAGTCTGCTTCCCAGGGGTGGCATAATGCATGCTGCAGCCCCTGGTGGGCCTGTGGAGTACCTATGCCCTTGGTACCTAGGGTACCATATACTAGGGACTCATAAGGTACCACAGTATCCAATCACTAGTGCACCTACAGTGCACTCCAAATCGTTTAGAGAGAACAGAGAGGCTGGGGCCCTGATTAGCAGGGTCCCAGCCTGACTATAGCCAGAAACCAGTGTAAACAGCAGAAAAAAAGTGGGGGCAACATAAGAGGCAGATCCTATTCTCCTACACAACCCCCCCCAAACGCAGGGACACTAAACAAACCAGTTGAGTCTTCGTGTTCAAAGTGGAAATACCTTGAGAGTCCATCTGCATTGGCATGTTGGGTCCCAGGTCTATGTTCCACTGTATAGTCCATCCCCTGTAGGGAAATGGACCACCTCAAAAGTTTTGGGTTTTCTCCTTTCATTTGTTTAAGCCATAGGAGGGGCTTGTGGTCGGTCTGAACTATGAAGTGAGTACCAAACAAGTATGGCCTCAGCTTCTTCAGGGCCCATACCACAGCAAAGGCCTCCCTCTCTATAGCTGACCAACGTTTCTCTCTAGGGGTCAGCCTTCTGCTAATAAAAGCTACTGGCTGGTCTTGACCTTCATCATTCAGTTGAGACAGTACAGCTCCCACACCCAGCTCAGAAGCATCTGTTTGGACAATGAACTTTTTGGTGTAGTCTGGACTCTGTAAGATGGGGGCAGTGCACATGGCCTGCTTTAGGTCTTCAAATGCCTTTTGACAGCTAGCTGTCCACTGAACCTTTTTTGCATTTTCTTTGAGGTCAGATCATTCAAGGGGGTCACTATAGATCCATATCCCTTGACAAACCTCCTATAGTACCCAGATAGGCCTAAGAAGGCTCTCACCTGTGTCTGGGTGGTTGGAGCAACCCATTCCATTATGGTCTGGATCTTGCTCTGTAAAGGCTGAACCTGGCCTCCACCTACAAGGTGGCCCAGGTACACAACCTGACTCTGCCCTATCTGGCACTTAGTGGCCTTGATGGTGAGGCCTGCATTTTGCAGGGCCTCCAAAACATTCCTGAGGTGGACCAGGTGATCCTGCCAGGAGGAACTAAAGACAGCAATATCATCTAGATAAGCTGAGCAATAAGTTTCCATCCCTGTCAGAACTTTATTCACCAACCTCTGAAAAGTGGCAGGTGCATTTTTCAATCCAAAGGGCATCACCACAAAGTGGTAGTGCCCACCAGGGGTCGAAAATGCTGTCTTGGCTTTTGCATCATCAGCTAATCTGATCTGCCAGTAGCCAGCTGTTAGGTCAAACGTGCTTAGATACTTGGCTGAGGCCAAAGTATCAATCAGCTCATCTGCCCTTGGTATGGGATAGGCATCAGTCCTCGTGACTGCATTGAGGCCTCTGTAGTCTACACAAAACCTCATTTCTTTCTTACCACCCTGGGTATGAGGCTTGGGTACCAGGACTACTGGGCTAGCCCAAGGGCTATCTGAAGGCTCAATTACACCTAGCTCCAACATTTTCTGGACTTCAGTCCTGATACAGTCCTTGACATGGTCAGGTTGCCTGTAGATTTTATTCTTGACAGGCAGACTGTCTCCAGTGTCCACCTCGTGGGTGCACCAGGAAGTCTGACTAGGGGTCAGGCTAAACATATGTCTAAACTGTTGCAGAACTTGTCTGCACTCAGTTTGCTGATGGTCAGTGAGGCTACTGGCCAAAGCAACACCATCTACTGACCCATCATCAGGGTTCTGAGAGAGCAGGTCGGGGAGAGGGTCACTCTCCTCCTCCTGGTCCTCATCAGTTGCCATGAGCAAGCCCATGTCAGCCCTGTCAACATATGGCTTTAATCTGTTGACATGGAGCACCCTCAGGGGGCTCCTGGGAGTTCCAAGATTCACCAGATAGGTGACTTCTCCCTTCTGTTCAACTATTGTATGGGGGCCACTCCACTTGTCCTGGAGGGCTGCTGGGGCCACAGGCTCCAACACCCACACTTTCTGTCCTGGCTGGTATACAGTCAGTACAGCCTTTGGTCATGCCAAGCTTTTTGTAATTCTTGGCTGGCCTTCAGGTTTTTGGTTGCCTTTTTCATGTACTCAGCCATCCGGGAGCGGAGACCAAGTACATAGTCCATCACATCTTGTTTGGGGGCTTGATAGGTAACTCCCAGCCCTCTTTACCAAACACAGTGGACCTCGCACAGGATGCCCAAACAGAAGCTCAAATGGGCTGTAGCCAACCCCTTCTGTGGAACCTCTCTGTAGGCAAACAACAGGCAAGGAAGAAGAAGGTCCCATTTCCGCCTAAGCTTCTCTGGGAGTCCTTTAATCATTCCTTTCAAGGTTTTGTTGAAGCGTTCAACTAAACCATTGCATTGTGGGTGATAGGGGTGGTGAACTTGTAAGTTACACCACACTCCTTCCACATTGCTTTTAGATACCCTGACATGAAGTTGGTACCTCTGTCAGAAATGACCTCCTTTGGAAAACCCACTCTGGAGAAGACTCCAATGAGGGCTCTTGCCACCACAGGGGCTGTGGTGGTCCTCAGGGGAATTGCTTCTGGGTACCTGGTGGCATGATCCACTACCACCAGGATAAACCTGTGCCCAGATGCAGTTTGAGGGTCAAGGGGACCAACAATGTCAATCCCTACCCTTTCAAAGGGTACCCCCACCACCGGTAGTGGTATTAGGGGGGCCTTTGTTGTGCCACATGCCTTACCACTGGCTTGGCATGTGACACAGGAGCGACAAAACTCCTTAGTGTCCTCTGACATATGTGGCCAATGAAAATGTGGAACAAGCCTGTCCCAGGTCTTGTTTTGGCCCAAGTGTCCTGCTAAAGGGATGTCATGTGCTAAGGTCAAGAGGAACCCCCTAAACTTCTGAGGTATTACCAACCTCCTGGTGGCTCCAGGGGCTGTGTCTCTACCTTCAGAATATAGGAGTCCCTCATCCCAATAAACTTTATGGGACCCACTAGCACTCCCAGCAGCCTCAGCAGCAGCCTGCTGTCTGAGGGGTTCAAGAGAGGGGCAGCACTGTTGCTCCTTCCTCAGATCTTCCCTAGAAGGGCCCCCTGCCCCCAAGAACTCAACCTGATCAGGCTCCAGTCCCTCTGGGGCAGTTCCTTCTTCAGGATCTGCTTCACCTCCCTCTGGGGGTGAATCTGTGATCTGAGACAGAGGGGAAGGCACTGCCTTTACCCTACTGCTCCTCCTCTTGGGAAGCATCTGGTCCATTGTTCCAGGATCCAGAGCTGGTTCAGTGTCATGCATTCTTGCTTGTGACCTGGTCACAGCAAATACCTCTGCAGGGATGCCCAACATCTCAGCATGAGTCCATAACTCTACTTCAGACCAGGCTGAAGTCTCTAGATCATTGCCCAATAGACATTCGACAGGCAGGTCTGCACTGACTACAACCTTCTTGAGGCCAGTTACCCCTCCCCAGGAGAAATTCACAACTGCCAGACTATGGTTGGTCTGGACGTTGCTTGCATTGGTCACCTGGTACATTTCGCCCAGGATGATCTGTCCAGGGTCCACAAGATCCTCTGCCACCATGGTGACACTAGCACCTGTGTCCCTAAATGCCAAAGCCTGTTTGCCATTTATTACTGGCTGCTGTTTGTATTTGCCCAGGTTACTGGGACTCACTAGGAAGGACATATTAAGGTCTCCCTCACAAATCAGCTTTGCCTGAGTGGGCACTCTGACTAGGTCAGAGTCCACTTCAGAACCCAGGGTCAACCCTACTAAACCCTTAGTCTGTGTACCACCTCCACCAGTAGCTGAACTAGGGGGAACAGTTGCCTTAGGGGCAGGAGTGGTGGTGGTTTGGTCTTTGGACTTGTTACAGTCAGAAGTCCAGTGCCCTTTCTGTTTACAGAATTTGCACCAGGGCTTCTTTTGGCCTTTTCCCTTGTTCGATTGTGACTCCCCACCAGATGCAGATTTTTGGGGCCCTTGTGAAGACTTCTGGTCTTTTGACTTATCCCCACCTTTCTCAGAGCCCTTAGGATCTTGCTTCTTGGTGTCACCCCCTTGGTTCTGGGGTTTCTGCCTCACCCTGGTTCTGACCCACTTGTCTGCCTTCTTTCCCAATTCTTGGGGAGAGGTCAGATCCGAGTCCACCAGGTACTGATGCAACAAGTGGTTCTGGCAATTATTAAGGATTTGTTCTCTCATCATCAGATTATACAATCCCTTAAAATCAGTAACCCTACTGCCAACCAGCCAACCCTCCAGAGCCTTGGTTGCACAATCAACAAAGTCAGTCCAGTCCTGAGTCTGTGCCTTACGGTGTCTCTGAACTTTATCCTGTACTGTTCAGTGGTTAAGCCAAACCCATCTATCAGTGCACTCTTCAGGACTTCATAATCATCAGCATCCTCTTCTCTAACAGTGAGGAGCTTGTCTCTACCTTTATCTGAAAAGGAGAGCCACAAGATTGCTGCCCACTGCTTCTGGGGGACCTGCTGTACTCGACAGGCCCTCTCCATAGCAGTTATCCACTTGTGGATATCATCCCCACTCTGGTAGGGAGGAACAACCTTGCTCAGGTTCCTATGGTCTGGAATAGATTCTCTGCCTCTAGGGACACTGTTGCTGCCACCAAGGGGTTCTAACCCCTCTCGTCGAGAAGCTCTCTGGATCTCCAGGGCTTCTCTATCCAGTGCCAACTGCTTGGTTCTGAGGGCAACTCTTGCTTCCTCATTCTGCAGCAGTTTGCACATTCTTTCAGAGGAGGTCTCTCTTATGGGAAAGTATGAGTTCCTCTGGTGGACAAATTCTCTGCCAGAGTGATAAGAGTGCTCAGATTCCCTGGAAGGGGACCTATGCCTCTCATCCACTCTGTCAGTTCTCTTAGGGAGAATTCCTCTGTCCTTTTCAGGCCCCTTGAGGCCTGGCCCTTCAATCACAGAGTCCTGGTCATTCGGATTTTCATCGTCTGACCCAGATACTGTAATTGACCCACCCACTGATTCAGACCCATTGGCTCCTAGAGCCAATCTAAGATCATCTGCTGTCAGCAGATCTATCAGGTGTAGGGTTGAGGGACTCTGTCCTAGCCTCAGGTGTCTTTCAACACACATGGCTCTCAAGTCAGAGAAAGCCATGTCCTTATACTGAGGCTGAGTGGATCCACTGGTTCCACCCTTTAAGGACATTCTAGTGTTGTGCAGTGTTGTACTACCTACACTAGTTTGTGGCCTACTGATACTAGCTTGAGCTGTAGAAAGGGTGTGCTATCCCTTGGCACACAGCTCTAAGTTCAGTAGAACTTATTGATACTAAGCTTGACTTTATATGTACCTTAAGTACCTATAGTGGTTTTCAGTTAGTAATTGAAATAGAGATTTTCTGGTAAAACAATAGCAAGCTGGAATCCCACACGCTGCCCACCAATGTGAGAAGTTGGCCTGGTATATGCTGTTCAATAATTAAAGTGGACACCTTGCACCAGAACAATTCGACTCTTATGGTAGATAGGTTTAAGACAACCTTTATAGAAAGCTATCCTAGTGGTAGCTGTGGAGAGCAGCCTTCAGGCTAAGTCTTGAAGGAATGTAAAGCAGCTTGTTTTACCACACAATCTCTTGAATCACCAAATGAAAAGACACCACACAGGTATATATATCAAATATATATGTATTTATTAATAAACACTCTCTACTAATCTCTTTATGAGATTAGAGGATAGGAACATATGTACAAGTCAAATATTACCAGGATAAGTTTAGCACAATTGAATATTACAATCTTAGTTTTCTAGACCTAGGTAGGTCTAGGGCATCTAGAATCGAGGGACCCCCAAGAACCACCCCAGGTAGTTGTAGGAGACCCACAGGGGACGGACCCGGTGACCTGGCACCGATGCGAATCCTGTACGAGTCTATGCGCTCAGACGCGATTGAGATATCAATGTTCAAGGTCCCTTGCGTGTTCGAGGCGAACACACCGATCGGACTCAGTACGAGTCGAAGGATACGGTCTACAGATAGGATTTGCAAGGGAGTCGGACGCGGTGTGTCTAACACAGACGCGAACCACGTACGAGTCAGTGCGAGAATCGCACGGGGAAAGTAAGAGTTTTAGGGTACTTCTGGTGAACCTACAAGCAAGTCACTTACAGGGTAAGTAGTTCGAGGGCCCACACCCACAGGAGCACCGGAGTGCTGGAGTTACCTCACCCAGGGAAGCCAGGTGCACAGGTGTCCTTTGGTGTCAGGTCGCGGCGTCGTTTTCAATGGCGACCAAAGAAGACTTGCTGCTTGTGATGGTTTGAAGAAGTGTCCGGTGGAATCCAAGCCTGGATTCGGTGGAAGGATGACCTGAAAGCAGAGGGGACAGTGTTCAAAGTCACTTGGCAGTGACTCGGGGCAAGGAAGATGAATGCCCACCGTCGTCGCAGGGTTCAGGTTGTTCACGCTTGCCTTGACTCTTCAGCCACGAGGTCCAGGAGGTGTCGACGATGACCAGGAGCTGGATTCGGCGTGTCCCACGATGTCTGCGGCTTACTGCGGTGTCGGCAACTCGATCGGGGCCAACAAGCCTTGGTAACAGCAAGTCTCGGGGAAAGTGTGAAGAGGCGATGGCGCAGACCAGCAAGGTCTGTGGAACTCACCCAGCGAGGGTAAGTCAGGGCAGGCCTGGAGCAACCAGGGGAGCCCTTTGGTTTCTTTGGAAAGTCTTCTGGGGACCCACAAGCCGGCTGGCAAGGGGTCGCGAAGACGCCTCGGGAGGATTCTCTCACAGGGGCCCACGGTCACTCGGGACGTGGTAGGCCGCTGATCTTAGGAGGGGTTCTTGCTGGAGGCTGGGACCACACGTGGTCCAAAGCACAAGTTCGTGGAACGTTGTGAGGGGTTGCACTTGACAATAGTGCTTGGTACCCAGGGGTCGCGGTTCCTCGTTACTCTTGGGGTTCACTGGCCTCAGCTTCGCTGGGAACTCACGATGGCCTTTGAGAAGTCAGGAAAGTCAGTTCTTGGGCTGCAGGGACTTTGGACTCCGGCGGGAGCGGCGTAGTTTGCGACCGTCGTTTGTAGTTTTTGGTGCCTGCCAAGCAGGGAGTCACTCCTTGACTCCAAGGAGATTCTTCAGTCTTCCAAAGGTAGGGGAACGTCGAAGGTCCGGGATTCTTCTTGTAGAGCGTCGTCCAGGGAAATCTAGGGTGCAATGCACAGGTTCCCCCTCTTATACTAAAAGGAGGGGAGGGACTAGCTCTATGACCCTACCTATGGGAGGGTCAGGGGAGTGGGTGGCTACACCCACTTCCCTTTGTCCAGTTTCGCGCCAGAGCAGGGACAGGTAGCCCCTGAGCCGGTTTGAACTGGCATATGCACAGAGGAGCCTTCTGCTCCCCCAGTGCAGGACTTCAAAGCACTCTAAGAGTGCACCCCCCCAGCCCCAATACACTAAACCCTGTCTGGGAGGTGGTCACACCCCCTTGGGACAGGATATCTATTGTGGGGCTCCCTCCACTGCGAGTGTTGGTCATCAGCAGGAGGGCAGCCCAGTGTCTGTGACTGGTGGCATCCATTTTGTGATGCCAGGGCTCTGTCGGATTCTACCGCGTTTCCACAGTAGGTACATGTCTATCCCTCTAGAAGGGTGGAAAGCTACCCCCACCGCCAGGACTTGCGGGGGGGGTAGTATTCCAAGGTGTTTGACACCAAAGACGACATGTTTCGATGCAGCCATTCCAAAGTTAGCATTTTACCGCGAGGATATAATGCACTTAAAAGTATATGGTTTAACCGCATCCACAAACAGCACCAGAGAATGGACTCTGAGAGCTGCAGAGGGGCCCTGCTCAGGCAGAGGCACCCCCTCACATAGAAGCCAAGCACCCTGCCCTCAGGATTGATAGGGCCTGCCTTAGGGGTGACTGATAGGGTTATATGTGTGTGCAGGAGAGATATAGGGAACCTATATCTCAGTGAGGGGTGCTAGCACTTCCTCACTCAGGCTGCAGTAGCAGGCCTGTGGTGTCAGATTTAGTCTGCTTCCCAGGGGTGGCATAATGCATGCTGCAGCCCCTGGTGGGCCTGTGGAGTACCTATGTCCTTGGTACCTAGGGTACCATATACTAGGGACTCATAAGGTACCACAGTATCCAATCACTAGTGCACCTACAGTGCACTCCAAATCGTTTAGAGAGAACAGAGAGGCTGGGGCCCTGATTAGCAGGGTCCCAGCCTGACTATAGCCAGAAACCAGTGTAAACATCAGAAAAAAAGTGGGGGCAACATAAGAGGCAGATCCTACTCTCCTACACTCACACACCGCCACTCACCCATAGAGTTACTCACACACCTAGTCAGTCACCCAAAGAATCAATCACACTGTGACTTACTCATCATACAGTTATACACACACCACCTCACTTATTCATACAGATACTAACACATACTTACTCTCTTCTACAATCACTGACACAAGCACACACTCATCCATACAGCCACTCTCACAATCACTCACTCTCACATATAGTCACTTATATACTCCAACACTCACATATACTGCCTTTCACATATGTAGTTACTCACACATGTACCACTGAGACATCCATTCACTCACCAACACAGCCATACACACACTCACCCACCCATACAACCCCTCACAGATGCACTCATGAACCCATACACCCAGTGAATCACCCACTCACACATCCATGCAGAGAGTCACACACCCCACACCCATCCACACAGAGACTCAGGCACCCATACAGGTACTCAAACAACCAATCATTAACCCATATAGACAGTATTGTAGGTACTCACCAACCCATGCAGCCACTTACACACCAACTGAAAGACTGATACAGACATTCACGCAGATTAATCGCTAACTCATGCATTCACTAAGACACGTTTAATCACTCACTTATACAGTCAGTTACGCACCTACTAAATCATCCATTCAGACACTCATACCCACTCATTCTTCATTACACCTTGGCGTGTATATATATATATATATATATATATATATATATATAAAACATACTTAAACTTTTCAGAAACACACAGTCACTGGATGATGTCATCAGTGATGTCATTTGAGATGTCAACAGTGATGATGTCACTGACCATGTAATGAGTGATGTAATATGTGATGTCATCAGCAGTGCATTGCGGGGTGCGAGTTATAGTTAGCTCAACTAACTATAACGGCCGAATTTCTCTGGTTTTGTACGAGTGAAATGTCCAACTAACTATAACGTCCCTGAAACCTGTGTTTTTTTCAGTGAATTTCCAAGGTTTTTTAAATGCTAATTTCTAATTATAACGTCTGTGAAACCTATGGTTTTTTCAGTGAATTTCTAAGGTTTTTGAAATGCTAATTACTAACTATAACGTCCCTGAAACCTATGGTTTTTTCAGTGAATTTCTAAGGTTTTTTAAATGCTAATTTCTAACTATAACGTCCCTGAAACCTATGGTTTTTTCGGTGAATTTCTAAGGTTTTTTTAAATGCTAATTTCTAACTATAACGTCCCTGAAACCTATAGTTTTTTCAGTGAATTTCTAAGGTTTTTTAAATGCTAATTTCTAACTGTAACGTCCCTGAAACCTATGGTTTTTTCAGTGAATTTCTAAGGTTTTTTTATGCTAATTTCTAACTATAATGTAATAGTCGCGTTTGCAGAGTGGTGCAGAAAGGGGACTGGGCCTCCGACCAGGGCTCAGGAATTCCGCTGCGTTGGACTTACAGGAGGTACCAGGAGGGCTACTTGGCCCCCAAAGTCCCTCAGGAGTAAAGTGGACTTCATCCCCCAACCAGTACTGTGCCAGGAGGTGCTTTTGCAGAGTGGTGGAGAAAGGTGAGCGTGGCCTCCAAAGACCTCTTAACAGTCCCACTGTGTGGGACTTACTGGAAGTAACAGGAGGGGTAGTTGGCCCCCAAGGACAACCTTGGGGGCCAACTACCCCTCCTATTACCTCCAGTATGTCCCACACAGCAGGATTGATAAGTTCTCATTGCAGGCCACGCCCCCTTTGCCCACCACTCTGCAAACGCGCTCCCTGGCGCACTCTTGGATGGGGATTAAAGTCCCCTTCGCTGCTGGGGATCCTTAGGGGCCAACTATCCTACCTGATACCTCCAGTATGTCCCAGATAGTGGGACTGCTGAGAGGTGGACACAGGCCATGTCCCCTTTCTCCACCACTATGCAAACGCGCCTCATGGCGCACTCTTGGTTGGGGGATGAAGTTGGGGGATGACGTCCCCTTGCCTCCTGAGGGTCACTGGGGGCCAACTAGCCCTCCTGTTATCTCTAGTAAGCCCCACATAGCTGGATTGCTGAGAGTGGTCCGAGGCCACGCCCCCTTTTTACACCACTCTGCAAACATGCCTCCTGGCGCACTGCGGCTTGGGGGATGAAGTCCACTTTAGTCCTGAGGTCCTCAGCACACAAGAGGACCTCATCGCCCCAGCAGCAGTGCGCCAAGAGGCACGTTTGCAGAGTGGTGTAAAAAGAGGCGTGGCCTCGGACCACCTCTCAGCAATCCCACTGTGTGGGGCTTACTGGAGGTACTTGGTGGGCTAGTTGGCCCCTAAGGACCCTTAGGATTCAAGGGGACTTAATCCCCCAACCCAGAAAGCGCCAGGAGGCGCATTTGCAGAGTGGTGCAGGGAGGGGGCGGGGTCTCCTGCGAGATGCAGGCTTCTCTTTTCTCTTTTTTATTGTTAGAAGGGGGTCTGTGTGGCCCCCCTTCTTTTAATATTTTGTGGGCCCTGGGGACCCCATCCCCCAGGGCCTGAGACATTTTATCTATTCATTTTTTTTCTAAAATCGGAATGGGGCAGCGGTTATGGAAGGATGCAGCTACCCACTGTGGACCCTTGAAAATTGTTTTAGGAGTTGGGCAGCGACACCTACTAAAGGAATACATATGCCGAGACTGCAAATACCAGCGTGCAATGCGAGCACAAGCCCATTGGGCGGGACCAGTGAACAATTTTTATCACCTGCATAACTGCCTTCCTTACACGCCATCACTGTGAACAAGGGCGGATGGACGCCCGAAACGCGTCAGGAATCGATGGCAAGCACCAGCTGTACCTACCTCACTGATGTGCGATGCTGCCTTGCAGAATAAAGTATTTTACACAAAAAGCGTGGGCCTCCAAGTGTTGGGTATTTTCGTTTGGAATATATATATATATCATTATAGTAAAATCTCTATTGAGTTCTTAGATATCAAAGTAACTGTTCAAGGAGATAAGCTGGAGTCTACTATTTTTCGTAAACCTACAGCTGGAAATACTCTCCTCCATGCGAAAAGTGCTCACCCTGCCCCTCTCATACGAAGTATACCCTTCGGTGAGTTCTTCAGGGCGCGGAGAACCTGTAGCAATCTCTTAGAGTATGAGAAAATAGAGAAGGAGATGACTGAGTGCTTTATTCAAAGGGGCTATTCACAGACTATGATACGAATGGCATCAGATAAGGCTAGGAAATTAAATAGGGATAAGATACAATTTGAGCCATCGAGAACACTGATTAAGAAGAAGGAGCAAAAAAATGGCACAGGGAGTCGTAGATTCATCACGACATACAATACCAAGCACAATGAAGTGAGAGCTATCTTGAAGAAGCATTGGTACCTATTTAAAGAGGATCCGATAATAGGGCCAGATAGCAGAAAAAACCCTGAGATTACGTACAAGAAAGGCAGATCCATTGGGGACCATCTAGTTAAAAGTGATTATCAAGTAAGAACACGCACCCAGACATGGCCAACAGTGAAAGATGGTTTTAAAAGGTGCTTTAAATGTAAAGCGTGTCAACACGGAGAAAATATAGTGGAGTTTAAGACACCTTTTAATAGAACCATGAAAATAAGAGGCCACCTAACTTGCAAATCCAGCTATGTTGTATATATGTTGAAGTGTCCGTGTAAAAAGATTTATATAGGCAGTACTACCCTGCCGGCACATAAAAGGATTCTACAACATAGACGTGCAATCATTAACAAGGACAGGAACTATCCTGTTGCCAGACACTTTGAAAGTGCACACAATAGTGACCCGAATTTGATGAAATACAGCTGTATAGCTGAGGTTCCTAGAAAAAAGCGGGGAGGCAACAGGTAGAAAGAACTTCGTAAGTTGGAAACATTTTATATACTAGAGCTGGATAGTAAGGAACCGAATGGGCTAAATATTGATGAAGATCTGTTTACCTGCTTGTATTAAAATTAAGAAATAGAAGCTGCACATTCATAAGAACCGCTCTTTTTTTAAACCAACAGAGTAAAATTTATGAGGAGAAGGACAGGGAACATTTGCACTTTAGTAGTATACATTTGGGTGTAAAGCACTAGCACTTTAAAATATATTTTTAGATACTCTTTTTAGTAAATGAATTTTAAATAAAATTGTATATGAATTTTAATATACTAGAAAAACTATTTTTATAAAAACACTTTTTTATTGAGAAAATATAAAAAATAAAAAATAAATATAAAGAAAAATTAGTAGAGCACTAGCACTTTAGAAAATGAGTACTGTAAAAAAGTAAAAAGAAAAAAAGAAATTAGCACTAAGCACTTTAACAAAGCCGAATTGTTTATTAAGGGTTATGAAGGGTGACCAATACAAATCTAGTTTCTGGTATGAAGCATTGTTGAAATCCAGTTGATAAGTACTATCGATTAAAAGTCAAATATAGAGTTGTAATACATTATTGAAAATTTAGTCAAGCTGCTTACAATGTATTTGCTTAGGAGAGAATTAAAAATTGTGAGGTGTACAATGTTTTAAATAAGGCGCCTATGTTAATTAAAAAAGCACTAGCACTTTAAATAAATGTATTGTGAAAAGAAATGAGCATCATGCACCTTGATAAAGTCGAAATGTCTATTTTAAGGTTAGGAAGATTAACTAAAATATATCTCCTAGCCAGATATGAAGCATTGTTGGGATCAAACTTACATCTGTCAGAGAGTAGAAATTGAATGCAGTGTTGTATTCTATTATTATAAATCTATGCTAGTTTCTTGTAAGGCACTTGCTTGAGAAGGAATGCAAAAACTGAGAACTGCACAATGTTCTAAAATGGCGCCCACGTTTACCCAAACAAACGGTAGAGATGTGCACTGGGATTGTCCTTTGTCTGTTTTTATGTTGTGGAGAATTGTATATAGTTGTTTTTAAAAATGGCGTACCGCATCGTGATCAAGGCTGCGTTGACAGCCGGAACGCGTGGATGCTACCACTCAGAAATAAAGATTGAGTGAATTAAATCCCCATGGAGTGCTGGATTACTTTTTTCTGAAAGGAGGAGTTGCTGTTTGGATATATATATATATATATATATATATATATATATATATTCACTGAAAAAACCATAGGTTTTAGGGACAGTTATAGTTAGTTGGACATTTCACTCGTACAAAACCCGTGAAATTCCCCCGTTATAGTTAGTTCAGCTAACTATAACTCGCGCCCCGCAATGCACTGCTGATGACGTCACATATTACATCACTCATGACATGGTCAGTGACATCACTGATGACATCACTGATGACATCTCAAATGACATCACTGATGACATCATCCAGTGACTGTGTGTTTCTGTAAAGTTTAAATATTTTTAATATATATAGGAAAAGACGTATTGAAGAATGAGTGGGTGTGTAAGTGTCTGTATGGATGATTTAGTAGGTGCGTGACTGACTCTATAAGTGAGTGATTTAACATATCTTACTGAATGCATGGGTTAGTGACTAAACTGGGTGAATGTCTGTATCCGTCTGTCTGTTGCTGTGTAAGTGGCTGCATGGGTTTGTGAATAGCTACATGAGTGTCTATATGAGTTATTGATTGGTTGTCTGAGTATCTGTATGGGTGCCTGAGTGTTTGTGTGGGTGGGGTGTGTGCGACTCTGTGCATAGATGTGTGAGTGGGTGATTCACTGGGTGGATGGTTTCAAGAGTGCATCTGTGATAGACTGTATGGGTGGGTAAGTGTGTGTAAGAGTGTGTTAGTGAGTGAATGTATGTCCCAGTGGTACATGTGTGAGTAACTACATATGTGAAAGCCAGTATATATGTGTGTTGGAGTATATAAATAGCTATAAGCGAGAGTGAGTGATTGTGATAGTGGCTGTATGGATGAGTGTGTGCTTGTATCAGTGATTGTATAAGAGCGTAACAATGTGCTAGTATTTGTATGATTAAGTGAGCTGGTGTGTGTATAACTGTATAGGTGAGTAAATGGCAGTGTGTTTAATTATTTGCATGACTGACTAGGTGTGTGAGTACCTCTTTGGATGAGTGGCGGTGTTTGAGTGTCTATATAGGAGTAAGAGTGCATATGATAGTCCTGTACTGAGTGACCATAAGTATGAGTGACTGTACGGGTGAGTGAGTGGATGTGTGTGTGTAGACCTAAGAATCAGTGAGTGGGTATGTAGTTATTGGTGTTGGAGTGTCTATAGTTTTGCGAATGGCAGTCTGTAATTTAGATTGGGTGTATCAAAGGTTATATTAGGGTGTGAGGAGCTGCATCAGATTATCACGTGGATGATGTCATCAGTGATGTCATTTGAGATGTCATCAGTGATGTCATCAGTGATGTCACTGACCATGTCATGAGTGATGTAATATGTGACGTCATCAGCAGTGCATTATGGGCGCGAGTTATAGTTAGCTGAACTAACTATAACGGGGAATTTCACGGGTTTTGTACGAGTGAAATGTCCAACTAACTATAACTGTCCCTAAAACCTATGGTTTTTTCAGTGAATTTCAAAGGTTTTTTAAATGCTAATTTGTAATTATAACATATCTGAAACCTATGGTTTTTTCAGTGAATTTCAAAGGTTTTTTAAATGCTAATTTGTAACTATAACTGTCCCTAAAACCTATGGTTTTTTCAGTGAATTTCAAAGGTTTTTTAAATGCTAATTTCTAACTATAACGTGTCTGAAACCTATGGTTTTTTCAGTGAATTTCAAAGGTTTTTTAAATGCTAATTTGTAACTATAACGTGCCTGAAACCTACGGTTTTTTCAGTGAATTTCAAAGGTTTTTTAAATGTATTAATTTTTATATTATTTTTTTCATACTGATTTACTACATTTTTAGAAACAATTTCTTTTACATATTTTATTTTTTAAATTACATTGTAATTACATTATACATTACATTACAAAAAATACTTTCTCAGAATGAATTACTTTAGTTTAAATACTTCGCACATAGGCAATAGACTTTTAAGTACAGTAGTTACAGTTGTTGCAATGGGCAACACATTTTCAAACACAATGCAACATTCAGCTCAATGTGAATTTCTAGTTAAATGCAATTAGTTACTTTATGGATTACTTTTTCTAACCACAGGACTGGATCCTAGATTCAGTCCTGGGACATCTCCTGTAAACAGTTGAGTAAAAGCGTTTTGGTTACAGTCGTGATTTTTAAGGAATATTATTGTATTTTAAAAGTTGACACTTAGAAACTTTTCCTCATAGAATCACCAATGTTATCCTATGGAAGGAAATTCACTTAGCAGGTAAAAACTGTTATCGTTACTTTTTCTTACTCAGTGTTGGATCCTGGATCCAGCACTGGTGCATCTCCTGTAAACAGTTGAAAAAATGCGTTTAAGTCATACAGGCGATTTTTAAGGAATATTTGTAGTTTGTGAAAATCGACACTTTGAAACTTTTCTGCTGAAAACCAGACAATGGATTCCTATGGAAGAAAAGATAAGTTACTGGTAAGTACGGTTAAAATTACTTTTCAGGGTCAGTGCTGGGCTAAAAGATGCAGCACTGGGTTCTCTCCTGATAACAGGTGAGTAAATCGGAATTCGTATTTCGGCTGATTTTAGAGGAATATTTGTATGTTTCAAAAATCAACACTTAGAAACTTTTTCAGCAAAAAGCAGGCAATGATATCCTATGGAAGGAAATTCAAGTTACTGGTAAGTACGGTTAAAATTACTTTTGAGGATCAGTACTGGGCTGAAAGATGCAGCACTGAGGTCTCTCCTGATAACAGGTGAGTAAATCGGAATTCGTATTTCGGCTGATTTTAGAGGAATATTTTAAAGTTCCAAAACTCCACACTTAGAAGAATTTCCAAGTGAAACCAGTCAATGTTAGCCTATGGAAGGAAATTCAAGTTACTGGTAAGTACGGTTAAAATTACTTTTCAGGACCAGTACTGGGCTGAAAGATACAGCACTGAGGTCTCTCCTTATAACAGGTGAGTAAATCGGAATTCGTATTTCGGCTGATTTTAGAGGAATATTTGTATGTTTCAAAAATCAACACTTAGAAACTTTTTCAGCAAAAAGCAGGCAATTATATCCTATGGAAGGAAATTCAAGTTACTGGTAAGTACGGTTAAAATTACTTTTGAGGATCAGTACTGGGCTGAAAGATGCAGCACTGAGGTCTCTCCTGATAACAGGTGAGTAAATCGGAATTCGTATTTCGGCTGATTTTAGAGGAATATTTTAAAGTTCCAAAACTCCACACTTAGAAGAATTTCCAAGTGAAACCAGTCAATGTTAGCCTATGGAAGGAAATTCAAGTTACTGGTAAGTACGGTTAAAATTACTTTTCAGGACCAGTACTGGGCTGAAAGATACAGCACTGAGGTCTCTCCGTATAACAGGTGAGTAAATCGGAATTCGTATTTCGGCTGATTTTAGAGGAATATTTGTATGTTTCAAAAATCAACACTTAGAAACTTTTTCAGCAAAAAGCAGGCAATTATATACTATGGAATGAAATTCAAGTTACTGGTAAGTACGGTTAAAATTACTTTTGAGGATCAGTACTGGGCTGAAAGATGCAGCACTGAGGTCTCTCCTGATAACAGGTGAGTAAATCGGAATTCATATTTCGGCTGATTTTAGAGGAATATTTTAAAGTTCCAAAACTCCACACTTAGAAGAATTTCCAAGTGAAACCAGTCAATGTTAGCCTATGGAAGGAAATTCAAGTTACTGGTAAGTACGGTTAAAATTACTTTTGAGGATCAGTACTGGGCTGAAAGATGCAGCACTGAGGTCTCTCCTGATAACAGGTGAGTAAATCGGAATTCGTATTTCGGCTGATTTTAGAGGAATATTTTAAAGTTCCAAAACTCCACACTTAGAAGAATTTCTAAGTGAAACCAGTCAATGTTAGCCTATGGAAGGAAATTCAAGTTACTGGTAAGTACGGTTAAAATTACTTTTCAGGACCAGTATTGGGCTGAAAGATACAGCACTGAGGTCTCTCCTGATAACAGGTGAGTAAATCGGAATTCGTATTTCGGCTGATTTTAGAGGAATATTTTAAAGTTCCAAAACTCCACACTTAGAAGAATTTCCAAGTGAAACCAGTCAATGTTAGCCTATGGAAGGAAATTCAAGTTACTGGTAAGTACGGTTAAAATTACTTTTCAGGATTAGTACTGGGCTGAAAGATGCAGCACTGAGGTCTCTCCTGATAACAGGTGAGTAAATCAGAATTCGTATTTCGGCTGATTTTAGAGGAATATTTGCACAATGGTGAAGGGAGGGGCGGGGCCTGAGGTGACATCTGTGCAAACGCGCCCGTGGCGCGTTTTAAGTAGGGGGTTAAGTCCCCTTGAATCATGAGGGTCCCTACGGGCCAACTAGCCCACCAGGAACCTCCAGTATGCGCCAGGGGCTGCGTTGCAGAGACATGTACAGAGGCCACACCCCTTTTACACCTCTCTGCAACGCAGCTCTGTGGCGCTTTCTGGACGTACCTGTTGGGCTAGTTGGCCTCAGGGACCCTCAGGATTGAAGGGGATTTAATTCCCCATCTTAAAACGCGCCACGGGGCCTGTTTGCACACATGTCACCTGAAGCCCCGCCCCTCCCTTCACCACTGTGCAAACGCGCCCCGTGGCGCGTTTTAAGTCGGGGGATTAACTCCCCTTGAATCCTGAGGGTCCCTGGGGTGCAACTAGCCCACCATATACCTCCAAAAGCGCCACAGAGCTGCGTTGCAGAGAGGTGTAAAAGGGGCGTGGCCTCTGTACACCTCTCTGCAAGGCAGCCCCTGGCGCATACTGGAGGTTCCTGGTGGGCTAGTTGGCCCCCAGGGACCCCCAGTATTCAAGGGGAATTCGTTCCTCTCTGCAAACGCGCCAGGGGCGCGTTTGCAGAGTGGTGAAGGAAGGGGCGGGGCCTGCGGGCCCGATCGTTTTTTTTTTTCCCTGAAGGGGGCTGTGTGGCCCCCTTCCTTTTTCCTATTTTTAGGCCCTGGGGACCCCATCCCCCAGGGCCTTACCCCTTTTTTTAAATAAAAATAAAAATAAAAAACGGGAAGGGGGCCGCGTGGCCCCCTTCCCTGGGCCTGTATTGGCCCCGGGGACCCCATCCCCGGGGCATGGCCTCTTTTTTTTATTTGGAGGGGGCTGCGTGGCCCCCTCCTCAGGCCATTTAAGGCCCCGGGGACCCCATCCCCGGGGCCGGCCTAGCACTTTTTTTTTTTTTCCTTTGGGGAGGGGGGCTGCGTGGCCCCCTCCGTGGCCACTTATGGCCCCGGGGACCCCATCCCCCGGGGCCTGGCCTCTCGTTGGGGACTGTGGGGGTCCCCAAACCCCCACAGTCCCGCCGGCTCCCCGTGTCCTACGGGAGCCGGCATTGCTTCTACACATGGGGAGCAGCTAACATGCTGCTCCCCATGTCGAAAGCAATCAGCTTTGGATATTGGAAGAGCGAGCAGGTTTCCTGCTCTCTCTTCCAATATCCAAAGCAGTTTGCAATGACAGGACGGGAGCCGCGAGGCTCCGTCCTGTCTTTGCAAACAGCAGTGTCCCGGGGTAGGCACCCCGGGACACTGCAGGAGCCGGCCCTGGGGGTGGCGGTCCCCAGGGCCACCACAGGCTCCAGGAGGGTGGCCGCGCGGCCCCCTCCTTACATTTTGAAAGCCCCGGGAGGTGGTGGTCCCCGGGGCTTGGGGGTCCAAAACGGACCCCCATTGTAATTTTCTTAGTGCCCCGGGAGGTGGTGGTCCCGGGCGTGTGGGGCTGGAGCCCCCACACAGGTTTTTCAAAAATAAAAAAAAAGCCCCGGGAGGTGGCGGTCCCGGGGCTGCGGGAGGGCTCAGAGCCCTCCCGCACCATTATACATAAAGCCCCGGGGGTGGTGGTCCCCGGGGCTTGGGGGCCCTTAGAGGCCCCCACACATAAAATTAACCCCCCCAGCATGCCCCCGGGACTTGGCCCACCCGGGGCCAATTACATCGAAGCGCGGAGACCGCGCTTCGATTTTTTTTTCGGCAGGATTCGCGCACCCTGAGCGCATCCTGCCGATTTAAAAAAAAAAATTTTTGCCCAGGGGTCCTTGTGGGACCCCCTGAGCAGACCTAGGGGGTCAGGGTGTTTCTACCCTGCCCCCTTTGTGCGCTTTGCGCACTTGTTTCTGTCCCTCGGTTCTACCGAGGGACAAAATGGCTGCCAACACTTCCTGATTTGGAGTGTTGACAGCCAATTAGCATGCAGCTCGTGATCGGGAGGGTGCGCGAATCCGACGCGGCCATAGATATCACTATCTTTTTACTTTTGATTTTCTCAGCAACTACTGAACGGATTTACACCATTTAACAAAAAGGGTTCTTTCTGAACCAAGAACTACCTCTTTGCCAAATTTGGTGCAATTCCGTTCAGCAGTTCGGGCTGTAGCCGTGTCTAAAGTTTCCTATGGAAAATTGCATGGGGAAAACGCGTTTTGGGACCCCCTTTTTCTCGGCCCCCGCTTCACGAATCCCCCGAGACTTTCAGGGTAGGAGCGGACCGGAGCGGGCCATAAAGTTTGAAAATTTTGCGAAGATACGTCAACCGGCAAGAGAGTTATTTCAAATAGAATGTCGCGGATTTCCTATGGATAATAGGTTGTAACTATAACTATCTACTGGCGACCGCCAGTAGATAATATATATATATATATATATATATATATATATATATATATATATATATATAAAAAACAAACAAACAATGCGGCTGACCAGGGTCCAGCACATCAATTCCCCAGTATAAATGTGTGAAGTAAGAGCCTGTGCAACTGCTTCCAGAGTGTACCGCACTTCCACTCCCCTGGAAACCAGAAAATCGTTTTTATAAGATAAGAAGGAAGGTGCACCAGATCAAAGTCCATACGCTCCAAGTGTATCCAAAAAATATATGTCTTTATTATATTTGCAGATTTAAAAGTTGAACATCAGCCAACGCGTTTCGTTTCAAAGATCCCTATTTCCCGGGTTTTTTGAAAACCCGGGAAATAGGAATCTTTGTCCTGCCTTGACCAGGTATTGGCCGCTACATTGGCCACCCGCAACATGGGGTACTAGAACTGTGTATTTGACTTGACATCAATATTGAGGAGCCGGACTTGGGTTACTCAGTCTGATTGTCTGAGTCTGGATCTATTGAAACCAAAGTACAGAAGCTATTTATAAAATTTTGATTTATACTGCTGGAGCCCTGATGAAGTTCCAGGATTGGAACGAAACGCGTTGGCTGATGTTCAACTTTTAAATCTGCAAATATAATAAAGACATATATTTTTTGGATACACTTGGAGCGTATGGACTTTGATCTGGTGCACCTTCCTTCTTATCTTATAAAAACGATATATATATATATATAACCTCACATCCATGATCTGGACCAGCAAATCTCCCCCACGATAACTTCGGGCACACCCGGAGACCATCCTGAGGGTGCCCTGTGACCGCGAACGGGTCCGGGACCCGCCGAATCGAGGGCTGCAGACAAGGCGCTGGAGCGGCCTCCCGAGCTGGGGAGATCACCGAAGCCGCGGAGGAGGCCAGCTCTAATGACAGAGTCGGAGGGCGTCCCACAGATGGCGGCGGTTAAGTGGAGCCAAAGCCGGCTCTCCCCTTCCTCCCCACTGGTGGAAGAGACCTCGGGGAGGCGTTGGAGGGGCGACATCCACGAGCAGCGACGCAGCACGGTGAAGAGATGCAACCGGGGCCTACCGGACCCCTGTGGTCGAGGGAGCCGGCGGGCGACGTATACGCCCTGGGCCTTAGCCGGGACAAGGCGGATAAGGAGAAGCACCGGGGCGAGGTCTACGCCTGAAAACAGAGATAGCTGGGTGGCGCCTGGGCCGGAGACCAGTCGAAGGCCGGGCCGCACACGAACTGAAGAGCTCGCACAGAGGTCACGAGGACAATGAGGTGAGGGGGAGCCCCTATTGGGGTAGAGACTTGGGCGGTCTTCCCCCTCCTCCTCCACAGCCGAGAGAGACCCCTGGAAAGTGCTGGAGGGGTAACACGTGTAAGCAGCAGTGCGGCGAGGTTGAGAGCAGCAACTAGGGTGCTGGGGCCTGTCGGACCCCTGGGATTGGAGGAACACCTGGGCCGGGCCCCGGATATGGCACACCGAGAGGAGCACCGGCGCGAAGCCTGAGCCTGGAACAGTGTCAGTCGTGTGGCAGCCGGGCCGAGGAGCTGTCGTGAGGCGGGCACGAGCCATACACAAATGAAAGAATAAGCGTGGAGCAAAATCTGATCCCTGAGAGGCAATAAAGAGAGGTTGAAACTCCTCCCCGCCCAGGCACCTAGAGACATCACGAGCGGCTGCTGGCCCCTCTCCCCCCTTCCCTGACTGGTTGAGCAGCGTGGATCTTGCTGATTGCCCGACTCGAGTGGTGGGCCCGGGTGCAGCTGTGGCCTGAGAGGGGTGGTGCCCTGACCCAGCTGGCACTACAAAGTGAGTTGCATCCCACGAGACGCCGGAAGGTTAAACCCAGAGAGGGGATCACTAAAGTAACGCTAAAGCTGCACCATATTGAGGGAGGACCTGATCTGGGACTACAAACTTGCAGATAGTGACCAGGTGTCATGAACAAGGGCCTAACCAGGGGCTTAGCAGACAGAAGAAATGGTGAAACCAAAGGGTGCCAGGGGGTTGCCAAACCAACAAAATGGACAATTACGCAGTACCTAGACCCCCCCAGTCTGGCAAGGGAGAAGGAACAGTGGAACCCTCGCTGGGGGCGATAATGGACGCCATAGTAGATCTCAAAGGGTCACTGGAGCCCAAAATAGATTCAGTAATGCTAGAGGTCACCCTGATCAGGGCGGACCTTCAGAAACTAACCGAGAAAGTCTCGACGGCAGAGACCCAAATCCTCCAGCTCTAATCTACATCAAAGCGTCTCGAAACACAAGTACAGTCACTGACACATCAGACAAAGATCATGGCGGCAAAAATTGAAGACCAGGAGGGGAGGGTGAGAAGAAATAATATCAAAGTGGTGGGGGTCCCGGAGGGAGCCGAGGGCCAGAGCGCGGATCTATTCCTCGAAGACTTCATAGTGAACACACTATGACCAAAACGGCTGTCCACATTTTTCTCAATTGAAAGAGCCCACCAGGCCCTGGTGCCCCCACCCAGACCTGGGGCACCTCCAAGAACGATAATAGCAAAAATCTTCAACTACCGGGATAGAGATGCGATCCTTCAGGCGGCATGAGCCAAGGAGGAACTACACTTTGAAAATACCTGAATCCGCTTCTTCCCGGATTTCACCCTAAAAGTACAGAAACAACGCCGAAGTTTTGAGGGGGTAAAGCAAGAACTATGGGAGAGAGAAATAAAATACATGGTGCTTTTCCCAGCTAAGCTCCGAATAATAACAGAAGGTAAAACATGGCACTTCACATCCCCGGAAGAAGCATGGGAGTAGCTGGAGGGGTGGGGTACAGCCACTCGGCGAGGGAGTAAAAGGCCAAGACCCCCCCAGAAGGGAACCAAACCAGGACAAAGAGACGAAAGCGCAGCCTGAGCAAAGCGATGACATGAATCACCCAGAATGCAGTCACAATGAAGACGAGGCTCACTAAATTGAGAACGATGGGTCTACCTGGATAAGAGGGGACCCCTGGTTGGGGTTGCATGACGAAGTACGGGACAGGGGTGCCAGCGTCGCCCCATTCTTATTGACTCTTGCACTACCGCAAGGCCAAGGCGGGGCCGCAAGACTCATCCAGGGCATACCAGAAAGTCTTTTGGGAGATACAGGTTTGCAAACCCAGGAACAGAGTGAAGTAAAGCGGTCATTAAAAGTTTTGCTGACTTTGTAGGCGCGCGGCCGGGTCCCCCCCTCACAAATTGTGTATTTAGAATAATCAGTTTAAAGGGCGACAGGCTCTCTGCAGGTGGGGAAGTTGGGGTATGTTTTGCCGACTTAGCAGGGTAGCAGGGAGGGGGATCCATGGTTGGATAGGGGGGGTTTTCGTTATACCTTCTTATTGACCTGCTCACACAAAGCGCACCGGACACAACAGTTTTCCAAGACACGCACACCTCACCACAGCAGAAGGCACCCATGACGGGGAGGGGGGGACAAGGAAGGGGAACACTCCGCGACATGGAATCTCACGATAGTGACATAAAGAAAATTAGAATATGGTCCTGGAATGTAAATGGGCTTAACAGTAGAATTAAATGCACCATAGTGCTGCAGTTCATCAAGAGGCACGCTCTAGATGTTATTTTGATGCAGGAAATACACCTCCGAGGCAATCAGTGCATGGCACTGAATCGTTTTGGCTATGCACCGCTAGCGCATTCAGGCTACAATGCGGGCTCAAAAGAGGTGGGCATTCTTTGCAAAAACTTGCTTCCTCTTAGAAAAGACAAGGTGTGGCAAGACCCATTGGGCAGATTCATGGCACTAAGCGGTTTTTGGGAAGGACGAAGAGTATATCTCGTTTCGGTATACGTACCACCGGGACTACAGTCACCCACACTAGACATACTGGGACATGTTCTACTAGAACTTCCAGAGGGACGACTGATAATGGGAGGAGACATGAACGATATAATCTCCACTGAACTAGACGCGATGGGGGGATCGGCCATGGGTAGAAGGGTGGGCAACTTGGGATATTTCCTGTCATCACTGGGTCTTAACGATATATGGAGAAGCTACCACCCCACTGCTAAACAATACACACACCTGTCAGAGGCCCACAGGAGCCTGTCCAGAAACGACTACCTGTTCACACAGGCAGGTAGTCTGGGTGAACTTATCGGAGCTAAACACGTGGCACGAGGAGTGTCTGACCATGCCCCAGTGGAGGTAACCTTAGGAGGCCCGAGAATAACCCATTTTCTGCCCATGAGGATAGATCTCTGGCACCTCAAAGATATAACATTCTCAACAGATATCAGGAAGGGAGTCAAACGCTTTTTCAGTGAGAACCTGGGTTCGGTAGATTCTGGGGTTACACTGTTGGAAGTGTTTAAAACAGTGCTGAGAGGGCAGGCACAGGTCCCTGAAGGAGGCGAGGTTAAGGGGCGACACTCTGGAGGCCTAAACTAGAGGATAGCGTAGTTGAGGACACAGCGGGATCTCTGGAATTACAACATCGACTAAAACTGAAGCAGAAAGAGCTGAGAAGCCTCTTAGAAGATAGCGCGAGAGCACAGTCCTTGGCCACCCAGCACAGGTTGCACAAAGTGGGGGACAAGGCAGGCAAGCTCCTGGCATGGTTAGACAAGGGACGAACCAAGAACAGGTGGGTTCCAGAGATCATAGATGCGGATGGACGACATTACCGCACAGGGGAAGAGATAGCAGAGGCCTTTGCCAACTACTACAAGGAGCTATACTCCTCGACTAGGGGAAGATCCGAGGCAGAATGCAAAGAATTCCTACGAGACATACAGTTACCGCAACTGACGCAGGTGGACAGAGACATGTTAGAGGGCGAGCTCATATTAGAAGAAATAGATAGTGCTACTAGGGCACTACATTCAGGAAAAGCAACAGGGCCTAACGGCCTTCCCGTGGAATTGTTCAAATCTACACTAAGCAAAATCGCAGAACACCTACTAGCTATGTTTACAAAAGCAGGGGAAGAAGGGGCTCTTCCCCGTGACCAAAGGACGGCACTAATAGTGGTCATTCCCAAAGAAGGGAAACCACCAACAAACTGCAGCTCATATCACCCGATCTCCCTACTCAACTAGTGTTAGCCAAGATCCTCTCCATGCGTCTCTGCAGGGTGATCACCTCCCTGAGACACCCATACCAATCTGGATTTATGCCCCATAGGGGCACCAGATTGAACTTGCCAAGACTTTTTGGGGTCCTTCATTTAACGGGGAGGGAGACGACGGATCGCTAGATGCCAGGATGGCATTCGACAGTGTGGAATGGGACTACCTCCATGCAGTACTGGGGCGCCTGGGGTTTGGACAGAAGTTTGTCAGCTGGGTGAAGTTGCTCTATCACCAACCCTTGGCAAGAGTACGAGTCAACAATTCAGTGTCCAGGGAATTACCCCTACAGAAAGGAACGAGGCAGGGATGCCCCCTCTCACCACTATTATTCGCCCTGGCCTTGGAGCCACTTGCGGCATGGACCCGACAGGACCCTCTGATATCGGGCATTCCAGGGCGAGGGGAGTGGGAGGAATGCATCTCCCTCTACGCAGATGACATTTTATTATATGTACGTAAGCCACGACAGTCTGTAAACAGTATATTCCAAATCTTCCGTATCTTCGGAGAGTACTCAGGCTACCAGATTAACTGGGACAAATCCCTCCTATTTCCACTGACAGGTGGCATCCCCAACCTGACCTCTAAATGTAAAGTTCCCATAGAAACACTGAGTTTTAAATATTTGGGAATCAAGGTGACTAGAGATTCACTAGAATTTCACCGTCTAAACCTAACACCACAGCTGGATAGATTCAGAAAAGATGTTAAACAATGGCGATCACTCCCCATTACACTTATGGGCCGAGCAGCCCTATATAAAATGATGACACTGCCCCGACTATTATATATCCCAAAAAATAATCCCTATGAAATTCCCCATAGCTTCTTTCAGAGAGTGAAGGCCGAGCTACGCTCCCTGCTTTGGGGTGGGTATGCCCTGCGTATGGCGCTCCGGAAGTTACAGAGAGGAGTCTACGAGGGTGGTTTAGCCATCCCAGGAATGCCAGAAACCGGTCCTAGGATGCTTGTTTCCGGTCCAGGGAAGACATGGCTTGGCAGTTCGGGCTGGACTGTTCCCATGAGGCACAGGGTCAGACTGATTTGCATATGGCCATGTCTGAACTGGGGTGGTGGAGTGAGCTAAAGAATGATGATGGATTAAACCCAGATCAGTTGACTGGGGGTGAGTGTTTGATTGGCTCAAGCGTTCCCGTCCATCATCCCCTTTTGTATCGCTTTGTTCACCCTAAGTTGGCGGGGTATGCCCAGACGTGGGTCCCTTGCTCACTTTGCCACTGGATTCAAGCAAGCCTGGCTGATGACGGCTGGAATGCCAGAAACCGGTCCTAGGATGCTTGTTTCCGGTCCAGGGAAGACATGGCTTGGCAGTTCGGGCTGGACTGTTCCCATGAGGCACAGGGTCAGACTGATTTGCATATGGCCATGTCTGAACTGGGGTGGTGGAGTGAGCTAAAGAATGATGATGGATTAAACCCAGATCAGTTGACTGGGGGTGAGTGTTTGATTGGCTCAAGCGTTCCGTCCATCATCCCCCTTTTGTATCGCTTTGTTCACCCTAAGTTGGCGGGGGTATGCCCAGACGTGGGTCCCTTGCTCACTTTGCCACTGGATTCAAGCAAGCCTGGCTGATGACGGCTGGAATGCCAGAAACCGGTCCTAGGATGCTTGTTTCCGGTCCAGGGAAGACATGGCTTGGCAGTTCGGGCTGGACTGTTCCCATGAGGCACAGGGTCAGACTGATTTGCATATGGCCATGTCTGAACTGGGGTGGTGGAGTGAGCTAAAGAATGATGATGGATTAAACCCAGATCAGTTGACTGGGGGTGAGTGTTTGATTGGCTCAAGCGTTCCGTCCATCATCCCCTTTTGTATCGCTTTGTTCACCCTAAGTTGGCGGGGGTATGCCCAGACGTGGGTCCCTTGCTCACTTTGCCACTGGATTCAAGCAAGCCTGGCTGATGACGGCTGGAATGCCAGAAACCGGTCCTAGGATGCTTGTTTCCGGTCCAGGGAAGACATGGCTTGGCAGTTCGGGCTGGACTGTTCCCATGAGGCACAGGGTCAGACTGATTTGCATATGGCCATGTCTGAACTGGGGTGGTGGAGTGAGCTAAAGAATGATGATGGATTAAACCCAGATCAGTTGACTGGGGGTGAGTGTTTGATTGGCTCAAGCGTTCCGTCCATCATCCCCTTTTGTATCGCTTTGTTCACCCTAAGTTGGCGGGGGTATGCCCAGACGTGGGTCCCTTGCTCACTTTGCCACTGGATTCAAGCAAGCCTGGCTGATGACGGCTGGAATGCCAGAAACCGGTCCTAGGATGCTTGTTTCCGGTCCAGGGAAGACATGGCTTGGCAGTTCGGGCTGGACTGTTCCCATGAGGCACAGGGTCAGACTGATTTGCATATGGCCATGTCTGAACTGGGGTGGTGGAGTGAGCTAAAGAATGATGATGGATTAAACCCAGATCAGTTGACTGGGGGTGAGTGTTTGATTGGCTCAAGCGTTCCGTCCATCATCCCCTTTTGTATCGCTTTGTTCACCCTAAGTTGGCGGGGGTATGCCCAGACGTGGGTCCCTTGCTCACTTTGCCACTGGATTCAAGCAAGCCTGGCTGATGACGGCTGGAATGCCAGAAACCGGTCCTAGGATGCTTGTTTCCGGTCCAGGGAAGACATGGCTTGGCAGTTCGGGCTGGACTGTTCCCATGAGGCACAGGGTCAGACTGATTTGCATATGGCCATGTCTGAACTGGGGTGGTGGAGTGAGCTAAAGAATGATGATGGATTAAACCCAGATCAGTTGACTGGGGGTGAGTGTTTGATTGGCTCAAGCGTTCCGTCCATCATCCCCTTTTGTATCGCTTTGTTCACCCTAAGTTGGCGGGGGTATGCCCAGACGTGGGTCCCTTGCTCACTTTGCCACTGGATTCAAGCAAGCCTGGCTGATGACGGCTGGAATGCCAGAAACCGGTCCTAGGATGCTTGTTTCCGGTCCAGGGAAGACATGGCTTGGCAGTTCGGGCTGGACTGTTCCCATGAGGCACAGGGTCAGACTGATTTGCATATGGCCATGTCTGAACTGGGGTGGTGGAGTGAGCTAAAGAATGATGATGGATTAAACCCAGATCAGTTGACTGGGGGTGAGTGTTTGATTGGCTCAAGCGTTCCGTCCATCATCCCCTTTTGTATCGCTTTGTTCACCCTAAGTTGGCGGGGGTATGCCCAGACGTGGGTCCCTTGCTCACTTTGCCACTGGATTCAAGCAAGCCTGGCTGATGACGGCTGGAATGCCAGAAACCGGTCCTAGGATGCTTGTTTCCGGTCCAGGGAAGACATGGCTTGGCAGTTCGGGCTGGACTGTTCCCATGAGGCACAGGGTCAGACTGATTTGCATATGGCCATGTCTGAACTGGGGTGGTGGAGTGAGCTAAAGAATGATGATGGATTAAACCCAGATCAGTTGACTGGGGGTGAGTGTTTGATTGGCTCAAGCGTTCCGTCCATCATCCCCTTTTGTATCGCTTTGTTCACCCTAAGTTGGCGGGGGTATGCCCAGACGTGGGTCCCTTGCTCACTTTGCCACTGGATTCAAGCAAGCCTGGCTGATGACGGCTGGAATGCCAGAAACCGGTCCTAGGATGCTTGTTTCCGGTCCAGGGAAGACATGGCTTGGCAGTTCGGGCTGGACTGTTCCCATGAGGCACAGGGTCAGACTGATTTGCATATGGCCATGTCTGAACTGGGGTGGTGGAGTGAGCTAAAGAATGATGATGGATTAAACCCAGATCAGTTGACTGGGGGTGAGTGTTTGATTGGCTCAAGCGTTCCGTCCATCATCCCCTTTTGTATCGCTTTGTTCACCCTAAGTTGGCGGGGGTATGCCCAGACGTGGGTCCCTTGCTCACTTTGCCACTGGATTCAAGCAAGCCTGGCTGATGACGGCTGGAATGCCAGAAACCGGTCCTAGGATGCTTGTTTCCGGTCCAGGGAAGACATGGCTTGGCAGTTCGGGCTGGACTGTTCCCATGAGGCACAGGGTCAGACTGATTTGCATATGGCCATGTCTGAACTGGGGTGGTGGAGTGAGCTAAAGAATGATGATGGATTAAACCCAGATCAGTTGACTGGGGGTGAGTGTTTGATTGGCTCAAGCTGTTCCGTCCATCATCCCCTTTTGTATCGCTTTGTTCACCCTAAGTTGGCGGGGGTATGCCCAGACGTGGGTCCCTTGCTCACTTTGCCACTGGATTCAAGCAAGCCTGGCTGATGACGGCTGGAATGCCAGAAACCGGTCCTAGGATGCTTGTTTCCGGTCCAGGGAAGACATGGCTTGGCAGTTCGGGCTGGACTGTTCCCATGAGGCACAGGGTCAGACTGATTTGCATATGGCCATGTCTGAACTGGGGTGGTGGAGTGAGCTAAAGAATGATGATGGATTAAACCCAGATCAGTTGACTGGGGGTGAGTGTTTGATTGGCTCAAGCGTTCCGTCCATCATCCCCTTTTGTATCGCTTTGTTCACCCTAAGTTGGCGGGGGTATGCCCAGACGTGGGTCCCTTGCTCACTTTGCCACTGGATTCAAGCAAGCCTGGCTGATGACGGCTGGAATGCCAGAAACCGGTCCTAGGATGCTTGTTTCCGGTCCAGGGAAGACATGGCTTGGCAGTTCGGGCTGGACTGTTCCCATGAGGCACAGGGTCAGACTGATTTGCATATGGCCATGTCTGAACTGGGGTGGTGGAGTGAGCTAAAGAATGATGATGGATTAAACCCAGATCAGTTGACTGGGGGTGAGTGTTTGATTGGCTCAAGCGTTCCGTCCATCATCCCCTTTTGTATCGCTTTGTTCACCCTAAGTTGGCGGGGGTATGCCCAGACGTGGGTCCCTTGCTCACTTTGCCACTGGATTCAAGCAAGCCTGGCTGATGACGGCTGGAATGCCAGAAACCGGTCCTAGGATGCTTGTTTCCGGTCCAGGGAAGACATGGCTTGGCAGTTCGGGCTGGACTGTTCCCATGAGGCACAGGGTCAGACTGATTTGCATATGGCCATGTCTGAACTGGGGTGGTGGAGTGAGCTAAAGAATGATGATGGATTAAACCCAGATCAGTTGACTGGGGGTGAGTGTTTGATTGGCTCAAGCGTTCCGTCCATCATCCCCTTTTGTATCGCTTTGTTCACCCTAAGTTGGCGGGGGTATGCCCAGACGTGGGTCCCTTGCTCACTTTGCCACTGGATTCAAGCAAGCCTGGCTGATGACGGCTGGAATGCCAGAAACCGGTCCTAGGATGCTTGTTTCCGGTCCAGGGAAGACATGGCTTGGCAGTTCGGGCTGGACTGTTCCCATGAGGCACAGGGTCAGACTGATTTGCATATGGCCATGTCTGAACTGGGGTGGTGGAGTGAGCTAAAGAATGATGATGGATTAAACCCAGATCAGTTGACTGGGGGTGAGTGTTTGATTGGCTCAAGCGTTCCGTCCATCATCCCCTTTTGTATCGCTTTGTTCACCCTAAGTTGGCGGGGGTATGCCCAGACGTGGGTCCCTTGCTCACTTTGCCACTGGATTCAAGCAAGCCTGGCTGATGACGGCTGGAATGCCAGAAACCGGTCCTAGGATGCTTGTTTCCGGTCCAGGGAAGACATGGCTTGGCAGTTCGGGCTGGACTGTTCCCATGAGGCACAGGGTCAGACTGATTTGCATATGGCCATGTCTGAACTGGGGTGGTGGAGTGAGCTAAAGAATGATGATGGATTAAACCCAGATCAGTTGACTGGGGGTGAGTGTTTGATTGGCTCAAGCGTTCCGTCCATCATCCCCTTTTGTATCGCTTTGTTCACCCTAAGTTGGCGGGGTATGCCCAGACGTGGGTCCCGTGCTCACTTTGCCACTGGATTCAAGCAAGCCTGGCTGATGACGGCTGGAATGCCAGAAACCGGTCCTAGGATGCTTGTTTCCGGTCCAGGGAAGACATGGCTTGGCAGTTCGGGCTGGACTGTTCCCATGAGGCACAGGGTCAGACTGATTTGCATATGGCCATGTCTGAACTGGGGTGGTGGAGTGAGCTAAAGAATGATGATGGATTAAACCCAGATCAGTTGACTGGGGGTGAGTGTTTGATTGGCTCAAGCGTTCCGTCCATCATCCCCTTTTGTATCGCTTTGTTCACCCTAAGTTGGCGGGGGTATGCCCAGACGTGGGTCCCTTGCTCACTTTGCCACTGGATTCAAGCAAGCCTGGCTGATGACGGCTGGAATGCCAGAAACCGGTCCTAGGATGCTTGTTTCCGGTCCAGGGAAGACATGGCTTGGCAGTTCGGGCTGGACTGTTCCCATGAGGCACAGGGTCAGACTGATTTGCATATGGCCATGTCTGAACTGGGGTGGTGGAGTGAGCTAAAGAATGATGATGGATTAAACCCAGATCAGTTGACTGGGGGTGAGTGTTTGATTGGCTCAAGCGTTCCGTCCATCATCCCCTTTTGTATCGCTATATAAAATGATGACACTGCCCCGACTATTATATATCCCAAAAAATAATCCCTATGAAATTCCCCATAGCTTCTTTCAGAGAGTGAAGGCCGAGCTACGCTCCCTGCTTTGGGGTGGGTATGCCCTGCGTATGGCGCTCCGGAAGTTACAGAGAGGAGTCTACGAGGGTGGTTTAGCCATCCCAGATATTAAAAGTTATTATTAGGCCTCGCAGTTAGCTACAGTCAATGACTGGATGTTTGGGGACCGAACTGACCCAGCCTGGAGGGTAGATAGAGCAGCGATGGGAGGGAAGGGGTGTCTCCCGCTACTTTATGAATAGAGGTGATCACTAGGGCACCCTACCCATACCCACACTGTCACAACCGTATGGAGCTGGTCAATAGGCACCTAGGTTGGGAGGGAAGGCTGACACAAATGACCCCACTCTGGAACAGCGCTGGACTTCCACAGGTCAAAAAGTTGAAGAATTTTTGTAAATGGAAATTACTGGGTTTAGAGAACATGGGGACGTGTGGAGAGACCAGGCTTTCAACAAATTCAAAACGCTACAACAAGAATACGAAATGGGAAAGGGCGAGTGGTTAAAGTACCTATAGCTGGGACATGCCCTGAGGAAGCACATCACCGAAAGGGAAACCTTGGTAGAAGCCTCCCCCCTAGAAGACCAATTTCTTACAGACCCTTTAACCTCCAAGGCAATATCGCTCATATACAAGAAAATAATAAATAACTCACCTCATTTTAGGCCCCTTAAAGACCGCATGGGAGGGAGACCTAGGAAACCTAGACGATGAGGAATGGGCGGAGGAGTTACAGAGCCCTAGGGAGGTAGCAATACGAGCTAGGTTGAGATTAATACAACTTAAAATTCTCCACCGAACATACTATACCAGAACATTACTGCATCGCATAGGATGCTCTAAGACAAACCACTGCCAGAGGGGATGTGGCCAGGAGGGAACCTAGTATCACATACTATGGGATTGCCCTCACATACAGGAATACTGGCATGGGATTGGAAGGGTTATGGTCGAGGTAGTGGGTCAACCAGTCCCAGTCGAACCTAAATGGTTCCTTCTACAAATTGTGGGAGAGGAGACATGGCCACGGTACATGAAACTCTAACTGTCCTTAGCAGCAGTGGTGGTAAAGCGAAATGTGGTGAGATGCTGGGGGGCAGTTTCCCCACCAAAAATAGCGGATTGGAAATCCGATCTGGATTGGTGCTGCTTGGCTGAAAAAAACATATACTTGAGCAGGGGCTGCCCACAAAAATGGGGGAAAATCTGGAGCAAATGGCAGGAGTATAGGGGATGGTAGGGGAGCGGGGTGCTGCCCACACAACACCACTCAGTTAGGTCTGCTGGCACACCACAGGGAGGTGGCACGAGTGGAAGGGAACTGCAACACAATCACATGCTTGGTGGCCTCCAGGACCAGGAGGGGGGTGAAGGGGTGAGTACAAACTGTTGACTGTTTAGCAAAACCTATATTCAAGTACGTTTGTATTACATTAAGTGCAGTGCCGGACTCTCCGTTGCATATTACTTCTCAAATGTACTGTGTGTTGAGCTTGTATCAATAAAAAGTGTTTAAATTTTTTTTGACGGTTAGATTTACTATTCCTACTGCAAGCGAAACAAAATTGGGGAAAACATTGGACTCTGGAGGAGTGAAATATACTATTCCAACTCCAAACCAAGCAACATTAGGGAAAACATTGAACTGTGGACTGGTCCGATTTACTATTTCCACTCAAAACTAAATACCATTAGGGAAAGTGTTGGCCTCCATGTGGTAAGTGGGTCAAATTTATTATTCCTACTACTACAAACTAATTACCATTAAAGGAAAGGAAGGAAAAATGTAGGAAAATAAATGTAAAATAAAAAACAATAAAATATCAGAAATGCATTACCTATTGAAGACAGAACAAAATATCAAAATAATATGATTAAAAAAATATATACATAATATCAATACCATAATAAATGTAATAATATCTGACATATACATTTAGATTAACAGAATAATTTAATTCACAAAAATTAATTTTAAAGTTGTAACAACTATATTTTCCTTAAATACACAAGCTCAAATGTTTTAAAAAATCAGAAACAAATTTGTTAAACAAAACATATTTTTCTTACAAACAATGAACATATTTTTTAAAAAGTTAATAAAGAATGCACAAATAATTAACACAGAAATGTTAAGATACTGACCACCCAAAACCACTGAAAAACCCAAAAATGCAAAACAAAAATAAATATTTAAATGGTAAAAAAAATCTAAATAATAATTAAAGTATATTTAACTTCAAAAATATTTTACAAACCATTTTAAATCACACCAAAATGCAAACACCTGCAATGCCCAATGTCAAAAAATAAATTATAGTAAAATGAAAAAGATTTTGAAATTGTAATTAAAAAGGTAATAAAAAATAATATATTTTTCAAAAATAAATTTAAATCTCTACTTTAAAACACTACCCACCAAAACCCCAATAAAACCCCAGTCAAAAAAACAAACCAAAAAATACAATTACAAAAAATGCCAAACTATATAAAATTCAAATACACAAAATTAACCAAAATTTAAATATATATATACCAATATTAAAATAGATTACACATTAGTAACAAAAACACATAAAATTGATATTAAAAACCACAATATTAATGTCATAGAGATTTCAAACTTTGATATTGGTTTTTTAAAGAAGAAAAACTATATACTTACCATTGATATTCAAAACGTGTATAATATGGGGCCCAAAATATTATGACTTTCACAGTATGCACCTACCCATACTCTGCCATTGATATTAAGGAACCCCTCTGTATAAGAGGTGTATTTTCTTACATCAAGTTTAGTTGTGATATCACTACTCGCCTGTAATTCCTTATATAAATTGAGAACTGTTGCTCGTTGGAAGACCCTGCAAGGCCCCCAGTGCATACATTACACCACTGAGGATCCCACAACAGCTTAAAAATTTATTTTGCACTATTAGATTTGAACTGCATGTACACAGGCATGGCAACACAGACAGTAAATAAGGCTTTGAAAGTGACCTTTTTTAAACGGCCTGATCAGGAGACCGTCAGACTGCAGACACAGAAGAGTAAGAAATTAAAAAGCACTAGACAGTAAGCCTTTTCCATTTGTGCACCCAGGATCGGGAACAACATCCCTTTATCCATCTGGACCGTCCGACTCTGCTCCAGTTTAGGAAACAGTTAACAAACAGTACATGACAAAGCATTAACAGTCCAGGACAATGCATTGACAGTCCAGGACAATGCATTGACAGTACATGACAATGGATTAAAAGTCCATCACAATGCATTAACAGTTCATGTCAATGCATTGACAGTCCAGGACAATGCATTAACAGTCCATGACAATGGATTAACAGTCCATGGCAATGCATTAACAGTCCAGGACAATGCATTAACAGTCCATCACAATGCATAAACAGTTCATAACAAAGAATTACCAGTCCATCACAATGCATTAACAGTCCATGGGTCCATGAAAATGCATTAACAGTCCATCACAATGCATTAACAGTTCATGACAATGCATTAACAGTTCATGACAATGCATTGACAGTCCAGGACAATGCATTGACAGTCCATGACAATGGATTAACAGTCCATGACAATGGATTAACAGTCCATGGCAATGCATTAACAGCCCATGACAATGAATTACCAGTCCAGGACAAGGCATTAACAGTCCAGGACAATGCATTAACAGTCCATCACAATGCATTAACAGCCCATGACAATGCATTAACAGTCCATGACAATGCATTAACAGTCCATCACAATGCATTAACAGTCCATCACAATGCATTAACAGTTCATGACAATGCATTAACAGTCCATGACAATGCATTAACAGTCCATGTCAATGCATTAACAGTCCATCACAATGCATTAACAGTCCATCACAATGCATTAACAGTTCGTGATAATGCATTAATAGTCCATCACAATGCATTAATAGTCCATCACAATGCATTAACAGTCCAGGACAATGCATTAACAGTCCAGCACAATGCATTAACAGTACATCACAATGCATTAACAGTTCATGATAACGCATTATCAGTCCAGGACAACGCATTAACAGTCCATAACAATGCATTAACAGTTCATCACAATGCATTAGCAGTTTATGACAATGCATTAACAGTCCAGGACAATGCATTAACAGTCCATCACAATGCATTAACAGTCCATCACAATGCATTAACAGTCCATCACAATGCATTAACAGTTCATGACAATGCATTGGCAGTCCAGGACAATGCATTAACAGTCCATGACAATGGATTAACAGTCCATGACAATGCATTAACAGTCCAGGACCAGTCCAGGACCCCACCAATGTCTTGGATTCGTTCTAACCACCAAACATAGAACAGGTAGAGGAGGCAATTAAATCAATAAAATCCGGAGCACCATCAGACCCCTGTCCTCCCAACATATTCCATATGGCACCAGACACAATCAGTGAACAACTCAGCATTCTTTTTAAAGAAATAATTAGCTCAGGTGCCTTTCCAGACGCATGGAAGACAATATCCATTCTTCCACTATTGAAAAAACCCAATCTAGATCCCAATGACAACAGCAATTACAGACCAATAGCAAGGATCCCCTTCCCGGCCAAGGTCCTGGAAAAAATTCTAAATTTCCAACTAACGATCTTCATCTCGTCGACAGACCTGCTGGATTCCTCACAGTATGGTTTCCGACAAGGACATGGCACTGAAACCGCCCTGATCATGGCAGCAGAGAAGATCCAGGCAATACTGGACACGGGTGCCAAGGCCGCCTTGATCCTGTTGGATCTGTCGGCGGCCTTCGACACCGTGAACCATGACATCCTAATCAGGAGACTCCAAGAGGTGGGAATCAAGAACTCTGCCCAAACATTGCTCAAATCCTTTCTGAACAACAGATACCAATATGTTCAGATAGGGGACTCCTGCTCAGAACAGTTTACTTTGCCTTGCGGGGTACCACAGGGCTCCTGCTTAAGCCCCACCCTGTTTAACCTTTCTGTGACCCCTTTAGCCAAGGTCATTAGGCAATTCGGCTTTACACTTATATCTTACGCTGATGACACCCAAATAGTGGTGTCCATCTCTAGTAAGCCTGAGGAAACAGCGGAGCGTTATAAGCAGTGCATGTCCCACATAAACCAATGGATGGGGACAAACTGTCTAAAGCTCAATGGAACAAAAACTGAGGTACTTTTATTAGGCTCTGACACATCCTTTTGGTCACAAAACTGGTGGCCTTCTAGTATGGGCGCTGTCCCTACCCCAGTCCATAAGGTGAGGAACCTGGGTGTCATTTTTGATGACAGACTGACCTTCCAACAACAGGTAAATAAAGTCGTCTCATTGGTGTTTCTCACTCTAAAATCAATCCGTAAAGTGCGCTCCTTCATTCCCCCGGAAGCAGTAAAAACGCTAGTGACGGTCCTAGCCTTGGCTAGACTGGACTATGGAAATGCACTATACTTAGGCCTTCAGAAACAACATATGGTTAAACTTCAGCGAGCACAAAACACTGCTGCCAGATTTCTGCTAGACGTTCCCAAATTCCAATCCATCTCCGAAGGTTTGAAAAAACTCCACTGGCTTACTGTGAAGAAAAGAATAGACTTTAAAGCCCTATGTCTAGCATACAAAGCTGTCCACGGAAATGGACCAGCATTCTTGAAGCAACACCTCACCTGGTACCATCCATCAAGGCACCTACGCTCAGCACAGAGCAAACTCCTCCAAACACCAAAATTCAAGAAAGCGAGCTGGGGAGGAAGAAGCTTTGTCCTGGGTACTGTGAGGTTGTGGAACTCACTTCCGTTAAATATCAAAAGCTGCCCAACACTACTTGGTTTCAGAAAACTACTAAAGACATGGCTCTTTGCAAACTAAAAACACCATCTCCGGCAATCTCCTCCGCAAAAGCGCCTAGACGCTCCAGGGCAATCGTGCGCTATATAAATTCCAAAATCAAATCAAATCAAATCAGGACAATGCATTAACAGTCCATGACAATGCATTAACAATCCATGACAATGCATTAACAGTCCATCACAATGCATTAAGAGGTCATGACAATGCATTAACAGTCCATGACAATGCATTAACAGTCCAGCACAATGCATTACCAGTCCATCACAATGCATTAACAGTTCATGATAATGCATTAACAGTCCAGAACAACGCATTAATAGTCCATCACAATGCATTAATAGTCCATCACAATGCATTAGCAGTCCATGACAATGCATTAACAGTCCAGCACAATGCATTAACAGTGCATAACAATGCATTAGCAGCCCATGACAATGCATTAAAAGTCCATGACAATGCATTAACAGTCCATCACAATGCATTACCAGTCCAGGACAATGCATTAACAGCCCATCACAATGCATTAGCAATCTATGACAATGCATTAACAGTCCAGGACAATGCATTAACAGTCCATCACAATGCATTAACAGTCCATCACAATGCATTAACAGTCCATCACAATGCATTAACAGTTCATGACAATGCATTGACAGTCCAGGACAATGCATTAACAGTCCATGACAATGGATTAACAGTCCATGACAATGCATTAACAGTGCAGGAGGACAATGCATTAACAGTCCATGACAATGCATTGACAGTCCATGACAATGCATTAACAGTTCATCACAATGCATTAGCAGTTTATGACAATGCATTAACAGTCCAGGACAATGCATTAACAGTCCATCACAATGCATTAACAGTTCATGACAATGCATTGACAGTCCAGGACAATGCATTAACAGTCCATGACAATGCATTAACAGTCCAGGACAATGCATTAACAGTCCATCACAATGCAGTAACAGTCCATCACAATGCATTAACAGTCCAAGACAATGCATTAACAGTCCAGGACAATGCATCAACAGTCCACGACAATGCATTAACAGCCCAGGACAATGCATTAACAGTCCATCACAATGCATTAACAGTTCATGACAATGCATTAACAGTTCATGACAATGCATTGACAGTCCAGGACAATGCATTAACAGTCCATGACAATTGATTAACAGTCCATGACAATTGATTAACAGTCCAGGACAATGAATTACCAGTCCATGACAATGCATTAACAGTCCAGGACAATGCATTAACAGTCCATCACAATGCATTAACAGTTCATGACAATGCATTAACAGTCCATGGCAATGCATTAACAGTCCAGCACAATGCATTAACAGTCCATCACATTGCATTAACAGTTCATGATAATGCATTAACAGTCCAGGACAACGCATTAATAGTCCATCACAATGCATTAACAGTCCATCACATTGCATTAACAGTCCATGATAATGCATTAACAGTCCATGATAATGCATTAACAGTCCAGGACAATGCATTAATAGTCCATCACAATGCATTAACAGTCCATCACAATTCATTAACAGTTCATGACAATGTATTGGCAGTCCATAACAATGCATTAATAGTTCATCACAATGCATTAGCAGTCTTTGACAATGCATTAACAGTCCATGACAATGCATTAACAGTCCATGACAATGCATTAACAGTCCAGGACAATGCATTAACAGTCCAGCACAATGCATTAACAGTCCAGCACAATGCATTAACAGTCCATCACAATGCATTAACAGTTCATGATAATGCATTAACAGTCCAGGACAACGCATTAATAGTCCATCACAATGCATTAACAGTCCATGACAATGCATTAACAGTCCATGGCAATGCATTAACAGTCCATAACAATGCATTAACAGTTCATCACAATGCATTAGCAGTCTATGACAATGCATTAACAGTCCATCACAATGCATTAACAGTCCATGACAATACTTTAACATTCCATGACAATACATTAACATTCCATGATAATACATTAACAGTCCATGATAATACATTAACAGTGAATGACAATGCATTAACAGCCCATGACAATCCACTAACAGTCCATGACAATGCATTAACAGTCCATCACAATGCATTAACAGTCCATCACAATGCATTAACAGTTCATGCTAATGCATTAACAGTCCAGGACAACGCATTAATAGTCCATCACAATGCATTAACAGTCCATCACAATGCATTAACAATCCATGACAATGCATTAACAGTTCATGACAATGCATTAGCAGTCTATGACAATGCATTAACAGTCCATGACAATGCATTAACAGTCCATCACAATGCATTAACAGTCCAAGATAATACATTAACAGTCCATGACAATGCATTAGCATTCCATGACAATGCATTAGCATTCCATGACAATGCATTAGCAGTCTATGACAATGCATTAGCAGTCTATGACAATGCATTAGCAGTCTATGACAATGCATTAACTGTCCGCAACCAGCTCCCTCTCCTGTCACTCATTGAGTGTATGCTTGTCTTTGACCCTGTACAGGGCTTTGCTGCCTTTTGGCTATGCTCACGCTCTAGAAATACCATATACATATGTGCATTAATTAGTGGGTTTGGCAATGTGATCAGCATGATGTGTACATAACTCAGGGGCATAGCTTCAGGGGGATGTTTGGGGTGTTACACCCCCTAATAAATGTATCTTCTGATAAATAGTTGGGTACAGATGCTTTCAGTCAGGTATGGAGAGGTGTCCGTCGGATTTTCACACACAGACAAAAACGCACACACACTCTCTCCCTCTCTTTGTTTGAAAAGACTTTAAAAATGTTGGTTATTTCACAAAATATTGTGTTTTCTCTCGCTTAGTACTCCAACCAATCCGCATTCCTCTCCCTTCCCGCTGCCCCTTAAGCACCTCTTGTGCGCCCTGCTTGTCATATAATGCATTTTAATAGTATGTGCCAGCCTGATTTTTGGGAAACTTGAAGCCCCCCCCCCCCCAATCTTACTGACGGAGCTATGCCCCCGATATGACTTCATAGAAAGGGCCTTTGACCAGAAAAGGTGTGGCACCAGACACTGCAAGGTGTAGGATTGAAGCACAACGTACGGCAAAGATTAATTTAATATCCTTCAAATGTGCAGGGCTTGGCGCACTATCCCGTACATAAATTAAACATATTTTATCAGGCAGGCTAAGTAAGGTTCCGAACTATTTTCTTAATACAAAGACTACTACATCAACATGCGCCAGTAAGCCAGTGTAACGTACTTACATGCACGCACACACACACATATATTGCATGGGGTGTGGGTGCTGGGATCACGAGAGACAAGTTATGTTTTTCACATTAGATGTGAAACCCTACTTTCGTGCGCTTTCCCTGAGCTACAACCTGAAATGTGCTCGAAGTACGCCATTGCTGTGAAATAAAATACAGTCAATAATTTATGAGTATGACGTCATCCCCATGAATTACGGTTTTATAACCCTCTCCGCCGTCCACAAACAACAGCCGAACATGCGATGTGTGTGTACATGTGCACAGCTGACAGGTGCGCCCACTGCAGACGTCTGTCTGGTCCCTGTAGGTCACATGTTTGGATTCAGGCCGCATGACTCAGCCTTTCACCTTTCCGAGGTTAATAAAAGGAGTACCTTGGGCCGGGGAATTAAAGGAGCTCCCAGCAGAGGAGACGGTTCACTCCGGCGCCGGTGCTGCTCTCTGTGTATACGTGCGCACGTGTGTGTGTACGTGCGCACTGCGCCGTGTGTGTGTATGTATTTATATTATTGTAAAGAGTACCTCATGGGGCCGGCGTCCCGTGTTTCCTCGCCGATCGGCGGTCCGTTGATGGGGGGGGAGGCACCCCGGACCAATGCGCACCCCCAAACCTTCGGAAAGAAGCAGCGCCTCGGACGCTAGCGCTGTCGCGACTCACGAGGAGCTTATCTCCCGCGTCAGACCTCGGGGCTGGGGCTTTTTGACGGGTTTTCAGTTTTATCAGTCGGGCGTGAGCGAATTTTAAAAAGCCCCAGGAGAGAGAGGGGTGGGGGTAGTCCGGGGTGGGGGCCACCACCCTCCAAGCGCCTCAGCACTTGTTATTGTGACAGTCTGAAGTCAGTCGCCGCTGAACTTGACGGATGCTTTAGCGTGCTTGGTAAGAACAATGGTTCACCAAGCGCTATACAAAAATACTATACATAAAAGCGTTACACAAAAATACTATAAATAAGTAAAAGCGCCATGCACAAATAATATAAATAAAAGCACTATATAAAAACACTATAAATAAATGAACAAATACATGTGAACATTGTGTTATTGTTTCATTTGTAGTTAATATTTTAATATGGATGCTAATGTTATTGTTTTATAATGGTTAACAATAAAATAACATTTAAGAAAATCAATAGTGAATCCTTAATAATAATGCAATTATATTAACAGTATAATCATAGGGGCAGATTTAAAAGAAAATGACGCACCTGTACAGATGCGTCATTCTCTGCTCCTCCATGCGAAACCCTTGCGCCACCATGGATGTGGCGTATTTACAATACGGCGCACCATGGCGCAAGGGTTGACAGATGCATCAGAAATTCGGACGCATCTGTTGGCGCAAAAGTCACGCATTGCTGGAGACGTGTCGCAAGCACGACGCAACTCCAGCAATGCATTTTGAGGCCTATTCCCACTACACTGCGTCACTCCTTACGCCTGCTCCAAGCAGGCCTAGGGTTTTGACGCAGTGGCATCCTAGAAGTGACGGAGTGAAATCTTGTAGGTTTCACTGCGTCACTTCTACGAGGCTTTCCTGCGTGGGAACGCCCACCCTGCATACATTATACCTCACGCAGGTATAATGTGGCACAAGGCTTTACAACGTGACGCATCTCCCTAGATGCGCTATGTTGTAAATGGGCCATAACGTGGCGCATTGTTTACACCGTCGCTGCGTCAGAAAAAGTGAGGGAACGGCGGCACAAAAGTATCGCAAGGGGCTTGGAGCAGGCGTAAGGAGTGACGCAGTGTAGTGGGAATTGGCCTCAAAATGCATTGCTGGAGTTGCGTCGTGCTTGCGACACGACTGCAGCAATGCATGACTTTTGCACCAACAGATGCGTCAGAATTTCTGACGTATCTGTCAATCCTTGCGCCATGGTGCGCCGTATTGTATGGTGGTGCAAGGGTTTCGCATGGAGGCGCAGGGAAACTGACGCATCTGTACAGATGCGTCAGTTCCTCTGTACAGATGCGTCAGTTTCTTGTAAATCTGCCCCATAAACTATTTTTTATAGCGCATAACAAGCCTTGGTGCTGGAAGAACTGGAGCTACACGTTCCCGTTAGCTTCTGCCAAAACTTGAGCCCTTGACCCCGAGGTCATAGAAGGGTAAAAGACACTCGGGCTCCCTCTAGTGAGGAGAACCGTGAATCCTGGCACCATCTCTTTTACACAAATATTGTTACCAGCCGGAAGATGTGATAGTGCATAAGCAGCAGGGACGGGCGTGCACTATCACATAGCGCCACTGCTGGTGAGATAACTCAGTGGGAAAATGTGCTAGCTGGAGAGGCTTCTGTGTAATCTCCAAATCACAAAGTGCAATCCAAGTAGAACAGCTGAGCAGGTTAATGCACAAGTTCATGTTACAGGTTAGCATTGCAATAAAATACCTTGGCGGCTTAATGCATACATTTTACATATGTATGTGCGGTGCCGGATTAAATAAACCCTGTGGAGGCCCCTAGGCAGTCGTAATTTCGGGGCCCCCTCGCAAATTATCTCGTAATACCCAATGCACCGGATTTGTTTTACAAACTGACAGCTGCCAGAAGATGAGCTTAGAGACAGACTGGGATGTGAAACTGATGTCTCTGGTTTATGGACTTTAAGTTTTTATGGGTACCTTACAATAATACAGTATTTTTTCTATAGAGTCTTTAATGAAGAGTTTTCGTTTCTTTGAGTTAATTCATTTTTTTCTATCTTTTGGAAACAATATCGCAGGGCCCCTAAAAGGAGTGGGGCCCATAGGCCGGTGCCTACTTTGCCTATTTGGTAATCCGGAACTGTGTATGTGGTATGTATCTAACCACTCACTACGTCCAGTCTTGCAAAATAGCTCGGAGGGAGTATGTGTTGACTGCAGCGATCAGCCTGGCAAGTTAGCTCACAAAGTCAATGCACTGGCTGCAGCTGTCAATGTGCAACCTGCCCACGGGTGCTCCCAGTCCTGGCAAGGTAACTCAGGGGGTTACCGCCTCCAGTCCATGCATCTGCCTGTAACCTGAGCGTCAAAGTTTTGAATCCTGCTCCAACGGGCCGCGGGTTAATGCACCTGCTGCGCGCTCACCTCGAGTCGGCTCCCCGCCCCGGTATTGTATCTGCATTGGTGCTGGAAGTGGAAAAAAAATATCTTAAAAAACCCATAAATTGGGGTCAAGCCTTTGGCAGAGGAAAGGGGATGGAGTCACGAGGGGCGGACCTTGAAAAGCGGAGTCTGACAAGCAATGTATACATTTTTTTTAAAAATCTTCTAAAAGTAATTGGCAACAAGGTCAAATGTGACAACAGTAAATCCGCAATAGTTTACTTAATTTGTCACAAAGAGTCTGCATCCGGCGGGATCCCCTACTTTCCAGGACTGCTCTGCATTGCCAATTTTATTTTGTATTTCATTTTAAGGGGAGGGGCGCCCATAGGATTAAGGGGGTGGGAGGGGGGGCGGCAGGCGATCTGACTTCGCCCATCAGTTTTCGGTCCTTTCCCTTCACTCCCTCCTCTTTGATATTTCCGGGCTGCGCCGGTTCGGGGCGTCTCCAGGGCCCCCCAATCCCGGCCCCCTCTTTTGTCTGAGTTTCTATGGATTTCTATGCGCCCCACAAACAATGCGCGCCCGAGAGGGGGCCGTGGGAACGGCAGCGCCTCGCAGCCGGCCGGCAGTTAAACCGCAGCCGCACAAAACCCCACAGAAGACACAAAAGGCACAGCATGGGGAGGTCTCCCCCCCCCGCCCCCCATCCATCGACACAAGGGGCCGCAGCTTGTGACAAGTTCAGGGAGGGGCCACCGACGCTTCCGAAAAACGACTCCAGGGCTGCGTTAATTAGCTGCTATAGAACAGTAATAATGTCATTTATTTTCTAATGTGCCTATTTGTATGAAGCACGCTTCAAACTGCTAAAGTTGGTCCTTAATCCACAGCGTTTATTATTCCCTAGAGAATCCAAGCCTTGGAAGGATAATAGTCCTGTGACCTGCGACCCGTAGGTTTCTGCAGGCACACAACCCCCAGTGCTACCCGCCAAGGATTCAAACCGGGACCTGCAGGTGTACAACGATCTCTGATGCAAGCCATTAACAGTAATACACAAATAAATACCCGATAAATAGAACCTCGGCACGATTCCAACCTGGGGCCTGCTGGGTACTAGCAGATCGCTGCAGCAGCAACATTAACTCACTGAGCTAGCTTACCTGGGTTTGAGCGTGCGGCCTGCACACAGCTCTCCAGAATGGATAGGAACTCGCTGAACCTGTACCAAGACTCAAACTTGTGACTTTTAAGGTACACAACCCTCTCTCGCAGCCAGATAACCCTCCGAGGTGTCTTTCCAGGATGCAACGCTGGCGCCTGCAGGTCACACATACATCTCTGCAGGAAGGACAACCCCAGTTCTGTCTTACCAGCTCTGGAAATTTCCACTCTGTACCAGGCACTTTAAGCCACTGAGATATTTTATCAGAGCTCAGACCTTTGACGGCAGACCCTGCACAGCTCTTTACAACAGAGACCTCACCCCACAGAGCGTTCAAAGCAGCATCAAAACTAGGCCTGGCCAGTGAACTCCGCTCCGTTCAGGGTGTTTGCGGAGTTCTCCACGCTCCACGGAGCACGTGGCGTGCCGACGGAGCAGAGATTTTTCCTCGCTTGTGCTCGGCAATGTTAAGTTGCCGAGCGCCAGCGAGGAAAATCCAACAATAGACCCCCTCCCAGCGAGATTTCTCAACATGGGCGGTCCCGGATGGTCGCGACCGCTCGCGTTGAGAAACCATCCGTTCGCGTTGACAAAGCTGCTGCTCGAGTAGAAAACCTCCTCAAACGGCAGAAAAAAGCACCGCCCTCATGCGCTGCACATGATGCTGTTTGCGCTGATTTTACAGCGAGGGACAAATACCCAGTGCTAAAAATCAACGTGAACGGCGAAACCTAACGCACCGCCGCTTGAGGAACTCCAAGTGACACAGCAGAGTTTTTTGTCACTACACGGAAATCTGCAAACTTCACCCAGGCCTAATCAAAACCAGCGACGCTCAGGTGGCCTACAGATCACTGCAGCACTTGCATTAAACCAGCGAGCTGTCTGATCAGAATTCAAAACTACGAGCAGCAGGACGTCTGAAGAGTGTAAACTGCGACTTGCACATCACACACAAATCTGTGCAACAGATTCATTACACCACTTACCTTACTGTTAAAATATAGGATTTGCGTTTTGCGCTCAGGTGTACATTAAACCAATGAGCTTTCTGATTTAAGCCTCTGGCCAGCAGATTCTACCCAGGTGTCTGTGGAGTATTCATCGCCCTGCCTCTGAGCTACCTGACCAGGTATTACATATGTGACATTAAGGTTATACACAGACCTCTGCAGCAGGTACATTAACCTCCCGGAGCTATACAACCTGTACTCAAATCTGACGAATGCAGGTTGCAGCCAGACCATTGCAAGAATAAAAAAAAACTCCCTGTGTTGTTTGCCCACGATAAAAACTGTAACATGCAGGTTACACACAGATTGTTGCAGCAGACACACCAATACGCCGGCCTCTGCAGCATGTGCATGAGAACTCCGAGCTGTCGGACCAAGATTCAAGCCTGTGGCATACAGATTACACACCGATCTTTCAGCATCTTTACTAACCGCTGAGCTATCTCACAAGCTAGTTGTAAGAAATGGGATTATTATTAGCGGCGGGTGACTACCCACCTCCGAGAATAGTCACAACCCTCGCCAGGGTGAACCCTCAACGTCACCTCAATAGTCAAATAAATCTGAGCTCAAGCCCCTGGTAGCTATGCACAGAGCAGACTGGCTTAACTTATGCAGAACCAAAACAGTAATAATGTCAAAATGCCAAGCAATAAAAACCCAAACCATATTAGAAAAATAGAGCAAAATTTAATAAACACGACACCAAAATGAAAAAAAATCTAATAAGGGTAATTGGAGATATGAATGTTTAAAGATTTAAATAGAAATAGCGCCAAGAAGCATAAAGTGTGAGATAGGTCCCGGTCAACACGACTATTGACTAAGTGTATTTTGCAGCTGGCCGCCATGGAGTTCAGGTCGATACATATAGGAAAACAATGAGAGAGCAAGGGAAATGCGGGGTGCGTCCGTATCCCCAGTATAATGATAGACTAAACAAATGTGGACGAACCCACTATGTTGGTATGGTACAATCACTATTGTGGTTAGTACATGGACCCTCTAGGTTTGTTTAAAAGACCCCTCACACACCAACCTGGTTGGTGTCATGCTTCATCATTGGGGTCCCAAAAGGGTGGCCGAATGCCCCCCGGTTGTGCTACGACGCCTGATTACAGCGGAGCTGGTGTGGTGTGAATGTGTGGTGTGACGTGAATTATTCTTAAAAATATCTCTGAGAGTCCTTGCCTGTAAACTTTATTAGTGGCGGCTCAGGATACGGTTAAAAAATGTCTAGTGCAACTAGTAGGAAATTGTTGTCCTTAGTTGACTATCCACTAAGGACAACAATTTCCTACTAGTTGCACTACACATTTTTAACCATATCCTGAGCCGCCACTAATAAAGTTTACAGGCAAGGACTCTCAAAGATATTTTTAAGAATAATTCACGTCACACCACACCAGCTCCGCTGTAATCCGGCGTCGTAGCACAACCCGGGGGCATTCGGCCACCTGGTTGAGACCCCAATGATGAAGCATGACACCAACCAGGTTGGTGTGTGAGGGGTCTTTTAAACAAACCTAGTGGGTCCATGTACTAACCACAATAGTGATTGTACCATACCAACATAGTGGGTTCGTCCACATTTGTTTAGTCTGTTCAGTCGATACGCCAACCAGGTTCATCCTGGTCAAAGATTTTACCTTCAGGCTTTGTTCCTTTGAATCCCAGTCCACCATAGGAGTACACTTCTGAAGCCCCCTAGGGCCTCAGCGGAGGCGCTTAGAGACTCACAGGGTGCCAAGGCAGAGGCCAACAGCAGGGTCCAGTCCAGGTCCAGTTGTCACTGGTCAGCTGGGCAGTTGCAAGAAAAGGCCTTTTGTAGCTTGTTATGTCCTTGTAGCTTTAAAAGAAGGTCAGCCTTAGGACCCTTGGAGTCCACTTCTTTGTCCTGGGTACAAGAGAGAGCAGGTTCAGTCCTCCAGGGCTCTGCTCAGGTCGCAGATAGCAGGTTTAGTCCTCTTCCGATCCCCCTAAGGTCCAGGACTGTTTTGAAAGGGATGCCTGGGGATGCCACATTTAGGCCTGGTGGGTGGGAATTACTTCTGGGCATGCCCTAACCAATGGGGTAAAAGTTACCCGGGGCCAACCCTACCCACTTTGGGTATTTTTAAGATGACAAAAGTCTTAGGCCACGTTAAACCTAGACCTTGAGGGCTGGCACACCGGGAGTGTGGGGAGTGTACTATAGTAATCCTAGTGTCTTCCCACTTCCAACACTAAAATCCAGTCTGGGACAGTCACTGTACCCACAATAAGCCCAGAGACAGAAGCCTGGTAGAATGAAAGTAGGGTTTTCAGCAACGAGACAGCGAATACACAAGAATTGTTTGGGATTGTGTTATGGGTAAAACCCAGCAGACCTGTCAAGCAGGATTGGATAAAGTAATGTGAAAAAGGATGCTCAGAGACGTTCCATGCATATTTAGTCAGGTTTAGAGGGGCCATCTGTGTCCATTCAGGTCAGCCTATTGTTTGCTCCTGGGAACCACTTCACACACCCTTTTCACACCTATTCAAATGCTAATTACTGGCTGGCAGAAGTGGGAGAGCAAATGCAAATTTAGCTTCTAAGAACTTCAAGCAGGGAAAAGGTAATTTTCTAAAAGTAACTTTTCCTTAGTATTTATTACAAATCAGACATCACCACTGAACTTGATAGATGTGGGGTTGCATCGCTTCACTGGGGACTCCATTGCCCAAAATACTGCTCCTGCCAGGAGGCGGGGGATTTAAACAGCACTGTGCATGCGTATAAAAGCAGCACTCTCCGTCCGTGGCATGGGATGCATCCATACGTGTGCCAGGGTGAAGACTGGACCAAGAGTGGGCCCTCTGTATCCGTCCAAGCCCGAAAGAGGCCCGGCCCTCTCTCTTGCCTCAGAGAATCGGATATTGATCCTGAACACCGTGGTGAGGATCTTTTATTTACACATATTCAAGTATCTACTCTTAAACGTTTGATTATTTGGTGTTGCACTGCAACATTAGGGTATGGGGAAACGCAAGGAGCCGGATAATCCCAATGGGGCTATAAGACCGAAAAAAATGCCGCCCGGGGACCGGAGACAGCACAGTCATGTAATTTGAGTGATATAGATAACTTGATAGAAGTCAAGACTATATTGTACCCCCAGAGCGCAGTGTCATCGGCAGCTACTGATAAACCCATAGCAAGCCTGTTTACTAATGACAGGAGGAAAATGACCAGCCTCTGAGGTAAACAGGCAACTGCATTATCGCCGGAAAATGACACAGTGGCAAAAGTACATTTTCCAAAAGTTAAGGAAGAAGGGAGTCACCCCAGTATCTAAAAAAGGGACGGGGTACAACTACGACAAAGACACAAGTGTCCCTATATTCTAAAAACAGGAGGACAAATACGTCACCCTGGACCGAGTGTCTATTACGATGTGTGCTATCAAAATATCAATGGAGCTGTTCACTAAAAAAGACAATTGTCTAGCTAAAAAACAGTAATCAATCTATATCCTTATACAGTATAATCCCAGAAATTTCTATGTTAAAACACAAAAACTGGTTAAGAAATTATTTTTATTAAAAATTATTTTATAACAAATTATTTTATAACATATTCATACAATTAAGCAATAAAAACATTACTCTACCTCCCACTATAGGTTACAATCTCATTTCATTACACATATATAAAATCATAATCTCATTTCATTACACATATAGATAAAAACTCTAAAAACAGTCGACGCAGCGTTTCGGTGACACCTCAATGTTTTCACCTTCCTCAGGACTACAAAAGTTTTCATCAGATCTTTTAATAACAGTAGTAAATTCTTTCTAACTGTCCGTTAGAGCCACCATACTATTCGGGGTGCAGGAGTTGTTATAAAAACTCGACACTGTCTCCGTCTATTCAGATCAAACAGTATGCCGTCCGGTATAAGTCGCTTTAATTTAGAAAAACAGGGATCGACGTTTTAAACATTGACGATGCCTTTTTATATTGTGGTTCGTTTGTCGACCTTAAGCGCTTTAGGCAATCGGATCGGGAAATAGCGGCCTCCTTGCTCTAACGGACTTCCGTAATCCCGATTTCGTTGTGCGCACTGCATCGCATTTGGCGATGCAGCGCTCACAACGAAATTCGTTTTATTTATTTAAATGTTTACTTACCTGTATTCGGCCTTAATCCGTAGTTTACTACCCCCCACCTTGCCCCTCCCCCGCCCCACGTCACCGCCCGACCGGCACTCCTACCACGGGCCGCGCCTGTGAGATAGTCATCAGATCCCACAAACTTATTGATGACTCAGTGGCTATGGATGTTCGCTCATCTTCTCCACCGAATACTAAGATCCGCTTGAAATACAATCCACCATGTTAATGAAATCAGATGGCGAACCCTGTAGCTACACTTGATAAGGCGCAAACACCAAGGTCCCCAGTGGATTTAGACTGGGTGGATTGGCTCTCCGATAACTCCAAAGAGCGCCCTGTCATCTCCCAGTGTTGAATCCAACAAGTGGGGTCTACTAACTTGGAATGTAGGGGGCCTACAATCGAAGATGACTGCTCCCGAATGGGGGAACTTTATTGATGGCTATGATATATGCTTGTTTCAGGAAACCTGGTGTACTAATTCCATTCACAGGTCTGGCTTTTCAAAGTATGCTGTTAATGCAGTCCAATATGCCAGTGGTAGGCCGGTAGGAGGCTTAGCTATATGGGTAAAAACATCCCTTAATCTTAGAATTAAAGTAATGCCCATTCCCTCTCTGGACATTCTAGGCCTTGAATGCTATACTACAGAGGGGTCCAAAATGGCCGTTAGAAACATATACAATAGAAACCTTGGCAGGAACAGTGAGTCTGTAACCATCTGCCAGATGCAGGCAAATAAAGAGGGCAGTTTAGGCTAGCCGACCCCTGATAGTTGCAGGAGATTGTAACATCACATACGAACCTCTTGATAGCTCAGCTAATGCACTCACTGAGGAGGAGGACGGAAATGGGGAGTTCCAAGGCTGGACCTTCCACCGGTTAGAAAATGGTCAAAATTAGCGATACACATAATGGGGATGACCATCAGCCTTGGTCTTAGAGCATGCAATAGACGGGGCACGTCTGGCACTGCAGGAGCCCCTACTTCCAGGGGAGCCAAAAGCTCCAGCAGAATAGACTATATAATGATTGATTTGAGATTGTGGGCACTTTTGAAAGACATGGCTGTGCTCCAGAGGACAGATAGTGATCACAATGCACTCCACTTATCGACGGAGGGCTTTCTAACAGGGATTAAAGGGAGCTTGACTCCTGTTGACTATAAGGACCTACACCTCTCGAATAACAGATGCACAATGAAGTAGTCCCACGTCACACATACTCCGTGCATACTATCTCAAATTTAAAGCAGCGTAGTTTGAAGCTTCAAATCAAATGGGAAACAATCCTGCCCCAATTTACATGATATCTTAATTATCCACGAGAAACTCGTTGGAATATAAGAATGATAATCACCAGAAAAGAGAGAGGGGCAGATCTACAAGGAAGTGCCGCAGCGCCGCAACGCAAGCCCTTTGGCTGCATCACGCTGCGGCACTTCTGAAGCACAGGAATACGACATATTTACAATAATATGTCGCATTCCTGTGCCCTCCCCTGCGCTGGCGCACAAACTGCTGCCATGCGCTGGCGCAGGCACCCTTGCACCATGGTGCAAGGATGCCTGCGTCATGGGGAGATTGTTTTTGTGGAGGAAGGGGCACCTTCCTGCACAATAACAATCACTACAGGCATTTTCCTCTTTCAATGCGTGCTGTAGAATGCAGCACGCTTTGAAAGAGGAAAAAACGAGGAGAAATGAAAACATTTCTCCTCGTTGCGCCTCGCTACGCCTCCCCTGGGAGGCGTAGCATTGACACACATTTCCAGATTTACGATTCCTCGTAAATCTGGAAATGTGCCTCATTCCATGGGTGTTGCGTGGGAACACCCACAGCAACACCCATGGAACGCCCCTTCCACGTAAAGTGCTGCGTGTGAAGGGGCCATATTTACAAGGAGAGGAAAAGTCACGCAGGGTGGCTTTTCCTCTGCTTGTAAATATGGAGAAGTGGAATGCGCCTCCAGTACGTCACAAAAAGTGACATACTGGTGGCGCAGGGGGCTTGTAAAGCTGCCCCGTAGTACCTAAAAATAGGCAAGGTAGTGCGAAGTATTGGTACAACAATCAATGTAAAGATACTAAAGCCATATTCATACATGTAATTAAATGGAAAGCTCAGAGCGCTATCAAATTAGCAAGGAAAAATTACAAAGTGGCGCAGATGATTGCAATTGATGAATGGGGCAAGGAGGTATGGAATGATCTATTAGTCGCTGTTAAAAGTCGGGATAACAGAACATGGCGGCACCTTGCTGCACATGGCAGTCGCCTGATTGATCCCAAGGTAGATTTCTACATCCAGCCACAAGCTTGGGTAGATCACTTCCAGGGACTAAATGGTGATCCCAAAAAGGTGACCCAAATAAAATTAGATTTAGTAAACATACCTCTATGAAACCACGCAACTCACTAGTAATCTCACTTGACGAAATCTATGAAGCAATCCATATCACTGCTTGTGGCAAGGCGCCAGGACCAGGCAAGATCCCAGGTGATCTGTTTGTTTCTGAACCACACATATGGGGTTCTTACATAAATAAATTAACCAACAGCATTCTAGAAGGCACTGAAATACCTGAATCTTGGTGTGGTGCCAAAAGTGCGCCCGAGATGTCCCCAGCAATTATAGACTGATAAACCTAATCAAGCCTCCAGAATTTGTTTGGCCGCCAGACATCATGGAAATGATTGACATGGATAGAGGATAACATAACAGTATCTGACCTACAAGCTGACTTCAGGAAAAAGACAAGTACAGTAGACCAGGTCTTTAGGTTTCATATTATATGCTGGAAATCAGTTCTGCAAAGATACGGGTCATCTCTACATTGCATTTGTGGACCTTGGGTCAGCTTTTGACCCGATTCCTCGCCCCAAATTGTGGAGCATGCTAGCCCGTTCTTGCCTTTCTGCTGTTTCTGCTATTGATGGGACTAGGACTATAGTCCCCAGCAAGCCCCGCGTTCACGCCGCAGTTGACCAGTTCCAGTGAGCGTCAGGAGGCGCATAAAACCAGCCTCGGGCTCCCGCAACGCGGGACCGCCCGGGCAAAGCCCGGGCCAAGGGCGGCCCCATCCTGCGCCCATCGGCGACAGGAGGAGGCGGGGCCACCCCCATTGATTTCAAGCCCAGGGGTATCTTTTAGGTTCCCGCAAACCCTTTCAAGCCTTCCGGACCTGGAGTAAGCCATATCAGAGCCTACCAGCCGACAGGGACCCCCGGCTACGACCAAAGTGGTGGAGCTGCGAACTGATCATATACATCTGGGTAAGCTGCGATATTGGAACTTACAAGAACCAAGGTACTCCCAGGTGACTTTCTGTCTTTTTTTTTTTTAAACAAACTGACTTGCGAAGGAGAAATAAGGATTGTTACTTTTATGCGATTCTCTTTTTTTTTTGTGTGTACTCTAGGGTGGGACGCTTCATAGCTAAGTAATTTTGTATTTCTGCCACCACATCAGATTTTACTTTATTAATCCTAGACTCAATGGGATACAAGAGTGTTTCTGGCATAATTATTGTAAATAGCTTTTAAAATGGGTAAAAGAAAGCATTTAGCTATATCAGGAAAAACACACTCACCAGATAAATCGCAAATGTCATTATTAAAATATATAACAGGAGCTATGGGGGCTATTGAAAAGCAGATTTTAACAGTTGAGGAATCACTTTTGACAAATGGAGGAAGTGAAGTGGCCCAGGTAACAACAGTTCACGCACTGGTTACCGACTCTGACCCATCGGGAGATTCATTAGCAGGGAAGAATAAATCAGAAGGGGGAATAAAGGGGAAGGAGCAAATAAGGTGAACGGCTGTATACAGCACATACCCGACTGTGTGTCCCCATCAAGATCTAACTCACCGCCACCCAAATGGGTTAAAAAACCCCGAGCCCATGGTGTAGGTTTTCACCAAGGCAGAGAGTCAAAGCGGAATATGAAGGGGAATGTTCAAACACAGGAAACGGTCCAAACAGATACAACCTGAGCCAAACCCCTTTCAGATCCCAATTATAATATAATTATTGGAAAACTGGACACCTTAGCACAGGCATTTAAAAATCTCGACCAACACGTGAATAATATTCTGGGGTCAATACAATCAAGATTAACGAAAGTTGAAACAAGAACTGACTCCTGCTTGGAACTTCTGACAATCTTCTCGACTGGGCAAAAGACAAAGGTGATACATAACATAGATCCCATCCCTGTAAACGAAGCTGCAATCAAAGCCTTAGCTATGAGACCAATTGATAATACTGCTCCAGTAGGCTCTAAAACATGTACCTCCAACCACTCAAGTAGCAAAAACATGAGAAGGACGGGAGAAGAAAGGGCAATTATGGGAGATTTGGGCACGGCAAATAGCGATTCTGGGCCAGCAGCTGTTACCCCAGCAATTACTGTTCAGTCTAGAGAGGCAGTAGAACACATATCTGATCGCTTGGACCTTCCACCAGCTGCAGCTCCATACATGGTAGTCTTGACAAACGTCCCCCCTTTAACCCCAAACACTAAGGAGAACTGGATTTCGCTGAGAAACAAATCCATAAACTGGTTGGGTGTTAGAACAGGCCTAACTGACCATCTATTTAACAACTTTAAGATGGTAAGGAGAGTGAAATGGGTAGGGAGGGGGAACAAAGACCAGAGCAGCGATTGTGTGGGACTATCCTTTGGTTCACCTCAGCTGGTGGATACAGTCCTGAAGAGGACCGGAATTATTAATGTAAACGGAAATGGAATCTTCTCTCGCCCTTTGGGCTACTTTTACCGTTCTGTTAATCCAGGGAGTAACATAAGATCGCAGGCCCCTGTGGAGCAGAGACCGAGACCTCCAAACCACATAATTCCAACTTTTAATAGGTTCCAATGTCTGTCCACGCTGGATGGCCAGGATTGACTCATGGTGGAAGCCTCCCAACCCGGAGAAAGGAACGTCCAGAAAAGCCCTGTCATCGAAACGCCTATTGCCGGGAACAACCCCATGACAGCGCCTGAGGAAATTCCACTGATACAAGAGTCAGTTCCTCAAATGGCCAATCGTAGTTCGCCAGTCGTCTCCCTAAATAATCAACAGACAAACGAACGCCTTGGGGCTCTATTCTGGAACGTGGCAGGGCTACGGAGTAAAATACAAACTGAAGAATGGTTACGCTTCATAGGTGATTACGAAATTATTTGCTTACAGGAGACATGGCTCACAGAGGCTATTCTCATAAATGGATATAGAACCTACTTTACATCGGCCATTCCATCAAAGCTTGGCAGGGCAAAGGGGGGTTTGGGCACCGATATTTCTAATTCTTTACAACTTACTAATATTGCTTTAGTACGGATTATCTGTCACAATCAATTAATGGTATGTAATTCCAAAGGAGCCGCTAGACTAGTAATAATTAATTTTTATAACAATGCCACAACTACGATAATAACTGAGGTCCTACAGGAAATAAATAACGTTTTGGAGGGTATAGTTACTGAAAACAACAAATATGTGATGATTATATGGGGGGGAGTGATTTTAACAAACACCAATGTATTGCACAGACGGATAAATTGAGTGGTATGACATATTCTGAGAATGAAGAACAGCCCCATTTCATACATAGCATATATGGCGATAAGATAAATGAACTGTTACTTAAACACGATTTGACATTTGCCAATGAAATTTCAATACCTTATGCCAAACGAAAGAAAACCTTTAATGGGGGACAAACAATAGTATTATAGACCACGTCTTATTGTCAAAGCGATTCGCTGGTCTTATTTTTAACTTCCGCACACACTCAATTTCATTAAGTGACCATTTTCCCTTGAGTATACAATTATCATCAGTACCGTTCTTTAAGCAAGGGCCTAATAAGAACATCCCACAGACAGAACGGATCGAATTAGCACAGCGCAATGGTTACACCCTACGCTGGACTCAGGTTATCCCGGAAGATTTTCTTAATAAATTGATAAGTAATAACAAAGAAGCCTTGGACCTATGCCTAAATGATACCACTCCCACAAAAGTCCTTCCTGACTATTTCGCATGGTGTAAAGGAGAGCCTCTTTGTAAATAATGGAAGGACAAATAAAGGAGAAAGGGGGTGGTTTGATGCCACATGTATAAAAGCTCACAAACTCCTGAAGGAAGCAGTACATAAAAAACCCAGGAGCACTAGTGAGGTCCACCAATGTAGAGTTGACTACAAAAAGGCTGTGAAGAGAAGAAAATTGCACCTAAGAGAGACCGCATGGGAAACTTTACAACAGGCAAGTGTCAGCAATGATGATAGAACCTTTTGGAGGGTAATCAATTCATCCCCCTGGAGTACAGATGAGGCCCCTAGGATTGAGCTCGCTATACTAGAAGAAGAGTGGATTAAGCATTTCACCAACATTTACACTACTCCCCCTACGACATACACACAAGACCAGGAATGTACCAACAGTGAGGAAGTAATCCCTTATCAAACCGCTGCTATCGTCCCATTTTCCCTGGAGGAAGTCACCAAAGCGATACTAGCTAGTAAAAGTAGTAAAGCGCCAGGTCCTGACGCCATTCCAGTTGATATGTATAAAGATAATATCACTCTGTGGTGACCTTTATTGACCCTAGTATTGAGGGCCACTTGCGCCGCAGGTTTTCTTCCTTCCTGGGGAGAATCAATCATTGTACCCATTTACAAAAAGGGAGATCGTTTAAACCCCGCCTGTTATAGGCCAATCTCCTTGATTGACTCCCTAGCAAAGATAGCGGGACGTATAATCCTGGAGAGACTACAAAACTGGGCAGACTTACATCATAAACTGTCAGACCTTCAATATGGCTTTCTTCCCGGGATTGGGATGATAGAACAAAGTCTTAATTTAAATATGCTAATTGGGAAACATGTAAAGATGAAAAATGGGAAGTTTTATCTAGCATTCGTAGATCTCTCATCGGCCTTTGACTGTGTAATTCATGAAAAATGATGGTCAACGTTGAAAAACATGGGGGTGGAGATGCCGATTATTAGCTTCTTGAGATCTATAAATGGGGTGTAAGGCTAAAGTTAGACACGGTGCCAAAGGAGAATGCACGGAAGCTTTCGACGTGGAGAGAGGGGTGAGACAGGGATGTGTCTTGGCCCCTTTCCTGTTTTCCCTTTACACAAATAGTGTGGGGGAGGAGTTTGCGGCAGTTACAAAAGATCTTCCACAAATAGGCACGCGCCCTGTCCCGGCCAACCTTTACGCCGACGATGCAGTTTTCATGGCACGCACCCCACTGGCCCTGCAGTCATTGCTTAACAACTTTGTCGGTTATATGAAGGAATTGGGTCTCCAAGTGAACCAGTCAAAGACTTTTATTATGAAATGCGGTATGAGAAATACGAAATGTAGGGATATAATGATAAGTGGAACTAAGATTGGTTTCGCTGATACTTTCTCCTACCTAGGGGTGTTATTCGACAAAGAAGGTTCATGGAGCAATGCCATTGACAACAGAAAGAAATTATTTAGCAAGGCCTGCTGGGCTCTCAAAAGTTTTGCAAAACATTTGGGCTCAAACCCCCCCGAGATGATGATGAGGATATACAAAGCAAAAGAGATGCAACTAATTGAAAATGAATTCTTTAGATACCTCTTAGCAATCCCCAAAAGTAGTTCATTATACGTAGTGCATTCTGAACTTGGTGCCCCCTTTTTCGCAGATATGATTAAGCTGGAACCAATTCTGCTGTGGCACAAAATCTGGACCTCAGATCATACAGACTTCAATCGAGCAATAATTGGCGATTGTCTTAAATTAACGCTCTATTCACGTATTGCATGGTTGGCGTATGTCAAACGATTTTTCTGCGACATGGCGCATCCCGAGTACTTTGAGAAAACAGAATCGCTGGGTACCAGTAGCAGAAAAACGCTGAAAAGGGAAGCGATGACCCACCTGAAAACCCTTAAATTGACCAATGAACTTTTAAAATCTAGTGTTTTAAAAAAGCAATTGATTTTAACCACTTTTAATATGCAGCCTTATCTTAAAATGGTCTTAAATGCACGTCACAGGTTTGTTCTTACACGTTTAAGACTGGACATGTTCCACCAATTAATTTCCTTTCCTGTAATGAATGATTGGGCTGCAAAATTGCCCCTGTGATGATAGGATGCCTCAGAACACAATGCATGTAGTATTGTTTTGCAAATTCTATACTCGGCATAGGAAAAGGTATGTCTTACCGATGATTAGACAATTGTCTTACAGGCAATGCCGCCCTGCATATTTATTTTGACAATCATTGCCAACTTTAGAAATTTGCTGTGGAATGTCATCGTTTTTATGGGCTGTCTTTTACGCTAGAAAAAACCACGTTAATGTCACCACACAGGGCAAGGTAAACTAAATATATATTATGGATATAGCCACTATGACCTGTCACAGTAAGAGTAACTTGGATGGGACTATAAAAATAGGATCCTATCGTATTTTTTTAACAAGCTGAGTTTATGTTTACATTGTTTATAACTGTATTTTATTATTATGAAATGACACTGATAGGATGCATACTTTTTCTTTTATATACTGTATAAACTGCTTTTATGGATGTTCTTTTTATGACACCGATTAAAGCTATATATGACTATGAGTCCCTGAGAACATTCTTTCCATTTTGATAAAACTTCATAAAAACAATTATGCCCAGGTGAGATGGGGCAGTTTAGGCAAATTGACAAATCAAATAACAGTCTCAAAGGGAGTAAGGAAGGGTGTAACCTTGCTCCAATCCTTTTGGTCTTTATTAAAGATGTGGTCACCCATCTGGATATCCCGGGTAAATATGCCCCAAAAATGGGATCAATGAAAGTCCCAGTGTTGCTTTATGCAGATGATACGCTCCTGATATCCAAACCTCCAGCAGGCCTTCAGGCCCTAATCAATGTCTTTATGGACTTCTGTAAGCAGCATGGGATGGAACTGAATGCGGCCAAAACAAAGTACATGTTGCTTAACCCACGACAAATCCTATACGGTTAGCCTAATGGTCAAGGGCAAAAGGCTAGAGCGTGTAATGACTTTGGATACTTGGTTGTAAAACTGACCAGTAACATGTAGTGGCTATTCCAGATTGATAAGAGTGTTTTAAAATGTAGACATCAGTCAGCCACTATTTTGGGAATGTACAAAAAAACTCACATAGGTACTATTTCCCCAGCCATGGAAATCTATAGGATCAAGGCTCTAGGTACCGCACTTTATGGAGCAAAGCTGTGGGGCATGAAAAAACCAACAAGCTAGCCATGACTAAAAATAAATTTGTCAGGTCCCTTGAGGGCTTGCCACAGAGTGCTCCCCTCCTGTCGATGTATATTGATTTTGGCATCACCCAACTGAACATACTATTAAACTAAGACCCCTCCTATACAAGCAGATGCTGCAACTCACAGAGGAACTTAGCCCTTACAGGTCCGCACTGGAGGAAGTTATACAGAGCAAAAATCATCTCATCATCCAATGGTTAGCATACGTAAAAAACACTCTATTTTGCCTGGGGCTAGCAGCTGTATGGGACAGACCAGTTGAGGTGGGAGGGTTAACAAAATCCACTCTCCCCAAAAATATTTAATCACTTTTACTAGGAAAATGAAGTGTGGACAAGCAAGACTGGTTCATTACAGACAGATTCTTGGATCACATGAGCACACCTTTTATTAGCCATTAAATAATATCACCAGCCACAGATATAAGCACCTGTATGTAAAATTTAGGTATGAAATCTTACCAATCAAAAAATATTGCATACAATGGGCTAAAGCCCACCCTGGTAATGACCTCTGTCCAGCATGCAAACAAGAGCCTGAAACTGAGGCGCACTTGTTATTCTTTTGTATGGCGTATGTCGGCCCTTGGAAGAAATGGATTTTAACAATATGTCGTTCATTGGGTGTCAGGCGGCATCTAGAAGCTTTAAGAATCTTAAAATCAAGCCCAGATGAGATTATTGTTTACAATGTGGCCAGATATCCTAATCTTGTGTGGATTAAATGAATGAAATTTTGCACCACAGATACTGAATTAATATGATCATTGTCCATTTTTAGGCAGATATCAATTACTTTTACGTGTTCTTTCTGTTTTTAAACTTCCTCAAAAATTCTACTTGATAAACTGTATTTTTAACATTTTTATTGCGGTCATTTTAATAGAATATTCATATATGTATTGTTGTGTTTTTAAGGATTTCTTATCAATTCAAAATAAACTTGAATTGAGAAAAAACATAGAGTTGTCTAATTATTCTTCTAGCTAGTCCTATTCCTGAGATATAGTATTAGGATTTTAATATGTACTCTGGTTTTCTACAGAGGACAGCTAGGCCTGCCACAGTGCTACATAGCCTTTTGGGTGGCACTCACTGCAAGGACATGTTAACATTACATTTTTACATGTCCTACTTTAAAATACCATGAACCCTGTCTTGTGGGCAACAAGGCCTACATAGGGGTGACTTATTAATATTTAAAAGGGAGGGTTTTTTTTTGCAGGTCGAATTCTTGTGTCACAAATTCACCCCCATATATGACAACTTTGACCCTCAACTAGACCCCGTCACAATTGCAACTCAACATTCCATCATGACTGAAGAACGAACCCTGACCTTGTGACCCGCCGTCACCACTGTGGAAACCGCTACTACCACGAAGACCTTCCACTCAGGGGGCCCCATCTGACCCTTGCCCCCACCACGCCTTCACCAAAGGACTCTACAGATCAGCGATGTACTAACACCCATCCTCAACGCCTCCACCGACTCAGCCACATTCTTGGACATCTGGAAACATATACCTATAATGTTACTGCCCATGAAATGATTCGCTGACCCAGCCACGCTTTCCAACTACAGACCCATCTACTGCCTGCTTTCACACCCTGAAAGATGATGTAGAAGATCTTCCTTGGCTCTCAAACAACACTAGAAAAAACGTCACTCACTTCCTAGTCGTCAGCAAGTTAAACTAAGGAAACACCCTCTACGCCGGAATCACCAAGCAACTCACTAGAAGTCTACAAGCCATTCAGCACTCAGCAGCCAGACTACTCATCAACCTCCCACACAGACTTCATATCAAACCACCCCGATAGGCAGCTCCACTTGCTCCTGATACACAAACGTGCTAATTTCAAACTCCTCATGCACACATTCAAGGCACTACACAACAGAGACCACACCTACCTGAACAGCGGCTTCTCATTCCACCAACCACCCAGACACTTCCGCTCTGAAGGACTCGTACTCGCACACATCCCACGCATACATGGAACCTGATCAGGAGGACGGGCATTCTCTTACATCGCTCTTAAAGCATGGAATGACCTCCCACTCCACATCAGAGCCTCCTCCCCTCTTCTTGAATTCTGGAAGAAGCTGAAGACCTGGCTTCTCAATTAACCAACCTACTATAGGCAGGGCTAGGCACACACACCTGCTCAGCGCCAGGATAACCTTGCGGGTGATAGTGCGCTTTACAAATACACATAACATAACATTGCAGTTTTTACACTGCTACAGTCAGGCTAAAATTTTAGGCCTGATGTTGTGTTTGCATCGCCCCTGTAGTGGATGGCACAATAGGTGCAACAGTCAACTGGTAACATTTAACTTACAGGCCCTGGGTACCCTTTGTGTCGTATTATACGAGCTTATACGTGAGTTAAATAAATGCACCAATTAGGAATATGCCAATTTGACCATGTTTAAAGGGGGAGGACAGGCACTTTACCACTGCTTAGTAGGGTTAAATTGTGCGAGTTCTAAATCCAGCAAAAACATAAGGTACAGCAAAAGGCACAAAATACAGGGTGACCACTCAGAAAAGGCAGATTTTTACACTAACATTGATGCCTATTGGTTACCGCCAACATTGTCGTTGCCCTGCGGCCTGGTGATTTGTCGCTGGCTATTCAGATGAAAAGGTCAGGGGAGCCGTGTACCTCAGACTGGGGGTGCATCGCCTCAGATAGGAGCTGCGACACAGTACTTCAAAAACAGTACTTCAAAAACAGTATTTCAAAATGGAGATAGGCCCACAGTATCTTAGATACGTTAATTTGCAAAGTACCTCAGATGCTGGACTTTTCACGGGACCTAAGAGCCAAACACACAGTAAGTACCTCAGAGGCACGTACAGTATCTCAGAGAGGGTACTTCGCACAATACTTCAGAGTCACACGCACATTACGCCAAGCACAAAACGTTTCACGGTACCTCAAAGCCAGATACACAATAAGTACCTCAGAGGCACGCACAGTACCTCAGAGGCATGTACACCGTATCTCAGACAGGGTACTTCGCACAGTACTTCAGAGTAACACGCACATTACGTCAAACACAAAACTTTCCACGGTACCTCAGAGCCAGACACACAGTAAGTACCTCAAAGGACCGTACTCAGTACTTATCACGGTAGCTCGGAGGCCCGTGTACACTGCCTTAGACATGGTAGTTCGCACGGTACTGACGAGCCACGCACACAGTACCTTAGACAAGCTACCTCGCACTGTAACACAGAGCCAGACACACAGTCCCTCAGAAATGGTACCTCGTACCGTACCTCAGTGTCACGCTCATAGTAAGTACCTCAGAGGCAGTACACAGCACCTCAGGCACAGTACTTCATACGGTGGCTCAAAGGCACGTATACTGTACCTCAGACAAGGTAATTCTGACGGTGGTTCAGAGGCACTTATCCAGTACCTAGGACACTGTACTTTCACGGTACCTCCGAACTGGACACAGTGCCAGTGCCTCAAACATAGTACTTCGTACCTTAGAGCCACGCACTTAGTACTCCGGAGTTACTCACACGCCCCTCAGACGCGGTATTTTGCGCGGTATGCCCGAGCATTATACAGAATAGAATACCTCAGGCACGTTAGTCTGAGCCGATGACTAAGAGCGTCAGGAATTCAGTTCACAGAGTGAACAAAAAATGAACATGTGAAGCGCTGGCGGGCGAGTCGCGGCCTCCAGCCGCCCGCCGGGCCCGGGGCCAGGTAGGGGCCCAGGTCTGGAGAAGAGCGTCGGTGAGACATCGCCTCACGGGGTTACTCATGGGGCTGTCTGCGAGAGACGAGAACAAAGACCCCAGTCACCGAGGGGCCACCAACAATGAGGAGCGAGGATGGAGGGATAGAAAATGTACACGTGTGCTGAGGTGCACGGTAGGGAAAGCACACTATCCCCTGGTCTGGAGTAAAAGGCCAGAAAATAAAATCATCGTAACTGAAGGACTTGAATCTCATACCATGATTGAACAGGCCTGTTGTTGAGCACGTCTGGTTATTTAGTAGCGCACTTGCACCCTGAAGGTTTCGTGGCGCTATAGATGAAGCCTGAAATTAGATTCCTATAGCGCCTCTTCTAATAACCAGGGCAGGTGCTTCATCTTGCATTCGTCTACAGATACCCGAAATGACAGCCACCACACAGGCCTCCCTTCCGCTTAAGCCGGCTGCTGTAGGGTTGCACACGCGCTGCACTAGAAGAGAGGACACCCCGCGTGTACTAGCGTGTCCAGTAAGGTGAGCCGCAGTGCCGGGCAGGTGGCGCATGGACAACCAACTGACCAGCTGTTTCCCAGTGATCTCTATTCGGCATGCGTCACAGGTCCGTGCTCGAGGACACAGCACTGGCGACGAGGTACCATCATCTTCCAGCCTCACTTGCTTCCTGCCTCCCTCCACCGCAAACACAAAAAGATGATGGACGGAGTGCTGAAACTTTTCAATCACTCACCCCCAGTCACAGATCTGTGTTGAATCCATCATCATTCTTTAGCTCACTTTGCCACCCCAGTTCAGAGACAGCCATATGCAAATCAGTCTTGACCCTGTGCCTCATGGGAACAGTCCAGCCCGAACTGCCAAGCCATGTCTTCCCTGGACCGGAAACAAGCATCCTGGGACCGGTTTCGGGCTAACAGCCCTCATCAGCCAGGCTAGCTTGAATCCAGTGGCAAACTGAGCAAGGGACCCACGTCTGGGCATACCCTGCCAACTTAGGGCGAACAAAGCAAACTGGCGCTTCCCCCTCACACTTGTCTTCACCTCCAAGACCCTCGCTCTCCCCCACTCTGACCATGCACTAGGGCTTCATCACTGGGCCTGCTTCCACCGGCACTTCTCTCTCACACGTGGCCTCACCCTCCAAGGCTCTCTGCCACTCTGGCTACGCACCGGTGCCAAACTTGAGTCGCCCATCAGTACTCCATCACTGGGCCTGCTCCCATCAGCGTATCTCCTTCACACATGTCTTCACCTCCAAGATCATCGCATCTTGGAGCCTCACCTGCAACTTGCCGTCCTCCATGGGCACTTCTCTCCCACACGTGTCTTCACCTCCAAGATCAGGCATTGCTCTACAAGAGTCTGACCAAGCACCAGTGCGGTGGCACTCTTGCTGACCACTACTTCATAACTAGGCCTAATTCCACCGGCGCTCCCTCCCCCAACTGTGTCTTCGCCTCCAAGATCACCACTCTCCACCACTCTGATCATGCACTGGTGGCGATCGACCAGCGCCCCTCAGTACTCCCCCTGGGCCTCCCCCAGCGGCTGCTTCAACCTAAAAGGTGACGCGTGTCACTGTCCATCAGTTGGCCTTCAGGGAGGTCCTCTCTAAAAAGTGGCAGTGGAAGCACTTTTCCACTACCGCAGAGATCAGGTAAAGGACGTGGTCCAGGGGTGACATAGTGCACGCAGGCCCCTCTTCGGCATGAGGGTAACCTGCAGCTTGGTGTAAGGAGAGGTGGATTGGATTCTGGATGCCCACGCTGTCACACATCAGCCCCCCTTAATACCATGCCACGACTCCCTGCGCCACCAAGCCTGGCCACCAAGTAAAGCCCCAGAACAATATCTGGCATTTTGAATTCAGTACCACAGCAGCTTCCCAAGCCTGGAAATCACATCTATGGATGGGGACGCGACTGGAAAACTGAAATGCGCTCCTCTTCCACGAAAGTCAAAGCAGAAGCGAAGAGACCGATGCTTTTCATTTGGTGGGGAAGTCATTTTCAAATTATTTCAAACTTTGCAACAAGCATCCTCATTTTTCATATAAGATCCTTCTAACCCAGCTCTGAACACTCATTCTGCACCAAAAGCGAACCCCGAGTATGAACATGTCTTAGTTTGACATGGTAGGCAAGGCTTTGAAGAGTCAATCTGCAACTTTCATACATTTGTGAAGGACCTGGAAAGGACATGCCACATGATGAGCAAGGAGGCCCACGTGCACATCATTCGAAGTTGTGCATCAGCCTCATCATTGGGTAGCCAAGGAAGCGCTACCCAACATGCTCACGCTAGGCTGCTCCCTCAAACTATCAAATATTAGAGTCTCACACACAGAGTCCTCTGATAAGTGTGTCTCCAGATCAACAACGAACCTACCGCTCCTTCCACCAAGCAGTCTACCTGATGCCACAGTGGTTGCGCTTACACTCATGACAAAGGGGGGCCCATGAGAAGTGCTCAGAATGCAGAAAACATCCAATCTACCTCTCCTTACACCAAGCAGCAGGTTACCCTCACGCCGAAGAGGGGCCTGCAAGAAGTGCTTGGCATACAGGAAGCATCCACCCTACTGCTCCCTCCATCCAGCGGTAGGTTACCCTCACCCCGAAGAGGGGCCTGCAAGAAGTGCTTCGCATACAGGAAGAACCCACCCTACTGCTCTCTACATCCAGCGGTAGGTTACCCTCACGCCGAAGAGGGGCCTGCAAGAAGTGCTTCGCATACAGGAAGCACCCACCCTACTGCTCCCTCCATCCAGCGGTAGGTTACCCTCATGCCGAAGAGGGGCCTGCAAGAAGTGCTTCGCATACAGGAAGCACCCACCCTACTGCTCCCTCCATCCAGCGGTAGGTTACCCTCATGCCGAAGAGGGGCCTGCAAGAAGTGCTTCGCATACAGGAAGCATCCACCCTACTGCTCCCTCCATCCAGCGGTAGGTTACCCTCACACCGAAGACACGCCTGCGTGAAGTGCTTTGCATACAGGAAGCATCCACCCTACTGCTCCCTCCATCCAGCCGTAGGTTACCCTCATGCCGAAGAGGGGCGTGCAAGAAGTGCTTCGCATACAGGAAGCATCCACCCTACCGCTCCCTCCATCCAGCGGTAGGTTACCCTCATACCGAAGGTGGCTCAGTAAGAAGTGCTCGGCATGCAGGAAGCATCCACCCTACCGCTCCTTCCACCAGTGGTCTACCTGCGGCCACACTTACCCTCACACGGTACGGGAGCTGCAAGAAGGGCTCAGTACACAAGAGGATGAATCACTATGGAACAGTCTGCTGATTCAGCACCTGCAGGCTTCTCAATCACAGGCCAGCTCTCCAACTGAGAAGGTCCGAGGCATCACTCCCATACCCTCACTGTCAGAGTGGAAAGACTGAGCTGAAGAGGAGGTGGTGAGAGAAGTGTTGAGCATGCAGTACATACATCCAAATGTACGACGCCAGTTGGAAGAACCAGCTGAAATACCAGGCATACATCTGCAGCCAGTCTGTCATCGCCCTTGTCGACACTGGGGCTTCCATCAAAATGATTTCAAAGTCATATTACAGTGGTTAAAATCATCAAGAATTCTCACCCAACCACAGTCTGAATTTTTGCATATGGGAATACTACACCCTTCCCGGTGGGGTGGTTTGTTGCTCATATCACTTATAAATATCATACAATTTGCACCAAACTATTCATCATACATCTGAATCTGTTGTCACACATCTGATTAACTTTGTCTTGTCCAACTTGCTTTGAGTGTCAGCACTTGTGAACATAACATCATTCATGATGTCTTCAAGACACTCTCCAAGGGTGTAGGACATCCTGTGGCACTCTGCCATCTACATGCTGTGTCCCACATGTCACTGAAAATAAAAACAGAAATGGCTCAACTCAAAAGAGCAAACATCATCAGAAACATTTCCCCAATTGTAATGGCCAGAAATCCAAAGCAACACGATGAAGTGGATATCTATGTGAACATGCATCTACCTACCAGGCCACCGACCATCCACAGTTTACAATCTGGGCACTGAGGTTGATGGACCTGCCCATTCCCTAAAAGGGACCTCAACTTAGGATGCCGCAAGCTGATCTTTGAGCCTGAATTAAGATACATCATCGTCTTCTCACCCACTTTGGCCTTTGAAGATATGAGACTGAAGATCAGCACGTCCAGTGTCATTATGGGTTTTCAAAGCTGCACAGAGAGGGCTTTTTCAGGGCTATGTTGTCTCATTAATGTTAGCAAAGACATCCTTTTTCATGTCAAAACATAACTCCTGCCAAAGGGTTGACCTGCAGTACCTCCAAGACAGTGGCTATACCTTGAACAAGGAGAAACGCAGGTTTCTCAGACTCACCATCAATTTCCTTAGCAACAGTTTCTCTTCAGGCACGTGGCCGTGATCTGATCAAGTTACAAGTCCACCTCCCCACCATCACACATATTTGTAGCACACAGCTTCATCGGTTTGGCCACATACCATGGCAGTCATTAGAAACCTCCCCTCTCTCACAGAACTACTCTGTAGCCTTCTCAAATGCATGTCAGCTTGGGAGTGAATGGGTGAACATCAGCAGACAGGTTAGACTTCCAAAGACAACCTCTCAGCTGCTACCACACTCCAGAACTACGATCATACCAAGGAAACTGAACTATCCACGGATGCTAGTCCCACGAGATAAGACACAGTCCTCCTGCAAGGCAAACATGTGGAGAACGGTGCACCATAGCTTAAGACATCTGGACACTCAGGGGGATATGTACAAGGAAGTGGAGGAGAGAGGCGTTAGCCTTCCTGGCTTAACGCCTCTCTCCTCCATTTCTGAAACGCAAGGCTGCACCATATTTACAAGAATGTGGTGCAGCCTTGTGCTTCCCCATGCGATGGCGCTACGTTTAGCAACTTAGCGCCAACGCAGGCACGCAAGGGTGTCTGCGTGCAGGGGAGGATTGTTTATGTGTAGGAAGGTGGCCCTTCCTGCACATAAACAATCCTAGAAATGCCATTCTGTCGCTTTCATGTGTGCTGCTTCATGCAGCACACATGAAAGTGACAAAATTGCATTTTTAAAAAAGTTTGTTTATGTACAGGAAGAGATACCTTCCTGTACATAAGCAAACAATGGCATTTTGCTTTTTCCATGTGTGCTGCACAAGGCAGCAAACATGGAAAAAGCAAAAACGAGAAGAAATAATGCATTTCTCCTCGTTTCGTCATCTTAAGACCAGTTTTTACCTGGTCTTAATTTTGGCGCTGCTTCCTATGTACGCCACCCTTGTACATAGGGGGCAGCGTCAAAATGAATGGGTGTTGCGTTGGAACGCCCACCGCACCACCCACTGCCCACTGCTTTCACACTAACCAGAGTGTGAAAGGGGCCTTATGTACAAGGCAGCGTAAAGCTACGTTAAATGGCTTAACGCTACCTTGTACATAAGGCGCAGCCCCTATTGCCACCACAACGTCAACATAGGTGACGTTATGGTGGCGATAGGGGATGTACATATGCCCCTCAGTTCCACAGAACAGTTACTTGCACAACAACAAAGAAACAATCACCATATACTGGAGTACAGGCATTTTTACTTCTATGGTCACATATTTAAGTATTGATTAACCACAAACCACAGGTACCCCTATTCCAGGGGGCTCAGACTCCACTGCTAATTTAAAAGTGGATACTGCAACTCCAGGAATAATAAGTTACCATCACTTACCAAACAGGAACCCAAAACTCATCAGACTATCTGTCTCACCACCCTCGGCTTGTTACCAGCCACTGAAGAAATAGACAAATATATCCCGTGTGATGGGGGAGGGGCCACAACCATGTCTGAATAAAACCAATGATTCATGTCCTATGAAAAGGCATAAAAGACCAATGGTCTCTTCAATAATGACATCCAAGTCCCGGTGGGCATTAATCACAGGCCGCTGCTCCGTGAGAAAGACATTAGCAGTCTTGTGTCCCTTTTTTCTGGGTCAAGTTGCTACCTTTTCGCTCCCGAGGAAGACCCTGTCAAATAAAAATAAGGGGTCGAAACGTAAACTTTACTATCTTAACCAAATTTGCATTGATCGCCAGACTTTGAGAAATTGATCCAATCTTACTATTTCTCTAAAGTGTCTTTACCCTGCAACAATGGCCTGTTGGTTAAGATACTTTTTGTTATGCACACTAGATGTTTTTTGCAAATTTTTCATTTATTCTCACTTTCACTGCGCCGCTACACAAAGCACCTTTCCACGTATTGGAATTGTCACCTGATTCATGCTATGTATGGAACAATTAAAATGAAAATTTTGGGGGAAATATCATTTATTGCTAAAGGAGATTTTGAATGTGTAAATCCCTTCCAATGTATGGAAGGTTTTTCAATGATTACTACTGGAACATTGTTCTAGGTTTTTAGCCTTTATTACCCGAGTACCACTGAAATACAGGGTGTCCCCCCTTTCTTTCTGATCTTCCAGGAAACATGGGCGGTAACACCTATCCGTGGATCGGGGTACCTGAATTACAGCATCGAAGCAAGACCTTAATTATCTGGCCGCCTATCAGGCAGAATAGCTATCAGGATTAAACCCCCCCCTTGGCTGTAAAATTAGATGCTTAGATATAAGGTCCCCTAATATTATAGGGTTACTTATCTCACCTCCCACTAGACCTTTTATTATATTATTATTATATTATATTTATTACATTATTATTAAAAAGACCATGTTGTGCTGCCTTAAGAAGCAAGGACATCATCACTTGAACAACATACTTCTTCAAAAGTCCATGCACCCATGGATTCACTCGACCCAAAAGATGACCAAGCTGAACTTGTTTGTGTCAAGCACACTTCCCTGGGAGCCGGGGAATCACCTTCATAACCAACCGCTCCTTCGGGTTCAGTGGTGACCACATTTGAGCCCGTCTGTCTTTTGCCCCTGCTGAGTTGCCCAGTTTCCCTGATTTTGTGAATTTTTGAGAACCTCCCCAGAAGACACGTGAGACTTCAGACCCATCCCCGATGAGCACTGTCAACCTTTCAGGACAGATGAGACACAATTGGTGCTCTCATCCAATGAACTCTAAGCAATATCATGATTTTGTGTGCTGGACCAAGAGGCTGTTTTAATGTTACTCTGGTGTTTACAGTGGTGCATCTCTCTTTTTATTGTAATGTAGTGTTGTGCGCATATTACAGTATTAGTTTGGAGACCTACATGGTGTCCTTATTGTTGATTTTTCTGATGATGTGTTACATTTGTTAAATAAATGGCAGTGCACTTAGCGTAGAGGTACACAACTGATAGTCTGTCTTCCTGTGTTCTATAACCGTGCTGCATAAAAGGCCATAGTATTGGGTTATGCAGAAATTTCCCTGTGTATTTGAAAAGAAAATTGGAAAGTTAAGAGGCTTCAACCACAAAATAATTTTGAAATCACATGCTAAAGCTAGAATACATAAAGTACTGAATTTATTGTGAGGGATGAGGTAAGAAATAAACTTAAGAGGTTACAGGAAGCCAAAATTATAGAACCAACTGAATCGTCTGAGTTGATTACTCTGTTGCTGGTCGCACAACGTGTCGAGGTAAAGGTCTAGTTATGTGTCAATCTTAGAAGTCTTAAAATAAACATTATAATAGATCTACTTCCATTTTCCAGGATTAATGAGATGTTAACCTTTACCATAAATGCTAAGTGGTTCTCTATGATAGATTTATCCTTGGAATATCCCTAAATTGCTTTACACTGGAGAGTCTAACATTGACTGCATTCATCAATCCGTTTTGGGTGTTATCAATTTCATAGCATGCCGTTTGGACTGGCCTGGATGGAGTAATTATTTGGTGATATGCCAGGGGTGGTCTGTTTCCAAGATGACATCCTAGTTATTAGACAAAATAAAAAAGAACGTAGAGGCCAGCTCGATGATGATGATGGAAAGTTTGAAACAAAAGTGTCACAGCTAAGATCAGAAAATGTAACTCTTCTGAACAAAGAGTCTCCTATCTTGGACATGAAATACACAATCATGAAATTGGTCACAAAGCTAAGGGGGTCATTACGATGACGGGCGGATCGCCACCGCCCGTATGGCGGTGGTGATCCGCCCGCCATTCACCTCTGCCCGCATGCCATTTCCCCCCCCGCCACATTACGATGCCAGGGGGGAGCCCGGCGGACGGAAAGACCGTCCGCCGGTTTTCCGCCGGTCACACAGGTGACCGGGAGGAAAAGGGCACTAATATGGTGGCGGTGTCTGCAGAGACACCGCCATCCATATTAGGATAGTTGCGGAGAGCAGCCTTTCCATGGCGGCAACGCTGCCATGGAAAGGCATACGTTCTTCAGCTATTGGGGGCCCGTTGCGGGCCCCCAGAGTGTTGGGGAGGTGGGGGGTGCACATGGGGGGTATCTATGGTACCCCCTGCATTGGCATGGACAAGGTGGCAGGCACCGCGCGGTGCCTGTCACCTTGTGCATGCCAATGCACGACGTGCATTCCCAGCATTGTGGCGGGTGGTGCTGTGAACACCGCCCGCCACAATGTTGGGAATAGGGGATGCCACTGCCACCGTGGCATCCTAATACTCGCGGCGGGACCGCCGCTCCTATGGCGGACGGTCCCATTCACCGCTAGGGTGGCGGGCGGACTTTGTCCGCCCGTCATCGTAATGTGCCCCTAAGTTGGTTATGGCCATTAATAATGCGCCTTCTCCTCAGTCTAATGATGATCGTAGGTCTTTTCTTGCCATGGCAGAGTTTTATTCTAAATTAGATAAAAAAATGATTCTAGTAAAACTTGTCTGCTAAGATCTTTGTTTAAAAATAATCTAATATTTGAGAGGTCTATGAACCATCAAGCCTCATTTGAAGAGATCGAGAACACAATTAATAAAGCCCCTGATTTACAGAGATATGATCCCAGAACAGATACACTTGTCACTACTGATGCTAGTGGCAAAGGGTTAGGCGCTGTACACTCCCAACCGAGAAAGAGGAAAAGGAAGTCATTATTGCCTAAGCATTAAGAACTCTTTCTCCACTAAGGAGACGTAGTCAGTAATTGAAAGGGAGACTTTAGCCCAGACTTCTCCAATGAGTAGCTCGTGAGCTACTGGTAGCTCTCCACCTACCTGTAAGTAGCTCGCTCAGTGCACCTCAGCCTACTAAAGTAGACTCTTTTGCTTGGTTGAATTACTATACGCATCCCAAAAATTGACAACTATGGGGTCGATTCCGATCCCGGTCGGAGGCGCACCTAATACCATTCGGCCGGGAAAAAAGCCAGGCGAATGCCTGTTTCCCGACCGATTCGCACATTCGTCCGAACGAGCAAGTACGATGCGCACAACTGCATAGATTCCGACCCAGTCGTACTCACCCAATCCAGGACCTGTTCTCCGACCGAGCCGGATCAGTAAACGCAGAATCGAGTCGCACGGAAGCCAAAATGCAGCCCCGTCCGGCCGGACAAGTAGGATGCGCTTTCCGTACGCGCCGAACACGTCGCTACGCACGGCACGTCAAAGCATCCGGGAGAGGCGCACATAAGCTCCGATTCGCGCGACAAGACGATCCATGGCTACGAGGCGAACACGCCAGCCACGAGGGCGAGGCGAAGCAACGAGAAAGGCGAGCGAGGCGAACCAACCATGAGATCCCATCGTGCTGATCCTGCCAATATTCTACATCTATTACCGGAACAGGCACGGACGCGTACGGCGCAGAAGGTAAGTCAGACACCAACCACAAAAAGAAACTACACGTACCACGACATTTCACACACACACAGAGGGATGCAGAAATTACTTACACCAGCAACAGCAGCACCATAGGGGCGGGATGGCCATCACCAATGCCACATATACACATAGGGGCCTGGATGCCAACAACTAACACCACCCCTACCCAGGGGTGCTAGATGCCTGTCACTACTACCACCTATAGCCATGGGGGCTGGATGCCTACCACCACTACCACCCCTACCCAGGGGTGCCAGATGCCTACCACTACTACCACCTCTACTCATGGGGGGCTGGATGCCTACCACTACTACCACCTCTACCCATGGGGGGCTGGATGCCTACCACTACTACCACCGCTACTCAGGGGTGCCAGATGCCTACCACTACCACCACCCCTACCCAGGGGTGCCAGATGCCCTACCACTACTACCACCTCTACCCATGGGGGGCTGGATGCCTGTCACTACTACCACCCCTACCCAGGGATGCCAGATGCTCTACCACTACTACCACCTCTACCCATGGGGAGCCTGGATGCCTACCACCACTACCACCCCTACCCAGGAGGTGCCAGATGCCTACCACTACTACCACCTCTACCCATGGGGGGCTGGATGCCTACCACCACTACCACCCCTACCCAGGGTGTGCCAGATGCCTACCACTACTACCACCTCTACCCATGGGGGGCTGGATGTCTACCACCACTACCACCCCTACCCAGGGGGTGCCAGATGCCTACCACTACTACCACCTCTACCCATGGGGGGCTGGATGCCTGTCACTACTACCACCTCTACCCAGGGTGTGCCAGATGCCTACCACTACTACCACCTCTACCCATGGGGGGCTGGATGCCTGTCACTACTACCACCCCTACCCAGGGTGTGCCAGATGCCTACCACTACTACCACCTCTACCCATGGGAGGCTGGATGCCTACCACCACTACCACCCCTACCCAGGGGTGCCAGATGCCTACCACTACTACCACCTCTACCCATGGGGGGCTGGATGCCTGTCACTACTACCACCTCTACCCAGGGTGTGCCAGATGCCTACCACTACTACCACCTCTACCCATGGGGGCTGGATGCCTACCACCACTACCACCCCTACTCAGGGGTGCCAGATGCCTACCACTACTACCACCTCTACCCATGGGAGGCTGGATGCCTACCACTACTACCACCTCTACCCATGGGAGGCTGGATGCCTACCACTACTACCACCCTACTCAGGGGGTGCCAGATGCCTACCACTACCACCACCCCTACCCAGGGGGTGCCAGATGCCTACCACTACTACCACCTCTACCCATGGGGGCTGGATGCCTGTCACTACTACCACCCCTACCCAGGGGATGCCAGATGCCTACCACTACTACCACCTCTACCCATGGGGGCTGGATGCCTGTCACTACTACCACCTCTACCCAGGGTGTGCCAGATGCCTACCACTACTACCACCTCTACCCATGGGGGGCTGGATGCCTGTCACTACTACCAACTCTACCCAGGGTGTGCCAGATGCCTACCACTACTACCACCTCTACCCATGGGGGGCTGGATGCCTACCACCACTACCACCCCTACCCAGGGGGTGCCAGATGCCTACCACTACTACCACCTCTACCCATGGGGGGCTGGATGCCTGTCACTACTACCACCTCTACCCTGGGTGTGCCAGATGCCTACCACTACTACCACCTCTACCCATGGGGGGCTGGATGCCTACCACCACTACCACCCCTACCCAGGGGGGCTGGATGCCTGTCACTACTACCACCCCTACCCAGGGGATGCCAGATGCCTACCACTACTACCACCTCTACCCATGGGGGGCTGGATGCCTACCACCACTACCACCCCTACCTAGGGGGTGCCAGATGCCTACCACTACTACCACCTCTACCCATGGGGGCTGGATGCCTGTCACTACTACCACCTCTACCCAGGGTGTGCCAGATGCCTACCACTACTACCACCTCTACCCATGGGGGGCTGGATGCCTACCACCACTACCACCCCTACCCAGGGGTGCCAGATGCCTACCACTACTACCACCTCTACCCATGGGGGGCTGGATGCCTGTCACTACTACCACCTCTACCCAGGGTGTGCCAGATGCCTACCACTACTACCACCTCTACCCATGGGGGGCTGGATGCCTACCACCACTACCACCCCTACCCAGGGGGTGCCAGATGCCTACCACTACTACCACCTCTACCCATGGGGGGCTGGATGCCTACCACTACTACCACCCCTACCCAGGGGATGCCAGATGCCTACCACTACTACCACCTCTACCCATGGGGGGCTGGATGCCTACCACCAACAACACCCCCACTCATAGGATGGCTAATGCATGACACAACAAGCACACACCAACATAAAGAATGCAACAAAAAGACACCCCCCAACACCATGACAAGCGTGTGTAGACTGTGTCAAATGCCTACAACACTGAACATGACTTTGAACATACAATGTGACCCCCTATCACATGTGTCACACATAAATGTGTGTGGCCCCCACAATGCAAGCAGACCATGACGACTGTGGCAATGGGGTCCAACCCCCATCATCACAGTGACCAAAAGGTAAGTGTGGGGTCCATAGCTGAAGCACATTTTGAACATTGTGGCAATGGGGTCTAAACCCCCATCATCACAGTGACCAAAATGTAAGTGTGGGGCCCATAGCTGAAGCACATCTTGAACATTGTGGCAATGGGGTCTAAACCCCCATCATCACAGTGACCAAAAGGTAAGTGTGGGGTCCATAGCTGAAGCACATTTTGAACATTGTGGCAATGGGGTCCAACCCCCATCATCACAGTGACCAAAAGGTAAGTGTGGGGTCCATAGCTGAAGCACATTTTGAACATTGTGGCAATGGGGTCTAAACCCCCATCATCACAGTGACCAAAATGTAAGTGTGGGGCCCATAGCTGAAGCACATCTTGAACATTGTGGCAATGGGGTCCAAACCCCCATCATCACAGTGACCAAAATGTAAGTGTGGGGTCCATAGCTGAAGCACATTCTGAACATTGTGGCAATGGGGTCTAAACCCCCATCATCACAGTGACCAAAATGTAAGTGTGGGGTCCAAAGCTGAAGCACATTTTGAACATTGTGGCAATGGGGTCTAAACCCCCGTCATCACAGTGACCAAAATGTAAGTGTGGGGCCCATAGCTGAAGCACATCTTGAACATTGTGGCAATGGGGTCCAAACCCCAATCATCACAGTGACCAAAATGTAAGTGTTGACATTGAAAAAGCTGCAACTGCCAAACTGCATGGATGATTCCTGGTCACAGAACAACAAACACATCAGTGGTAAAGTAGTGCTTGTGTCCCATAGCAACATATATTGGGGGAGGCAAACAGTGCAGTGCAAATAAGACATACCTTTGGCCATGTGCAGACAAACATCACCCATGGGGGCTGACACTGTCAACATTCATCAATGACACAATGACAGAAGTGACCATCATAATGCAGACCCACATATTTGCACCAATGGGCACACAAATGTAGATACCCTGTGGAGACTGTAGATGTGAGGTGAACAGATACCATACCATGGCAGCAATGGAACACACAAACAATGATCATTGTGCTGACTGATGACCTAGGAGTCCCAGGGACAGCAGGTGAAACCCACCAAACAACATACAGCCAATGGCACACTAAAGATATGCCAATGCAGTGGTGCAGATGCACAAACACAAACAGGCAGACCCACACTGCACATCAAACACAACAGGTGAGGGGGGGTGCCAGTGTCCCCAGGCAACCACACAACACATGATGAGGCCTGAATACCAATTACACAGATGCGCATACAGTGCCACACAAAAGTAACTCATGGATCCAAATCCCCTATGTGGGCAATCAGGCATTGTTAGATGAGAGGGAGCACAAATCACATGTCACACAAGCATGTAGGAACAGCAACTGACACAGCAAGACACAGACACACCACAGCACTACCCCCAGGGTCCTCACAATGTGGTGACCCTGGGCTGCATGACAATCCCACTGTGATGACAAAGCTAGATGTCGTTCACACTGTGAACCACAGTCATGTGTCCTGAGCAACAAACTACCATCACACCTACACAAGCACAAATAAATCAGCACGGCCAGTAAGCCAAGGCCAACCTGGAGGCAGGGGTCTAGCCGGGCAACAACTCTCATCTGCACACACTCAACACCACACACCTCGACCTCCAACAATGTGCAGCAGTGAAGCTCACATGCACTGGTGACATTGCACATGCACCCATGACAATTCCATGGGTGGTGGTGGGAACCAAGGTGCAGAAACACATCACACATGGCCACTCAACAAGACTCCTGAATGTCTGACACACTGAACACTACGCTGTACATGGACATGGCGGCAATACCACACCAACCAATGGGATCCCAGCCACAGTCCCACACCAATGAAGAAGCCAAGGTCACCCACAAAGAACACACACTAGACAACTACCAACATTGCTGCCCTGACCCTGAGGAGTGCCAGCAGTCACACACACAACGTGTCACAATCACTGAAAGCGAACACAAACTGGAAATTACATGACAGGTGTAAACAACAAGTGCCAAGGGAATCCTGACTGTGTCCCATCTGCGTCTGCCCACAAACTCAGCCCTGACAGCAAACACACCTATGGGTGACACCCTGATGACCAGTAATGTGCCATGCACCCACATCACAGAGAACCCAGGGAGAAGACTTTGGGGAACATAGGTCAACTCAGCAAGCATCACAAACAGGAACATCACTAGGGATCCCAGCCTGCCTAGCAAAATGGAAGTGAACACACACAGACATGCTCACACAACACACACCTTGGGCGCAGGCAATGTCACAGGATTACACACTGCCATGAGGGTACTCCACTCCTGTGTGAGGAAAGCTGTGCCATATGTTGCCTCAGTAGGGCTCCATCATGTCAGCAGAACACTTGGTCACAAAGTCAACAATTAGCACCAAATGAAGGCTCCCGTCACATCAGCCTGGTCATGGGAGTGTCAACGAAATCATCAGCACAGATCCAACACACATGTATAGCAAGTTGCACTGACAACACAGATGAGTCCTTCCCCATTGATGCCCAAACCTGCATGTCCAGTGGAGATGGCCACAAGGTCAGGGAAGTAGACTAATTGAACAATGGCAAGCACAACAGATGTGCAGGGGTGGAAGCCACAGATGTGACATTGCTAATGTAAGTAGGAAATCCCATTGCCAAATATTGAAAACATGACACCCTCATATGCTGCTAAGGATGACATGGATACACTCCGAGATAGGACACATTGGCCGTGGACCACATGGGATCCTGCACAGTAACACTTCATTTTCATGAGACCAAAAATCACCATCACTGCAGCAAGGGCATGGTTAGCATCATCAACATTATGTACATCAGAAGCAAAACCACTAGAGAACAGAAAGTTGCTTTATTCAGCATATGTGGGTTCAAAAGTTGAAGTCCAGTAAAAAAGAAACAAAGGCCAATGGCCAGTCCATCCTGAAAGTCAAAACAGGGTGACAGTGGCAGATGTCACCCTACGCATGCCTGCACTGCTAAACACCAGGAACAATCCCCTCGGATGGGCATACGGGGGGGCAGGCCAGGCACCGCAGGGACAGGATCAGGGCTCACCAGAAGGAGGCAGGGAAGGGGTGGTGGGTGCTGGAGAGCCACTGACAACTGCAGTGGAGGTGTCTGACATGGTGTGTGCCGGCACAACTGGGGGGCATGACTCTGATGGTGTGGGTGCCGGCACGACTGCAGTGGGCCGTGCAGATGGAGTGGACAGGTTCCCCACTGCAGTGCCCAAGTCAGACCGGGTGGTAGTGGACTCCACTGCAGTGCCTACCTCCAGGGGAGGAGAATGGGGATCAGGTAAGGTGGGCAGGACAGAGGGGAGGACACCGTCTCCATACCAGTGGCACAGACATGCGCAGCGGGGGGTGTGGTGCCGGAAGAGCAAGTGGCAGGGGGAGAAGGCCGGATCATTTTGGGGATGGTGTATCTGTGGGTGGGGGAACCTGGGGCAGGGTGTGGTGGAGGCATGTTGGACTTGGCCCTTTTGCCCTGAATTTTTTCGCTTTTGCAAGAGTAAAACATGGTGTGTCTGAACAGAACATAATAAATGCTGTGCAATGTTGTACACACTGTTGTTTCCGCCATTTTAGAAAAGCACTGTGGAAAAATGTCACTGTTAAAATGGACGCCATGCCTGCCTGCCCATGTGACGCCTGACTGAGGTGGGTTGGCAGTCTAGTGGTTTGTTCCCCAGCGCCCCCTGCTTTTGGAGGAAGCGTCGCACCGAGGGTGCTCTACTCCTCCCCTGAACCAGTTAGAACCGGTTCCCCAGAGAACCTTCTGGAAGCTGCCAGCCCTGTCTGGTAGGTGGGGTGAGGGGCGTATATATAGGGGGCTGGGCTGCCATGTGCTCGGACAGAGGCAGTGAAGAGCATGGACTGACTGAGGGGAACTCTGCCAGGAGGTACCGCCACATTGGGCCTGTGTGCTGGCCCCTGTGCCCATCTGCCCCCCTGTTGTCCCCAGGGCCAATAAAGAGACATCGCCGGAGTGGAGGCTGCTGTGCTGGCAGGATTGCCACCTGACTGGAGGATGACCGTTCCGAGGAGCTGCTGCTTCAGGACTGGTGAGCCGCCCTGCTAGCCACTGATCTCGCCCTGCACTATTTGTCTCCTGGCCTCTAGCGCCTCGTGAGCGCCATATTGGGACTGCCTTTACTCAAGGAGGTGAGGAGCGTGGACAAACCCCCCCCCTCTGTGGGCCCTGGACCTGTGAGGTCCCTAGCGCCTTGGGAGCGCTTCCCTGTAATTGACTGTTGCCTGCCTGCACCCTAGCGCCTGGGGAGCGCTATATCTAATGTGCCAGAAGAGGGGCTGTCGCCTGCAGCGCTGCGCTGACAGAGCGCCACCACGGGATGCTGCATTCTGCAGCTAGGTGCCATGTTCTGACTGCCCAGGAGGTGAGGAGCCTGCGCGTCCCTGCAGCGCTGTGCTGCCGAAGTGCCACGAGGAAATCCCAGTGTGTGGGATCTTCCCCACTGCCTGCGTGAAGAAGAGCGGGTGCCCACCCCGCGTTGGTGCCAGGTCCTGAGCGCTTTGTAAACCAGCGGGAGCCCACCCCGTGGCTTTTGTGCTCATTTCACGGGATCCTACCCCGTATTGCCCCGCACGAGGGAAATTGCCCAGGATCACCGCCGCGGCCGAGCCGCAATTGACGGAGTTAGCGGGTGCCTACCCCGCACTTGTGCCGCCTTGGGGTGCTGCCGAGGAGAGCGACTGGTGGGGAGGGGCAGCGGGAGCCTACCCCGTGCCCTGAATCCGCCCAGGATCATCGCCGCGACCCGGGCGTCGATAAAGCCTTGGGCCGCTGCGCTGCTCGCAGCGACCCGGAAGACAGGCAGGCCGGCGCCTGGTTGGAGGCGTGGCTGGCCGGCCGGAGGCGGAAGCGGGAGGTCCGGAGCCTCGCGGGCTCTAAATCCCAGTCCCGGGTCCCAGGAGGGGGCCCGGGTGAAGTGAGGAGAGGCGCCGGAAGAAGAATCCAGGCGGGAGCCCACCCCGCGCTGGCCAACGCCGCCGGAGACTTCGCTCCGGAAGAGAAGGAAGTGGTGGGGGCTCCCCGTGACCGGAGGAGAGCCCCGGGCGCCGCCGGAGTCGCTTGGAGCCTCGCCGGCTCCAGGACAAAGTCCCGGGTCCCAGGAGGGGCCCCGGGTGAAGAGTGGAGTGCTGCCTGAAGCAGCGCGACGCCTGCAGGACTGCCGGTGAGTGGGGCTGTGTGTTCCGACCCCCGGGGGGCCGGCCGAGGCACATTGTCGGTGCCTGAGGCCCCCGGGGCCAAGTCTGCTGGTGGTTGGGGGGTGACGTCGGGGCACATTGTCGGTGCCCACCTCCCCCCCTTGTTGCTCTGAGGGCACCGGTGTGCCCGCGCTGACTTTACAGCTGCCCCGTATAACAGTGGGCAGCTGCAACGTTGAGGGGCATTCTGGTTGTCGAGTCCCAGTGGGGCTCAGCCTTGCCTTGGTGGGGGTGGTGTCGGGGCACGTTGTCGGTGCCCGCCTCCCCCCCGAGGTTGTTCTGAGGGCACCGTGGTGTCCGGATTGGGTCTATAGCTGCCCCGTCTGACAGCGGGCAGCTGCAGCGTCTGGGGCAGTTTCTTGTAATTCAGAGTCCCAGAAGAGGGACTCCCACACCCCAGGACTGCCCAGTAACTTGGTGACTGCCTTTTCCACAACTGCCCCGCTGGACAGTGGGCAGTTGCAACGGTGGGGGCACTGGTCATTCGAGGGTCCCAGGAGAGGGGCCCCTAGGAGCAGAGAAGCCAGAGACTAATCTGCAACCACTTTGGGCATAGAGTCTAGGTATTACCATGTGTGCCCTGCTGATGTCAGGCGTGATGCCCTATTGTTGATGTACTGTCTGCCTGCGGCCTTCCCCATACTGCCTACACTGCTAATGGGTTTGCGCAATGCTACTAGGATTATGCATATTATGTCCTATGCCTGACCTAACGCTTTTATGTTGATATAGGCCAATGCTTTCTATGCTCATGGTTGATGTCGTGCTATTCCTGAATGTCATGCTATGTCCCATGCATATGTTTAGGCCTCCTCTGAATAGAGTTATGCCTAATGTCTTTTTCGGCCTAATGGGTGGCTCAAGTTCTCAGGCTTCTGCAAAGGTGCTTTATTCTTGCGCCCAGTATTACTAGTGGACTTTCATTCCCCTTTTGTACGAGCGATGGTTTTGGCAGCGGCCCGATTGGCGCTGCCCTGTACATAGTCCCCACTGTTCATATCTACCTGGTGCCAGTTGGCGCCGTGTACATCCCTGTGATTATTGGTGCTGAGTTCTGCATAATACATATGCTGTTTTTCACCTAAACTGGTGTGGTCTCCGTTTGTAGTGTGCCTGGTGTGTCGCCTGTGTTTGCTGCGCGGATGCTTTACACATTTCCTCTGGAGTTTGGCCCGCCCGCTCTGCACCACGCTACCCCGTTTCTAACAGGGCACCTGTGGAGTGGGGGCCTGAGGGATGGAGGAAGGAGACTAGGTGCCTGAGCTGCAGGGCGGCGGCGGGGTCTTGCTCTTCCGGCTCCGGGGGGACTTGCGGATGGGGGCGTCAGTCGGTCTGCGCCTGGGGGAGGGTGTCCGGGGGCGAGGGGCACTCCCCTCTGTGTGGGTGGGCTTCCTCTTCCCCCCTGAATGCTGTATCAGCTGGATCGGAGGGGAAGAGGCCGAGGTCACTGAGGAAGACCCGCTGTGTCTTTGGGGTTGCAGGTGAGGCAAGGGAAGGGGCCTTGGAGGGAGAGGTAGCTGAGGACTGCGCAGTGCTCGTGGATGCGTGTGTGTGTGCCTGGGCTCCATCCCCTGTGAGTGTGGTTTCAGTCCCCTGACTGTGCGTGCGTGTGCGTCTTGATTTTGGCGTGTGTGTCTGTGTGCTGCTTGTGTCTGTGCTGGTGTGTGCCTGTGCCGGTGTGTGTGTGCTTGGGACAGGTAAGGTGCTGGGGAGTGTGGATAGGGCAGAGGCAGGAGGGGTGAGATACTGTCGGAGGAGGGACACTGCTGCCGTCAGGGAGGAGTCCATGGACCTATTGCCTCTCTGTAGGGCAGACATGCCCGATGAGATGCCCTCCATGAACGACACCAGCTGAGTCAACAGAGTGGTGTGTGCATGGAGGACACTCAGCATCGCTGTCTGCCCTACATGGAGCTGGTGAAGGAGGTACACAGACTCCTCACTCAGGGCAGCAGGGGACACAGGGGCAGGGGGTGCGGTGCCTGGCCCGAAGGAGACACTCTCCCGAACATGGGAGCCTCCACGGACCTCGGGAATGGGAGCCGATGGGAGGGCGGTGGTGGTGGTGGTGGTGGTGGTGGCGGGGACAGCAACACTAGTTGGGGTGTGGTGGCTGCTGACACCCGCCTCCACAAGGGAGTCATCCTCCGAGCTGCTGTGGTCCTCAGCTGAGGTGGATGCTGCTGAGGACTCCTCGGTGTGGCTCCCCTCGCCCTCCGTGCCACTGGGTCCCTCCGACCACTCCTCGGCTGCTGACCCAGTCTGGCTCTGCGGCTCCTCCTGGTCCGTGGAGCTGTCCCCTCCTGTGGCCGTGGATGTATTTGCAAACAATAGGGAAACAGACAGACATCACTCACCTGCACCGAACGCACACACCACAGTAAGTACAGCACATTACAGAGCAAGCCCTGGCATCCTTAGTTGAACATTGCCAAAAGTGCCCAAACAGGTTAGGAGAAGCCAATTGTCAGTCTGATGGTCAACCATGGCACTCACATCCCTCCTGGCCTTGCACCCATCTGTCTGGTGTCTGTTGGATGGCAATACCCCAGTGTGGACACATGCACCACCTACACAGTAGTTGGACAGTGCAGAGAACACTGTGAAGCATGTGAACATGCACACATCACAACTCTTGCCACTGAGTCAGTACAGGTGTCCGGATGAAAGGGATGCCCAGAGTCAAATATGAAATGCATGTGATGCATACCAGCGACAGACACCATGATGCACCCATGTCCTGATAGTCATTGCCACAATGGTGTGCATGTAGCACATGTCACTCCCCTGCAGGATCACTCATAGTAAGTTTCATGCCATGGCACAGGCATGCCTGCTAAGTCATACATCACTGTCTCCAGTCACATGGGCAGGGCAGCCAGACAACAACAGTCTGCACTGTGTCACAATAGTAGGTCATGGGGAATGCAAGTCCTGGAGCTGAACAAGTGCACATGTACATCCCCCACACACCACATCATCTGAACACTTATCTGTCCACGTCATACCAATTGGACATATGGGAGACCTGTAACACAACCCTCTGAACCTGAGCACATCACAATCTGCTGTGAATGGGAAACAGCTGCCTGAACTTCACATTCGCATACCCCAGTCTGCACGGTCAGGTGATCAAACACCTATGTGTCACACAAGTATGGTCTCCTATGGTCACATCTCCGGTGGCATGCTGAGCCCCAACCGAGAAACACCCCAGCAGTCCTGACAACGAAGCCACAGCACACTGACACAGAGGCAGACACCTGAGGGGACATATCAAAGAGCACAACGTGTCAGCTGATACATGGGAGTGGGAGTACAGAGTGTATTGTATGGCCTGGAGTAGGCATGACTGTCCTGCCCCACGTGAATGAGGGATGAGCCCTGGACAGTAGGCAGGTGGCTAAGTATGTGTGACACACGTAATATACACACTCCTGGGGCCCAAACATTGTTCACACCCGCTGCATGGGTGTGTGCCAGATACCCCAGGCACATGTGGTGGATCAGCTCAGCAATTGGACCACATATCAAAGTAACACGCAGATTACATGTCAGAACACAGGCATTGTGTAAGCAATGGACCCACCCATGATGCCCACCACAGAGTTAGGGGAACAAATGCTGTCCCCCACCTTGAGCTAAGCAAAATGCAAGGACACCGTACCCAAGTGACACAATTCCCTGACTGTAAGGGCCACACCTGGGTATCAGATGAGGAGTGGGCAGTGCACAATTGAGGGACATGGGTCCTGGACCACATGACTGATGTACTGTTGAAGTTTAACCAGGCCAGAGGAGGGCACATAGCATGGCAGACAAAGTTCACAATGCAGTTATGGACTCACCCCCTCCTTGCTGCTGTCTGGCCTTCAGCTGCCCATCCAGATCAGGGAAGACCACCGCCAGGATCCTGAGCATGTGGGGGGTCAGGGTCTGGTGTCCGCCCCTCCTGCGAGGAGGCGACAGCTTCAGCTGGACCCGTGCGATCCTCCGGGTCCAGCCCCGAAGGTCCTGCCACCTCTTCTGGCAGTTGCGGATCCGGCGCTTGTAGTCCCCCACGGATCTCACTGCCCGGACGATGGTCAGCCATATCTGCTGCTTCTGGTGGGCATCAACCTGTGAGGATGACAAAGTGAGAATGCCATTACTACACATTCAACATATCCGTGCATTACACAGTTGGATATACATGTCTCAATCACAGGGGCACATGATGTACACAGGCAGTGCAACGATGGCTATGGACAGTTTGCCAGCAGTTACTACATGGTATCATTGCCTGGGAAGTAAAACCTTGTTTAAATGCACTGTCACTGCACTATACCTGTTCAGTGCATGTAACTACACACTATGGGGGGTGACAATTACTCAGTGAGCCTGCTAGCCAGTGGCATGCACACTGTAAGCCTTGCTAGTCAGACAACATGCACATTTAGTAAGGCAGTGGACAGCACAATCACCTGCTCCCCTGCTCTCTTGCTCTCCCATACAGCTTGCTGTACTGTGGAAGGAGGCTGTCCAGCAGGGCCTGGTTCTCCTCAGTGCTGAAGGCTGGGGCTCTCCCCACAGTACGTGCCATTGCAGGGTCCAGAGGGTGCAGATACAGCAGCAGTGGTGGTGGCAGATGTCGTCCTGGAGCATGTAGTGCAGGCAAGTGAGCTCTCAGGGGATCAGCCAGCATTATATGTGTGCAGCAGAGGCAGATACTGTCCCATGTGTCCAAAGTGATAGGTCCGAGTCGTTTGCATCTTCTGAATCTGACCAATCCATGGAATAGCAGCACTAATACACGCCCACAGCATCCTTCAAATCTTCAACTTCATGACACCCATGATTTTGCAACATTGTTGTGGCTGGCCAACTGAATTCACTGCATCAGACTCGTTGGAGCTTCGAAAACGCGTCCGTTGCCATGCCAGGCCCCAGCCAATATGTGCGCACCGATCGGTCCATTGCTCTACAACGCGTACCCGGGATACAACGCGTACCCGCACACATTGAATGCAATGGGCCGGCCGGACACACCGATCGGTCCATTGCAGTTCAACGCGTACATGCTCACAACAGATGCAATGGGCCGGTCGGGCACACCGATCGGTCCATTGCTCTACAACGCGTACCCGGGATACAACGCGTACCCGCACACATTGAATGCAATGGGCCGGCCGGGCACACCGATCGGTCCATTGCAGTTCAACGTGTACCCGCTCACAACAGATGCAATGGGCCGGCCGGGCACACCGATCGGTCCATTGCTGTACAACGCGTATTTCGGGATACAACGCGTACCCGACACATCATATGCAATGGGCCGGCCGGGCACACCGATCGGTCCATTGCAGTTCAATGCGTACCGCTCACAACAGATGCAATGGGCGGCCGGGCACACCGATCGGTCCATTGCTGTACAACGCGTATTTCGGGATACAACGCGTACCCGCACACATCATATGCAATGGGCCGGCCGGGCACACCGATCGGTCCATTGCTCTACAACGCGTACCCGGGATACAACGCGTACCCGCACACATTGAATGCAATGGCCAATGTGTGCGCACCGATCGGTCCATTGCTGTCCAACGCGTATTGCGAATACAACGCGTACCCGCTCACATTGAATGCAATGGCCAATGTGTGCGCACCGATCGGTCCATTGCTGTCCAACGCGTATTGCGAATACAACGCGTACCCGCTCACATTGAATGCAATGGCCAATGTGTGCGCACCGATCGGTCCATTGCTGTCCAACGCGTCCCTGTACAAGTCACTCGCATATAAATGTAAATGTAAATCCGTATTTGTAAAGCGCGAACTACTCACCCTTACGGGTCTCAAGGCGCTGGGGGCCGTCGTGGAAATTAAGTGAGCTATTGCCCAGAGTCACATGGTGCTGAGCTGAGCTGCCGCCGGAGCCAGGGATCGAACCGTGAGCCCTGTGCTCCGAAGTCAGCTGCCCTGGCCGCTGCACCACACCTCTCCACATGTCACCATGCCTGTCACAGGTGAACATATGCCAGCCACATATACTTCCCAGGGAGTGAGGGGCACACCTACAACACCACAGCCTGTCCACACTGTATCCTAAGGCATGTAAGGCTGCATTACCTATTCCGTGTATGGGGGTGAACATGTTGTTCTGTGGGTGTCACTTGGGGGCAGCCACTCCCAGGCTGTGCACGTGTTCATGGGGACAGAATCCTTGGTGTGTCGTGCACATGACCACTGTGATGTGCAACTGTTCATTTCTGAGCATGTGGCATGGTCACATTTCACGGTGGTGTATGTGTATGTCATGTCACATACCCCCTGAGTCCCATGTGGGACGGTATGTACGTCCCAGGGTGACCCATTGCCACAATAGTGATGGTCCTCCACAGTCTGTGTGCATGTTGTGTTTACAATGTCTCTGATTCCATGTGCACAATGGGAGACAGTCTCCACATCCACGTTGTTTGTGCATGGACTTTGATGTTGTGCGTGTGTGTGTCACAGACGTCCATGTCTGTCCTGCCGAGGCAACAGGGACCACTACCTGTGGGGGTCATGGTTGTTTTGCTGTGGTGTATTCATGATACACCATGTCATGCCAGTGTCCATGTGGCAATACAGGGTCCCTGGGATTCTACCTGTCGATGAGCTGTGATGCCTGGGGCACATCTGTCCTCACATGTCACTGTGGGGTGTGTTTGGAACGTGGCAGCAGGAGATGGGAACTGTGACACGGCCTCATGATATCCCATGGCACAACCTGGGACTTGTTGATGCCACTTGTTGAACTGTGATGTTAGATGTTGGCCATGTAGGTGCCATACATGTCCTTACGGAACTGCACACATCATGTACTTGTGCCTCCTAATGATGTATCATGTGATATTGAGTATGGTCAATGCCACATATGTGGGGTGACTGACAATCTTTCTTTCTTCACCTATGCACTGCAGGGCACCAGCTGTCCATAGACCATTCCCTGACCTTGCAACCATGGTCGAACGGGACTGCATCCGGCGGTACCGCTTCACCAGGCCGCTGATTGAGGTATTGACGGTGCGGTTGGCCCCACATTTGCAAGCTGGCCGGACATACCCTACAGCGCTGACCCCCAAGGTGAAGGTGATGGCAGCCCTACACTTCTTTGCCACCGGTACCTTTCAACACACTGTGGCGTCTGCTGGTGGGATGTCACAGACCATGTTCAGCCGTGTGCTCCGCGATGTTTTGGAGGCTATGTTGATATACCTGAACCAGTACATCTATTTCCCTAGACTCCAACAACTCACTGACGTGAAGAGTGACTTCTATGCCCTGGGGAGGATGCCGCATGTCATTGGCTCCATTGATGGGACACATGTGGCTTTGGTACCACCACAGGCCCAAGAGCAGGCATACAGGAACCGCAAACACTACCACTCGGTCAATGCACTGGTGGTATGTCTTGCAGATATGAGCATCTCACACGTCTGTGCCCGTTTCCCAGGTTCTGCACACGATGCCTACGTGATGAGGAGTAGTCGCATCCCGAGGATGTTGTCACAGATGCGGAACCAGCGTGCCTGGCTTGTTGGTGTGTACTGACTTTGTACCATTGTGTGTGTTCTGCAATGTAGTGTTCCACCCTCTTTTCCAACTCAGCTAATGTGCAATTTTCTGTATGTAGGTGACTCCGGATACCCCAACATGCTGTGGTTGCTGACGCCCCTCAGGAACCCTGTGACACCAGCCCAGATGCGCTACAATGAGGCACATGGTCGGACCAGGAGAGTGATTGAGCGGACATTTGGTCTCCTGAAGAGCCGCTTCCGCTGCCTAGCAAGGTGTGCAAGATTGTCATCGTCTGCTGCATGCTACACAACCTGGCAGTGCGGAAGGAGTTGCCTCTCATCCTGGATGACGATGACCAACATCCGCCACCTGTGGAGGATCCTGGCCAGGACCATGATGCCAGTGATGATGATGATGATGATGATGATGATGATGATGATGATGATGATGTGATGTCCGCACACAGCTCATCACCAACTTCTTCAGCTGAATGTGAGTATCCGGAGATGTCATGTCAATGATGTGAGTATGCATGATATGTGTTGGTGGTGCTCTGGTGCTGTTTGAGTGTGGCCATGTGCTACATGACTGTATGCGTGTAGCGATGTGTCCTTACAGGTAGTCTGTACTCCCCAACAGTGTTGACATGCTAACTTGGTTCTGGGTGGGTATCTTGTGACATGTATTGGGCATGAGTATTGCAGTTCTGTCCTGTTCCTCAGTGCTTTTGACTGTGTGTCATTTCTGTCCTTCACAGGGTACTTTCAGAGTCGTTTGGTCAACTGTGATCTCCCGAAACCGTGATTAAACTTCCAGGGTGGTAGCTGTCGTGTCCCTACAGGTGATGTGCGCCACACCCATGGACTTCCATCCTTCTACACTTGTTGACTGTGTGCCCACTGCCAGGTGGGATTACCTTGCATCTGTAGTGGTTACAACATGTTGCAAATGTGTAATAAACCTGTGCTTCACTTTGTGATGTGCGTTGTCTGTGGTCACACATCTGCCTGACATATGCTTACTGCACCAGTGGGCTACTTGACAAAGACTGTGAATAGGTGTTGTGTCTGTGCATTGCACCGTATTTCCTGGCAACATCAGTGTAGGCGATGAGTCAGATGGCCTTGGTGTGTATATGTTGTGTAGCCCTGGTGGTGTGTCTCCCTCATATGTGTCACGTTGCCATGACTCACATGCCTGTGTTGTACTTGCTGTAGCAGTTAGCATGCACAGTGTAATTTGCATGGTCATCATCTCCATGACAGAAACCACTTTGGAATCACAACAGAGGCAGGTATGGTGTATTAGTGTGTTTATTGTCATACATGTGTGTGTACAGTGCACAGGATGGTGGGTGCTGTACATTGTGATTGTAATCCAAAGTTCCTAGATGATTTGGAAGTCCTGGTAGCAGAAATGTTCTGAGTAAAGTCCACAGTCATCTGATACATTGGTCCAACTTGTACTCCCCATGTCATGTGGGGAGTTGTGTTGCATTCAACAGGGTGAACAGTTTGCGCACAAAGGTGATTATCCAGAACAGGTTTTGGCTTCCTGGGGTTGCGCATGGCCATCGGCCTCTCAGTTGCCCTTCCTCGGACGACCCCTCTTCTTTGGGGGGGGGGGACCCTCAAGTGCAGGCTGCTGCGGTGCAGGGGACTCTCCGCCAGAGTCATCCTCCCTCCCTGTGGCAGTTGCAGTTATTTCAGCACCAGATGTTGTGGGCACACAGGGAGGTGTTGACTGGTTGCTGCTCATCTGGCGGAGGCATTGTAATATGTCCCTATGCACCGCCGTCATCTCTTGCAGTGTGTCCCACTTGGACTCCATGCGGGACATGTGTAAGTCCAAGCGGGCATGATGGGCAGCCTGCTGCTGTCGTATGTCCCTGAGGAGCCCCACTACCTGGCTGAGCTCTCCGGTGCTGGACTGGTACGCATCGGCTATGCGTACCAGTTGTGGGTCATCATGCAGTCCAGACCCCTCTGCGAGCAGCGACCTATGTCTACCACCCTCCCACCACCCCTGGCGACACGTGCAGTACCTGAGGTGGCACGCACAGGTGACCCTGGGCCCCCTTGGGGGTTGTTGGTGGTGTTGGTGTCCATAGCCCCACGTTGGGCCAGGGTCCGTGTGCTGGTGGTGGTGGTGCTCCTTGGTCTGTCCATGTCGGCAGGGGTGGTTTGTGTGTTGTCAGTCGTTGGAGGGGTGGGTGCAGGGGGTGCAGCTGGTGGTCCTGCTGGTGCTGCATGATGACTCGCTCCCGGAGGTGCCAGGTAGGTCTTCGTCATCCGAGGAGGGCAGAGGCTGTTCCACACCAGTGAGCTCCGTTTCCCCTTGAGCCTGGGACGGGGACTCCTCAGCGTCTGCTGCTGTGTCCCCATCATCACCTGTTTTTGGGAGACACACACAATGTATGTTATGTTTCTGCAGGCATCAATGGTTGACACACCTGACAGTTGTGACTGTACACTCTGGATGCGGGCCTGTACATTGCATTGTCCTAAGTTGTCACAGTCAGAGGTTGATATTGGTGTAGCACATTGTCCTGCATACTTTGAGCATTTCAATATGAATGTTGGGGTGTGTACATGGTCTGCATTGGTTGTATTTGGTTGACATCCAGCCCTCCTTCTCCCCCAGCCCAGTTATCCCACCATGAAGCATGCCACCCTTGCAGTGGGTTCAGGTTGACTCTCAGGATGTCAGTGAGTGGTGTCCTGCTGTTGGTTGGTGCCCAGTTCACAGCAGGGCCTTGTGCTCCCCACAGCAGTACCCAGTGTCAGCCATCTTGTCAGTTCTTATCCACTCCCTGTGATGTGCGCATGGTTCAGGGTGGTGTTGATGGGACAGTTGTGGGGGTGACCAATATCTGTGACTGCCACTCCCATCATGCTATTGCCTCCAACCCCCTTCCCAGCATGCCCATGCTTCCTTCCTTTTGACTCTGCTTCCCTGTGGGGTTGTGTGCCTGTGCTGACAAGATGGCTGACAGTGTTATCCTGGGGTTAGTTTTGCTACAAGTCCCATGTGTGCCCCTGTGCTTCACACAGCATAACCCAGGGTGGTGGTTCTTTGTGGGATATTTAATTAGAGTGTGTGGCAATGCATTCTCCCAGGTGAGTTATGTGGAGTTTGTGTTAAGGGTGTGTGTGAGAAAAGCAGCTGGTAACTATGGTCAGTGCTGTCAGTCCTCCTTCCCACCCAGCCAGATATCCCACCATGGAACGTGCTTCCATTGCAGGGAGTGCGAGTTGGCTTTCAGGATGTCAGTCAGTGGTGTCCTGCTGTTTGTTGGTGCACAGTTGCCAGCAGGGCCTTGTGCTCCCCACAGCAGTACCCAGTGTCAGCCATCTTGTCAGTTCTTATCCACTCCCTGTGATGTGCACATGGTTCAGGAGTGGTGTTGATGGGACAGTTGTGGGGGTGACCAATATCTGTGACTGCCACTCCCATCATTCTATTGCCTCCAACCCCCTTCCCAGCATGCCCATGCTTCCTTCCTTTTGACTCTGCTTCCCTGTGGGGTTGTGTGCCTGTGCTGACAAGATGGCTGACAGTGTTATCCTGGGGTTAGTTTTGCTACAAGTCCCATGTGTGCCCCTGTGCTTCACACAGCATAACCCAGGGTGGTGGTTCTTTGTGGGATATTTAATTAGAGTGTGTGGCAATGCATTCTCCCAGGTGAGTTATGTGGAGTTTGTGTTAAGGGTGTGTGTGAGAAAAGCAGCTGGTAACTATGGTCAGTGCTGTCAGTCCTCCTTCCCACCCAGCCAGATATCCCACCTGGAACGTGCTTCCATTGCAGGGAGTGCGAGTTGGCTTTCAGGATGTCAGTCAGTGGTGTCCTGCTGTTTGTTGGTGCACAGTTGCCAGCAGGGCCTTGTGCTCCCCACAGCAGTAGCCAGTGTCAGCCATCTTGTCAGTTGTTTTCCACTCCCTGTGATGTGAGCATGGTTCATGGTGGTGTTGATGGGCGCATTGTGAGCGTGGGCAATATCTGTGACTACAACTCCCATGATGCTATTGGCTACACTGAGTTGCCCAGCATACACAGGATTCCTTCCTTTCAGTGGGCTTCCCTGTGAGGGTGGTGTTGTAGTGGTGGCTACATATCTGGCTGCGTTTGTTAGTTATATTTGTGCCACTGCCTAGCTGTATTTGTAGTTGTGTTTGTACATGTGATGACACAGTTACATATCACTATGAGATGGCATGTATTGTGTTTATCTGACTGACATACACATCTTGGGATGATTATGTTTTGGTTGTTGTGTATTTGCTAAGGGTGCATGGTTTGACTATCCCCTTGACAGTGATGTGTGTGTATTGTCGCACAATATTGTGTACATTTGTTGTGTACTCACCAGGCTCTGGGATGTTTTCTAGTCCATATACGCTCACTGGTGGTAGGATGGCCCGCACCTTCTCCTCCCAGGGCCTGAGGTATACTGGTTTGGCAGGAGGGCCACTGCCGGTGTGTTGGCTCAAGAGGTAGTCCTTCTTAAGTAGGTCCCTGACCCTCCTGCGCACGTCATACCACCTGTTCTGGATGTCTTCCTTTGTGCGCAAACATGGTGATTGTGCGTTCACCCTGTCGACGATCCTCTCCCACATCTTGGTTTTCTGCGACATGGGGGTCTGTTGGACCAGTGTACCAAACAGCTGTGGCTCTACCCGGAGGATCTCATCTACCAGGACTTCCAATTCACTATCTAGGAACTTTGGATTCTTCTTTGGGGGCATGGTGATGGGTGGTGGTGGTGAGTGATGTATGTGGGGGTGTGCAAGTGAGGGTGTGTGATTGTGTGTTTTGGTGGGTGTATGTGAGGGTGCTATTTGTTGAGGTGCTGATGGTGTGTGGCTTGTGTGATGGATGAGCTGTGGGTGTGTGTGTGGTTGCTGTCTGTTGGTGTTGAGTGCTGGCAGGTCATTTGGATTTGCAAAGGATCATGGTAGGGATTTGTGTCCTTTATATGGGTGGAGTTGTGGGTGTGTCTTTGTTCCCTGTTCCCCCCCCCAGTATTTATTGGCTTTGTAATTGCTTGTTTGGCCTTTTTTGTGTGTTTTTTCCTTTGTACTTTTTGTGCATGTAGGAGACGTTCTTCTGACCGAGTCGAACCCTGCAGTTGTCTCGTGCGAGCTTCTCCGATTCGTTCACGCTGTGTTTGTGCTGTTTTCTGTGCTGCGTACGCGTCGGTCGCGGTGTATTGGGTTGCTTCGGCTCGCAGTTTTGTATGCGTGTCGGTCGTACGGCTTGGGCTCCGTGCGACTCGGTCGTGTTTTCCACGCGTTGCATCGTACTTGGCGGGTCGGATTTCGCGGGTACGTTTCGTTCGGGATTCTTCCTGGTGCGTGTCGGTCGGTTCGATTCGCGTGCTTTTCCGGCCGGATAGCTGTTTTCCGCGCAGTTCGGTCGTTTGTCTTGGGTTCCGTACGAGTCGGTCGGATTTTGCACGCATTTCATCGTACTTTGCGGGTCGGGCTGCACCGGTACGTGTCGGTCGGAATGAATTCCGGATCCGAATCGGTCGGTACGTTTTCCGGCCCGAATCGGAATCGGCCCCTATGTATTTGAGATGGAAACGTGTGTATTTTAAGAAGTCATACTCTTAGCTGATGTTAGTAGACATATGGAGGAATTTACAAAATATAGTTAAAGCGGATAGTTGAAGGATAAATCATGAGGCGTTGGGGAGACGTATCACAAAAATGATAACCGTGGTGCCAGGGGCATTGCAGCTATGGTTGCCATGGATTGATAACATCATTTTCATATTACTGCTGACAACCTTGCCTTATGCATTGAAGTAATCTCTGCTAGTAATCTCCCATTGGAGGCCTCTAACATAACCTTGCCTGGTGTGGTCACTATTACCACACTAATAATATTAGTAGCTTGGTATGATTTACATTGAAAGTAGGTAGCTCTTATTACAGAAAAGGTTGAAGACCTCTGCTTTAGCCTGTGTTTGGGCATTAGAATATTTTTGTAAGTACATTCAGGGATGAAAATTCACTTTGAAAGTGATCACAAGCCATTAACTAGATTACTCATGACTGAGCGGTTAACTACAGCATCTTCTATGATTGCCAAATTGCCAATGAGACTTCAGGATTTTTTTTTTTACAATGTTCAATTATGTACCTGGTGTTAAGAATGTGTTAAGGATGTGACTGCAGATTTTCTTAATAGGATATCTATACCCATGGTGGAAGTGATGAGAATGTGTGCAGTGAATATAGTACTGCATATATCTTGGAATTTGAGTTTTTGAGTGTAAACAAGTTATTGGCATTCAGCGTATGAATCTGACAATTTCCAAGAACGTGAAACACTATTTGAGAGTTGGTTTGGAAAAGGTATGCAAATCGGATTCGGTGCACAGACAGAATATCGAGTTTTAAATGTAAATACATACACAAATATCGAGTTGGAAATATCGTGATACAGAAATATCGACAGCAATAATATCGTGGTCAAGAATATCGACTTGGAGGTAAGAAATATCGTTCTTGAAAATATCGAAGTCATTAATATCGTTTGCAAAAATATAGCTGTTTAAAATGTCGATGTTTTAATTAGTTATGTATTTGAGTATGTATTTTAAAAGTATGTGAACTATTTTTTTGTATATGTATTGCTTTTGTTTTTTAATATATGTATTACATTTTTAGTAGTTATTAATTTTATTTTAATTAAATTTTGCGTTTTTAGTTCTGTAGCGGGTTGTGGGTTTATAGGGGAATAGGGTGGGAAGTAATTTAATTATAATAAATGAATTATTATCTTTTATTTATTAGTATTTATTTAATTTAGATTTTATAGTGTTAATTGTGGGAATTAATTTATTATTTATTAATTATTAATTGGTTAATTATTATTAATTGATTGGTAATTATGTTAATTGTGTCATTTTTTAGGAACGGGTTGTGGGTTTATAGGGGAATAGGGTGGGAAGTATTTTAATTATAATAAATGTATTAATATTTTTATTTATTAATATTTATTTAATTTACATTTTATAGTGTTAATTGTGGGAATTAATTTATTATTAATTATTTATTAATTGGTTGTTAATTATTATTAATTATTTAATTGGTAATTATGTTAATTGTGTCATTTGTTTAGGAGCGGGCTGTGTGTTTATAGGGGAATATGGTGGGAAGTAATTTAATTATAATAAATTTATTAATATTTTTATTTATTAATATTTATTTAATTTATATTTTATAGTGTTTATTGTGGGAATTAATTTATTATTAATTATTTATTAATTGCTTGTTAGTTATTATTAATTAATTGGTAATTAATTATGTTAATTGTGTTATTTTTGTAGGAGCCGGTGGTGGGGTTTATAGGGGAATAGGGTGGGAAGTAATTTATTTATAATTAATTAATAATTATTTGTTAATTAATTAAAATTTAAATAGGGTAATTGTGTAATTAATTTTAGATGTGAGTTGTGGGGTTTTTAGTGGTAAAGGGTGGGAAGTAAAATCTTTTAAATTAATAAGTTGTTAATTGATATTAATTTATTATTGTAAATTTAGTTTTTAGGTGTGGGTTGTGGTGTTTATTGGGGTAGAGGGTGGAAAGTAATTTATGTTTAATTAATTAATAATTAGTTGATCATTAATATTAATTCATCAATTCATAAATATTTATGGTAATTGTTTATTTTTATTTTGTGTGTGGGTTTCGATTTTATAGGGGTAACGTTTGGGGAGTAAATTAATTATCTGTTTTAATTTGTTTTTCAATCAATTATATTTATTTAATTGATAATTAATTATGTTAATTATGGAGGTACATTTTTTAAATTTAGATATGTGTTGTGAATTGTGTGGTTATAGGGTAGGAAATAAAAAGATTACATTTATGTAATAATTAATGTTTGTAAATTATTTTTAATTAAAAAAAAAAATTCTAGGTATTTGTTAGATCTTTTTAACATTATAATATGTTTTTATCTTTTGTAAATTTTTAATATTTTTATATATGTTTTCCTTTTTTGTTTTTAAAATCTTTTGTGTTGTAGTTAATATTTTGTTTGTTTTTAATTTTGAACTGACACCAATGGGAATATTAATTTTACCCTCTGATATCTAACACTTTCCCTACTGTTGCACTCACTGGAGTGGAAATAGTAATTTTTACCCCTCCGCTATCCAACACTTTCCCTACTGTTGCACTCACTGGTGTGGGAATAGTAATTTTTACTCCTCCGCTATCCAACACTTTCCCTACTGTTGCACTCACTGTAGTGGGAATAGTAATTTTTACCCCTCCGCTATCCAACACTTTCCCTACTGTTGCACTCACTGGAGTGGGAATAGTAAGTTTTACCCCTCCGCTATCCAACACTTTCCCTACTGTTGCACTCACTGGAGTGGGAATAGTAATTTTTACCCCTCCACTTTCCAACATTTTCCCTACTGTTGCACTCACTGGAGTGGGAATATTAAGTTTTACCCCTCCGCTATCCAACACTTTCCTACTGTTGCACTCACTGGAGTGGGAATAGTTATTTTTACCCCTCCGCTATCCAACACTTTCCCTACTGTTGCACTCAATGGAGTGCAAAATGTAAGTTTAAAGACTATTAAATATTTTAATGTTTTAATTAATAATATAATGTTTTTTTATTAGATGTTATGTTAAAGGTGTATATATATATATATATATATATATATATATATATATGTACATTTTTATATATTTATAACATTTAAAATTAATAGTTTAATTGTTTTAAAGTAAATATATATATATATTACATTTTATATATGTATGTTTACATGTTTTTTAAATTACATTTATTTCTTATATTTGTTAAAATGTATATTAAATCCAAATAATTTTTTAAGTTAATTTTATTATTTAGTATATTTAACATTATTTTTTACATATATAAAAAATCGATATTTCGTACATCTATATTTTTGACATCGATATTTTTTTCTCGATATTTTTATGCTTACCATTATAAATTTAGGATGTCGATATTTTTGACATCGATATTTTTGACTCAATATTTGTGTATGAGGGATATTTTGGGCGTCGATATTCTATCAGTGAACCATCGGATTCCTATCTGAAAGGATGTTGAGAGATTAGGAATGAGTTCAGTGAAGATGAGCAATTTTTGTTCAGAGGAAACAGAGTTGTTCCTCCTTCTAAACTGAGAAAGAGAGGGGCATATTAGCAAGACCGGCGATAAAATTATCGCCGTTTTAGCGAGGAAACTGCCGCTAAAGCGGCGATAATGAGCTTGCTAATATGCGTTATAGAATTCCAATAGAAGCCCAGGTTAGATGTCCTGCACATCTAACCCGGGCTTCTATTGGAATTCTATAACGCATATTACCAAGCCCATTATCGCCGTTTTAGCGGCAGTTTCCTGCCGCTAAAACGGCGATAATTTTAACGTGGGTCTTGCTAATATGCCCCAGAATCTTTGATCTTTGCCACAAAGGTCATTTTGGATTCGGTAAAACTAAGAGTAAAGGAATTCTATTGATGACCTGGTATTGATCCAGAAACAAAAAGGTTGGTATGGAATTGTATAGCATGCAAAAAGTCTGACAAGTTTCAAATGACCTTGGGATCACCTTTATGCCCCATTGAATGTCCAACAGTGCCATGGGATAGTGTAGCTTTGGATTTGATGAGACCAATTGCGTGGGAGTACAGATCTTGCAAATTCATTGTTGTTCTAGTAGACTTATTTTCAAAGTGGATTGAATTGTAAGTGTTAGACATGAAATGTGTAAGAACATTTTTGTATTAGATTTTTACAAGAGTAGGTTTTCCTGCATCTATTTTAACAGATAATGGAGTGCAGTTTAGGTCCCATGAGAACATTTAGTTTTCACAATTTTCTGTAGTAGAGCACAAATGTACCTTATTGTATCATCCTAGTGAGAACAGTGCTGTGGAAAGGGTGAACAGTGTTAGCAAAGGTATTATACAACTGTTACACAGTGATGGTAGAAATTGTTTCTATGAATTGAAAAAAATGTGATGGGAACATAAGATAAATAAACTTGAGGCTACTGGAGAAAATCCATTTATGATGATGATGGGGAGTATTCCCTATTCCTTGAATACCTCAGGTTGGACGAAAAGAAGTAGAATTATTCAGTGAAACTGAGATGATGTGAAGAAAAGCCATCAAGCAACAGCTCACTGAATACCTGGAACTCAACCACCTACTTGACGCATCACAATCAGGATTCTGTGTGGACCACAGCACCAACACCACACTGATTGCCTCCACAGACATTAGAACCCTCCTTGACTGCGGAGAAACTGTGGCCCTGATCCTCCTCAACCTCTCTGCTGAGTTTGACACTGTATCACACCACACCTTCATCGACAGACTCCACAATATCAGCATACAGCCTCTTTCCGCTCAGGATGCACACAGAGCATCCGTCTGCTTCCCTTCACCTCCTCACCCAAGGACATAATTTGCGGCATACCCCAAGGATCATCCCTCAGCCCACCCTGTTCAACATCTACATAACCCCCCTCGCAGACATCGTCAGATCCCACGGACTTAACAATCTCCTACGTCGGCGACACTCAATTATCCTCTCGCTCACCCAGGCCCCCTCCAGCGTCAAAACCAAATTTTGCAACACCATGAATGACGTAGCAAAATGGATGAGGGACAGCTGCCTCAAACTCAACTCAGAGAAAACAGAAAGTCCGATCCTCTGGAAGAACATCTGCGCATGCGACCATAGCTGGTGGCCACTGGAATGCGGACCAACACCCACACCGACAGACCATGCACGCAACCTCAGCATCATCCTTGACAGCCAACTGACCATGAAATGACAAGTCAACGCAGTCGCCTCCTCTTACTTCCACACCCTCTGCAGAATCTTCAGATGGATCCCAATCAACACCAGAAAGACAATCACGCAGGCCCTCGTCACCAGCCACTTTGACTATGGAAAAGCTCTCTATGCTGGACTATCCACCCACCTTCTCAGACGATTCCAGACCATACAGAACACCGCAGCCAGACTCATCCTGGAACTCCCCAGATGGAACCGCATCACCCCCTACCTCAGAAACCTCCACCGGCTACCCATCCAGAAGAGATGCCAGTTCAATATCCTCACACACGAATACACGGCTCTACACAACCAAGGGCCATCCAACATCAACCATCGACTGAACTTCAACCTAGCTGCAAGACACCTGCGCTCTGCCTCACTCACCCTCACACTCACCCCCACATACTTCGCAGCTGCAGTGGCAGCCGCTCCTTCTTGTACATCACTGCCAAGACCTGGGACACCCTGCCCCTCCACCCCTGTACAGTACCATCTCTAGTGGACTTCAGAAAGAAACTCAACACCTGGCTTTTCAACGGAGACACAGCACCCCCAGGGCCCAGATACCCCTAGGGGTGACAGTACTGCGCTATTAAATGCTGATTGATTGACTGATTGAAAACTATTGAGGATTCATAGTTGGAATATAAAACTTACTATAATACCCGTCATTGTGTTAAAGACACAGAAATGTGTTGGGCAGTGGGTGTAGCGAAACTGGGAAGGAAAGTACCTAAGGGTGAGAGTATATTCAGTGAGCCTAAGCAGATTGAGAAGGTGCTGAGGAATGGTGTAAAGTTAGATGATGGAACACGTACAACATACGAGTAATATTTCATTTGCTAAAGGATGTTTGAAAGGTGATAGGAAGAATGTGCATGATCATAAAAACACATTTTGGTGGCCCATAGATGATGAAGTAATATTGGATGAACTGGAAACAGATACAGGAACTACTCAAAATTGTTCACTCAGGGGTAACTCTTGTGATGGGGCAATTGATCCTCTTGACTGTCTTCAATTGAATCAGATTTTTGAAGGACAACGACAGTGATTCGATTTAGAGGGTCTCCAGTTAAATGTTGAAGGTTCTGAATTTGGACATTCTGCCAAAGTTAGTAGTTTTGGCAGGAGAACCAAATTACCTACGAAATTAGAAGATTACATTGTTGATTAGTGATGGTTACTTTTGTTCTGAAATAGTTTTAAGAATACCCTTAAAAGTTATGATGATCTTTTAAAATATACATATAATTTATTCATGCATTTATCTAGTTAATTATTATTATATTTGTAAAAAAATCATTTTATCTCCCAATTAGCAACGTTATTGCCATAACTTTGTATAGCAAGTATTGCAATGCCAATAGAATCTTGTATAGTAATGTGAAGCATTAATGATAGTTAGCATGGGAACAGATATGTATTTGTACGAAAGCAAAGAACTGTAGAATAATATTGGTGTAGGTTGAAAGGTCAAATGACAGTTTCAGTATCAAGCCAGACCTAAAAATCCATGTAGGTTAATGTCTGCCCTCCTCCCATCTGTGCTGCTTTCAGAGAAAAACAATATAAATGATCTAGTTATCTAAGACACTTTAATAGCATTACAGTGTCATGTGTGAGGCCCTGAAAGTTCAAGCTCAGGCAACTGGAAAAATAAATAAATGAGCACAGCTGCGTGGAGGGCAATCACATTTTTGTGCAAGCACAAAACTTTTTCCCAATCAAAACATGTACTGTTGAGCCAAAGCCCCTCTCTAGTGATGCTCACATAATTGAGTGGCAACGGCTGTGCTGTCAAGCCAGAGCATAACAAAGGGGGAATTGTATAGTGTTTCGATGTTATTGCTGGACGCTTATGATGCATGCTTTATGCTTTGTGCAAATTGTAATGTTATACATTTTAGGACTTTTTAGAATGTAGGGCTGTGTTCCATACTAGAAGGTGGGGACCGTGAAGAGAGAGCTGGAGGACTGCGGCCATGGAGGATGGACTTGTTCTCCAACTGTTGGCTGTTTGTTTTAATAAAGAAAGCATTGGCGCATAGTAGCCTAACCATAACCCCAATTCTAAAACAAACCCTTACCTTTACTATCATTTTTAAACTAAACCTTCTCCAATTCTAACCACAAGACCTTCCCTTACATCATCCCTTACTCTAACTCAAACCCTAAGGTTAATCTAACTTGTAGCAGTCCCTTACCTCATCTCTTTTACCCAAATATTAACCTAAACCTTACCCATACACCATGCCTTACATTCGTCACACCATATTTTACTCTAGCGCTGCCATCTAAGCAAAATCTAACATTAACCTTAAACGTCTCTCTAAACACCTCCGGAACAGATGCATGTTTTACTACTTTTTTCGATCTTTTTGTAGATTAAAATTTTTTATTGTGTCATATTTTTTTTACTTTTCTACATTTTTGTTACTTTGGCCTCCTACTTTTTACTATGGACGTCGATTCACCAAAATGCCTGGGGTAGCTGAAGTGATATCACACACCCTTTGTCTTTATTGACCTTAAAGGAAGTGACATCATATGACCTTTGACCCTGAATCTCCCCAGAAAATGATGTGACTTGACCGTAACCCGGATGACATCACAATAATTGACATCACTGAAGTTACATTATAAATGTGTCATTAATATAAAAATACAACACACATCTCTTTTGGATCCACATATATTAGGGTGCTGACATAACCTTTGAAAGTGGTGGATGTATGTAATACAATACTTACCCTAAATTGTACTAAGCAAAGCAAATGAACCAGAGCTCTTTTGAATAGGTTCAGGAGTAAGGGGTTCTCCCAACAAGAAAAATTATGAAAAAATGGGTCAACTAGCGCATCTTAAAGCAAACTAGTTAAATATACATGTCCTTTCATGGTGTGCCAAACCAATGAAACCTGACGTACCACAGGAGTTGACCACCTTTTTAAAAATAATTTGCTATGGGTACCCCCATATGCCAAAAATAACCTGTTTTGTGCCAGGGACAGCATTTCGCCATGGGTATCCCCTATAAGCCATGGGTGCCCTTTTAGAATTTCCCCTTCTGGGCCTACTTTGGTTCTCCCTTGGTTATACATATTAGCAGCTTTAGGCTGCCTTTGTTTTGCACAGCCACACATAACATTTGTTTTTGTGACATTATATTAATTTAGAAATACGCTGCGCATATTATTTGTTATTCAGTGACTCTTCTTGATATTCAGTCTGAACATTTTGTACAAGGTCGAACAACATGGTGTACTGTTTTCCTGTGCCCGGTCAGCAATATCTCCTAATGTCTGTAGATACAACTCAGTAGCACAGCTCCAGTTTTCTAACACAATAGTTCTTATCATATAAACTGTGTCTAAGCCCCATGGAGAGCAAAGGGGGAGAATTCCAGCAGAGAGACCAGTCTTGGAACGGCAGCAGCCTTGCGTAAACTGAGTTTACACCTATGATGCAGACCACCTAACTACACACGCCAGATATGGGGTCCGGTGCTAATCCCAGATATCACAAATATATCCCTGTGCTCACATAGTGAGGGTAGGCTTAGATAGATATATTAGTTGCCATGGTAGAGCTGTTCATAGTTTACAGCCTGTTAGTAATGTTGCAAAAGAAAGGGAGTAGAGGAGCACAGTTTCAATACGGAGTATAGACATTGATCACAGGCAAAATGTTTTCTAAAAGGACAGCACAACAGATTTCTTCCTTCTTGAAAGGTTTGTATCCTTATTTTTTTCTTTTTTATTCATTATTCTTCATGATAACACAAACATGTGAATGACAAAATACAGCCACAGCCTACGCGTTTCGTCCCCTCCTCAATGCCTAACGCCTGATTAGGTATTGGCTTCGTTTGAATTAAAGAATAAAAAGAACGTGAAACTCGGTGGACTCGTTGAGGTGAATGTCGCAACCACCGTTTGGATTGGATAAGCGCCGAATGGTTGTGGCGGTGGAGAATTAATTGGATCGGGAACACAAAACCAAGTGAAACAGAAGTTTTAGTAGACGCGGCCTGTTGGGAAATGATTAAATACATATAGTGCATAGAATCAAGCAGCCTTGAAGGGATTGATAGATCACTGACTTGGAGAATTTGGAGTATAGTACCTTTTTTTAGACCTTGCCCTGAAGAAGTCCTGTGAGGAGGGGACGAAACGCGCAGGCTGTGGCTGTATTTTATCATGCACATGTTTGTGTTATCATGAAGAATTATGAATAAAAAAGAAAAAAATAAGGATACAAACCTTTCAGGAAGGAAGAAATCTGTTGTGTTGTCCTTTTAGAAAACATTTTGCCTGTGATGAATGTCTATACTCAGTATTGAAACTGTGTTTCTCTACTCCCTTTCTTTTGCATCTGGTAATTAATTGGGTTTTTTGGAAACGGTTGACCAAAAGAGTGAGCACTGTGAATCAATTTGGAACAACAGTGTGCGGCGAATAAATACCATAACTGTTTGTCTTGCTATTGCACACTGTTAGTAATGTTGATTACTTTTCTTAGTTGTATTTATTTACTAATCACCGAAAACCTACTTCAAAATAGACTACAATAGTTTCATTAAATATATTTTAAACTTCCTTCATGTCATGTCACTGCCATGCCGCTGCCATGCGTCAAAAGATTGTAAATGAGGCCTATTGTTTATACTGATGGTTCAGCCCAACCTGCTATAGGTACCAAGCACCAATATTCAGAGGAGTGTGTCACTGTTCTTGGTGTGATGTTGGATGGAAAATTCCAACCACAAAAAACACGCACACAGTCCTTAGGGGACTGCACTGCGCAGTTGGCTAAACTAAAAGCCTTGTTAATTTCACTGGAAAATATGGATCCTGAATTCCCCACACTTTTAGTGTGTAAGTCGTATTACTGTGTCCAGTCTTTTGACGACAATTTGCATTATTGGCACCACAATGGATTCAAAGATTCTAAAGGCAACACAATAAAGCATGAGCTGCTTTGGGTTAAAGTGTCAGACCTTAAAGATAGGTTGTCGCAGGCTCATGTCATTCATACTTTGAGCCATCAACGTGTGGGACCACATTTTGTAGGGAATTATTTGGCAGATGAAGCAACCAAATCTGCAGTTATGACTGCAACAGTTGCTGCAATTACTTGTTCTCAAACTAAGGTAGACAATGATATACTGTCTGCCGTTAATGCCACACGCGAAGGCACCCCCTTATCTAAGTGTTTTCCAACTAAATACACATGTCATTTAAGTGAACAAAACGTTTCCTTTGTAACAATTTCAGGGGTTGTTGATCGCTTGATACCTAACCAAGACCGCAAGCTAGCCATTGTGATAGCTGCGCATAAAGATGTTGCTTCTGCGCATGCTGGTGTAGCAGCCACAATTTCGTTGCTACAGCAACATTATTGGTGGCATGGGTTATGCAAACAGGCCAAGAATTAGGTCCTTTGTTATGACATTTGTCAACAATTTAAATCTTCCACCCGTGGCTCGTCCACTGCAGACACACCTGTTGATTTCTAACAAGCCTTTCGGCTGCATTTATTTGGACCACTGTGGTCCTCTTAATTCGGATGGAGCGTTTAAAATTTTCCTACTTGCAGTCGATTCTTGATCCAGGTTTCTCTGGATGTGGCCACAACGCTTGGCTGATGCTTGCGCTGTTATTAAAGATCTGCAAGTCTTTATCGGAACATAAGCATGAGCTGCATTCCACTCGAACCAGGGCCCTGCTTTAGCCTCTAAGACTTACTGGGATTCTATGGCTACCATGGGTGTAGGCATACATTATTCTTCTCCATATCGGCCTGAGGGTGATTCTGTTGTGGAGAGGATGAACAGTGACTTAAAGCAGTCCTTAACAGCAAGAGTATTAGGTCCAGGGCGTAGTTGGATCCACCACCTATACGGGGTACAAAGAGCACTTAACAATCTCCCTAAAAGATCTCTGGGTGGCCAAATCCCATACAAGGTCCTTTTTGGCATCAAAGTGTAAGTTCCAGACCTTGACGGTCCAGACATTATGGCAGCAGCCATGCCCTTTGACGTAAATTATTGTTGTGCTGTCTTCCAGGACTGACAAAAGTGCCACAATGGCCAGTTCAATGAACAATCGAAGAGGTCTGCCTCTGTAGGAATTAAGGAGCAGCTAGCACCTTCGCGCAGGTTTCCACAAGTTCGGGATCTCGTTCGAGAAAGGATTGCGGTAAAGAAGGAATTTGGCCCATCATACCATGCACCAGTGCCAGTCCTTGAAGTTCAAGGTACAAAAACTGTAATTTTGTCACCACTTGCTGGTTCTAAAGACAATTGTTTTGTCTCCATTGATCACATGAAGTTACATCATGTGGCCGATTCTAAACAGTAGGCCACGAGGAGTCCTTGGTAGTTAACGAACTCCTCTCGCTACCATACAGGAAATTCCTCTGCAGCTTGTGAGCACCATCAAAGCTGTTTCTCCCCAGCTGGGGGGGGGGAGCAGAAAATGAACTTCAGTTAATTCCCAATACCGCAACAAGTTCCAGCCACTCGACTGAAGTGAGTACTGTACTTACTACTGTGTGTACTGCAACTGATGTCGTTTCTACTGATCCACCTCTCTTGGATTTATTGGTGCTCTTACTTTACCTGTGGCACCAGTTTTTCAACTAACTCCTTCTAGTTATTATGTGGGATCAGATGATTTTTCATCCAACTGTTTTGATAGTTCCTCCATTTTAGACACTCCACCTACACGTGCCTGTGTTTTCTTTTCATGGCTAAAACGCACTTATCTGATCTCTCCTTGGATATATGTTTGGATAATACTTTCCTTGGTTTTCCTATTCCTGTGGATTGGATTTGTGACTGTTTTCTTTTTGCTCATCAATGGCCATTATCTTCCAGAACACTCTGCCACAGAACTGGTTGATGAGGTGTTACCGCCTCATTCATCTTCACATAAATTAAAAAGAGACTTGTCCCTTGTGAACATTTGAGCTGTTCCAGTAACTGACGGAATTGTTTGGGATAATGTGCTTTACGATATCTTCGGACCGAGAGAAATACTGCTGATTCCTTCTGTATTCAGGGTTTCAGTGGGTGATGTTATAGTACCTGGATTACATTCTGATGATTGGGATGTTGAAACTATAAACTCTATGCTCTTGGAGCTGGAATACTACACTGTTTTCCAATCAGAGGATCTGTACTTAAATTCTGCTAATTATAGTGAAATGTTCTGTTCCCATCATTATAGACATCATTATTTGCATCGAGCTAATGTTCACACACTTTTTATTTGTACACAATGGGAACATTGCCCTGCTTACTGACAAGGGAGCTCCAAAACTATAAATTCACAAATTTATCTGGATATGAAGCATCAGACCCGAAATCTTATTATTTTAAAACGTATGCCTACACTACCAAAGAAATACATACTTACACAAACCAAGCTAATATATACAGACTTGTTTGTTACACAATTAGCCGTGAAAGGCTATGATTATTGGAAGGATACCATTTAATTCCAACACAAATGATTTTTCCAAATGATACAGTTCAGCAGACTACTTGACTAGGACTGGCAAAAATTAAAAACATGAATGCACCAAATATTCCTTCCATTTCCTGATTTGATAATTAGCAACATCTTACAAATTATACTGAATAACAGCTCAATAGCATGCTACAAAATGGTACATTTAATTTCACACTTTCAAGTCTGAACGGGTTGTTAATGTGGACACTGGACACAAATGGTTGTTATGCTAATTTTTTGAATTCCACATCAGGGTTTAAGGCAAGCAGACTGACACCTGCTATTCCCACTCTCAGCACTCCGGTATTGTCACCACCTACTCAATGAGGAAATTGTGCCAACAATGGTTGGAACATTCCACACTGTCTGAAGTAAAACAACACCTTTCTTTCCTTTCAGAAGACATGGACCTATCTGACTTCCTATTAAGTCCTAAATCTCCTCATTCAAAAAGATTTATTTATGCCACATATAATGACAGTTTGAAATTATCACAAATGGAAGCTGCTGCACGTTTACGACAAATTGATCAAGATAATTTGGATAAAGTACTTGCTGTTGTTGATAGTAGTATTAATACGTTGTCTTCTCGCATTTATAACAAGTAACAGTGCGTCATCTGTTATCGATATTATGAACAGTGACATGTCTTCTTTGTGCCATGGGCAAAGTCAGCTTAGATCTATCATGCAGTTTAGCTGGACACTTCAGGTCTTCAAAAGTGGCCGCATGCCATGGTGTTACCTTAATTCTACACAGCAATTCTTGCCTTTCAATCTGACACGCAAATAGTGAATCATGGCCAAAAAATATGCCACATACACAAAGTTACATCTCGAGAAGTTAAAATACCTCCCATTCACAGTAGCTAAAACATCCTCCGCGGCTTGGCTGATACATGGCGTAATATCTTTGTCAATTTCAACATTCCAGTTCACAGCTTGCATATGAAGCTCTAGGGGGGGCTTTATTCATGAGTTATGGGCATTCTCTTATCGATGTGAGCAGGCTGAGAAAGAGGTATTTCTTACTGGAGAGGAATGTGACTGTTCTGTTGGTCATTCACTTGTCTGTAAACACGTCACGATTCACGGCGAATGCAATGTTTCCGTAGCAAATTTGGCCTGTTATCTAAAAGGAATACCAACCCCTTCAATTCTCCCCCTCATCACCGTCCTTTCAAATGGAAGCTATTTAATGTGAAGTGACTAAGACTGTTGCAGCATGAAGGCTGGAATCCTGTATATTTTATCGGTCTCCCAGATAGTGACCTGCTGCAATAATGTGCTTTTTCCCCCTCTGCATACGGTCACAGGTGCTACATTTTGGCCTTCAATTCCAACTTTGAAGGCAGATTTTAGCAAGCTAAGTCGGCTCAAAGAAAGCCTTATTGTTTCAAAAGGATGTGGCATTAACATCTGCCAGAGAAAACTTTGAACTGCAGGTTGCAAGGACGTCCAGTGAAATACAGTCCTTGCTGAATACCAATCTTCCATCACATTTCGGCGAGCTAGTGCACTGAATATTTAATGCTTTCAATACTGCCAGGGTTGCACACTTTTTAAAAGTAATTAGAACTGGCTTGGTCAGTATCTTTCAAAAGATTTTTGGAGTAATACGGACATTTATTCGCTCATTATTTTCCAGTGTGTTTGTGGGCATACCCTTGCTGTTATTCCTCATTTGCGGCATTTTGGTTCTATTTTTGTTGCTCCACAATGGAAGTTCTGTTTCGAAACCCATTGGTACTGTAAATACCGCCAGTTCAGCTGTGCTGTGAGCGCATAATACGACTCTTTGGAACTGAACACTGACTGGTCATTTTCATTCTGACCCACCAGGTTCACCTGCGTTTCATTGCCTATGGTGTCTCTTTGATTGGGTACTGGATATCTGCTTGGCTCTGTAATTGCCTGTTCCTGTGGATATGAACCTGTTGATGAGTCCGATAATGACCCATTTTTGGAATTGTCTCGTGAACTTGCGGCTGCTTCCAGAAGCATGGTACGAGCCCCTCCCCTGGGGAGATGAGTGCTACAGAACTCTGGCTCTAATAACATGGATGCAGGTTGCCCAGCTACTTCCTCAGCAGTGGCTGATAACGAGGATCATATCTGTTCTATGGAGCTTTTAAACGGGGCTATTGTGGAATCATTTTTTTATTTTTTTTTATTTGAGTTTTATATAGCGCTGGCTAGACTTGGAGGTATCAGAGCGCTTTACATAAGGTTCCACAAAATTACAACAGTTACAAGTTACATCAGTTACAAGAAAACATTTCAAGAGAGTCAGAAGATGAAATAAATGGAGCTTAGAAGGGTAAGGGGGTGAGATAAGGTGTAGGAGGGAGAAAGGATGGAGATAGGATGGATGGAGAGACGAAGGAGAGTCTGCCCAAAGTCCGGCTGGGTAGGTGACGGCCGAGGGGGAAGCCCACAGCCCATCTCCTCTGTAGCTATCAGGTAGCTCCACCGGGCATCAGTCAAGCAGCTAGGTCTCAATGAGAAAACAATTAGATAGCAAAGAGGAGGGAAAAATGGAGCATAAAGGAGAAAGTGGGTGGAGTAAAGAGGTATGAGGGAGAGTACGACGGAGAGTCGAAGTAAGGTCAGCCCAATGTCCGGCTGGGTAGGTGACGGCCGAAGGGGGTAGTCCACAGCCCATCTCCTCTATAGCTATCAAGTAGCTCCACCGGGCATCGGCCAGAAAGCTAGGTCTCCACGGTCAGAGGCAGGTTCACAACATCCTCATCTGCAGTCCATGAGCCCGAAATACACGTCCGTTTCCTCTAAACTCAGGGCCGGCTTTAGGGCAGTGCGACTGGTGCGGCTGCACTGGGCGCTGACCTCAGGAGCTGGGCTGCTGGAAAGTATCCCTCGCCGCCCTCCTGCGAAGACCCTCAGCCACGAAGTCATGAAGACGCCCGGTGCCCGTGGAAGAACATCCCTCGACCGGTCGGAAAACGCGGTCTGCGGAGACGGAATCCCTTCTGTATTCATTAATGATTGATCTTGTGGAAGACATCTTGGGTGCCTCCGGCTCACCTTAATTTGGCCACGTTTTCCAAATGGTCATGTTATATTTTTTATTATGATTATAATTTTTATATAACTATTTGCATTGATTTTGCTTAGTTTATGCTTATGTTTTTATTATTTAGTTAATCACTAAGTTACTTTCCTGACCAAGGAGGGTGTGTAGTATTTCCCCTTCTGGGCCCACATTGGTTCTCCCTTGGTTATACGTATTAGCAGCTTTAGGCTGCCTTTGCTTTGCACAGCCACACATAACGTATTTGTTTTTGTGACATGATATCATTTTAGAAATACGCTGCGCATATTATGTTCTTCAGTGACTCTTCTTGATATTCAGTCTGAACAATTTGTGCAAGGTCGAGCAACATGGTGTACTGTTTTCCTGTGCCCGGTCAGCAACATCTCCTAGCATTTGTATACACAACTCAGTAGCACAACTGCAGTTTTCTAACACAATAGTTCTTATCATATAAACTGTGGGTCAGCCGCTTGGAGAGCAGAGGGGAGAATTCCAGCAGAGAGACCAGTCTTGGAACGGAAGCAGCAGCCTTGTGTAAACTGAGGTTACACCTATGATGCGGACCATCTAACTACACACACCAGGTATGGGGTCCGGTGCTAATCCTAGAGATCACTAATATATCTCTGTGCTCACATGGGGGCTAATTACGATGGCGAGCGGAGGCACATCCGCCGTGCTGGCGGTGGCAGAAAATGCCCTTTTCCGCACTCCATCGGCGGTCTTTGCGTCCGCCGTATTATGATGGGCATAGATAGCCCATTTCCCGTCCGCTGTGGTGTTCCGGGTTCCGCTGAAAATCTCCGTCCGCACCGGTAGCGGACGGAGCCAAAAGAGAGGTACCGCCGTGCGGAATGCGCTCAGGACCGCCGGTCAAATCACTATGCCTCAAACAGCTCACGACACCGCTGCGGAGAATCCGGCCAATCGAGGATGGGGATGGCAATACTGCGGATAGCTCCATATGTTCCAGTCTGCTGGGGAAATGGCGGTCTTTGGCCTTTCCGCAGCAAATCCGACCGCCGCGGATGGATTTTCAGCTTTTCCGCCGCTGAATCCTGGAATCCGACCGCCGCGGTAGGGAGTTTCTGGCGGTGCATCATAATCTGGCAGGCGGTTTTGCCGCGGTACCTGCAGGCGGAAATTTCCCGCTAGCACGGCGGTCCCATAGTGAGGGTAGGCTTAGATAGATATATTAGTTGCCATGGTCGTGGTCGGGCTGTTCAAAGTTTACAGCCTGTTGGTAATGTTGATTACGTTTCTTAGTCGCATTTGTTTACTAATCGCAGCAAACCTGCTTCAAAATAGACTATGATAGTTGCAATAAATATATTGTAAACTTCCTTTGTGTCTTCTTTCTGTTTATTATTGACGTGCATGAGTGAGAACGAAAGGTGATGATCTGTTTCCACCGTTCCCTTGGGGATTAGCGGTTCATGTTCTAGGTTTGCTGAAATCACCTGTTACTCTGGAAAAGTTAGGAGTTGAGGTGACGTACTGTGAACTAGTCTGATTTGGGCCTACAGGTACTGACATGGTAGAAAGACTCGGTCCCTACATTCTGACGTCCTGTTCTCCTAAGACACAGTTCCATTTCCATACAGAAACCCTGCGCACCCTATTATATCAAAAAATATATATAATATGCCAGTCCTGGAATTTTGCTATTAATGTAATCCATGTACCATGGGTGAGCCTTATGTCAAAATTTACCTCTAGTATGATATGGCCAGCATTTGTTCATGCTTGTCCCAAAGCAGCCACAGCTGTCATCCTTTATGCCTAGAATCACATTCAGCGTGCTAGTGCAACCATTTTGCCATGGGTGCACCATACCATGAATTTTGTCATGGATGTCCCATATAATAAGTTTTATCTCAAATATTTCAGGCTCCTGTCTGTTAATAATTGTCTCCAGAATGCCAACGCCAGTATTTCGCCAAGGCCAAAAGCATGCTCTCAAGAATAACACAACATTCTCACTCCTACTAATTTACCTTTACTAACTCACACTCATTCTCACCTACTCACTCCTACTCAACCATTCTCACTCACTTGCACTCATTTGTTCTCACTCTCTTGCACTCAATCTTACACTCACTGATATGTCTTACACTGATTAACTCACAGCTACTCACTCACATTGACTTGCACTCACTCTTGCCCTCACTCCATCAGTCCCACTCACCCTGTCTCACTTATACTCACTTACTGACAATCTAATTTAATGGCACTCCTACCACTGACTGACACTTTCACTCAAACACATGCTCACATACACACTTGCACACAAACATGCCCTCTCTCACATAAATACACTGTAATCCGCAAGTATGCATACAGCGTACATTTAAAACATTTTTTACTTACCTATTGCTCCAGTTTTTATTGCACTAAAAGTGAATGATAAACAATGATTTACTGTTAGCGTAATTAGAAAATGAGCTGTCTTCTTGGCACTGATTTTGACACCTCTAAGGCCAGGGTTCGCAAAGGCAGTGTCAGGGGTTGCAGTGAGCAATTTATTTTACCCAATGGACCCGACCACTGCTGGGTCCGAGGGAGAGGACTCGCCTAAGGGCCACGGGCCAACGTTCGTGTTCTCCCTATCAATATAACTTCCACCACAGAAACGAACGGGTCCCTATGTTTACTAACCCAGCCTCTTACGGGGGCCTTTACACACCTTATGATATATGTGTTCCTTCACCGAGGAAAAACTCTAGCTACTCTGTTCATCTGATATTTATGGACCCACACAATTGTGAGAGAAAATTTACAGGATGGCCTCACACACCATCCAGGTGTCAGGCTTCATCATCGGCCATCCCAAATTCGCCAAAGAATCCTCTAATGGCAAACGAGCCCATACTAGGGCTGTGGTTCAAGCATTAGCAGGAAACTGAGGAGAAAAAGAAAAGGCAAAGGGGTCCAATACTAAAAATCCCTACTGCCTACTGGTTACATTTTAGAACCTTTATTCCTTGGTTGGGGAGGGATGGTTAAAATGCAGATGGACAATAATAGCCCTGTTATGGTGCTAATTGTCCGATTATAAACAATCAGGTCTGTATAGTCAATTGGGTTGACATGTTTCAGCCCCCAAAAAGGCCCCTACAGCGGTCCCAGGCTTTCTTCAGGACCAAATTGAACCCTATATGTCCCTACAGTGCTTCCCTATTACATGTGTGCTTATATACATGCATACAATACCCGGTTGGCCCTTAGTCCACTCCGGGTCCTTCTGTGCCAAGAGGAAACTATCCTGTATAGCTAAATCATGTGCCTCATGGAGGGGTGGGGGAGTGAGTCCTGTAGTCACACCTTCGTCAAGGATCTCCCTCGCCGGATCACCTACACTGTATCACTATCCTCCTCCCGATGCTCTCTTTTGTGAGGCCCGTCCCCTTCTGTTGCTGCCCTGCCAACTCCACAGTCACTAGCCGAGTGACAGGGCTGCCAGTTACTGCTGTTGTCTGAGTTGCCCCCAACTCTTTCCTCCCCATTAGCGGCAACTCCGCCAGGTAGCTGTTGTCTGGGTTGCCTTCATACCTTCCTTGTCTCTTCATTAGCATCCGCAACCCCGCTAGGTATCTGTTCACTTACCCACATTCAACTGTGCACCTTCTTTGCGCCTCTTTTTCTATCTCTCACACTTTTTGCCTACCATTTGTCCAGGCCAATTGGTAGCCAAAGGGGGGGGGGTGGAGTCGTATCTCCATTCCTCCTGTCAGCTCCCTTCAACCCCTTCCTCTCCGATATGTCCCTTGACCCCCCGCAAATTCTTAGCCTTCTTATTCATTCTGTGCGTGGTACAGCCACTGCAGTCTACCACGCCTCCCATGATCGTTTTACCCCCCTTACACCCCATCAAAGTGACGTTCTTGCTGTTGCTTGGAACATCTTAGGGATTACCTTTACACCCACCACTGAAATACGCCTTTCCCTCTTATCTCTCACAGACTTACCTCCCTCAGCCACCGCTTCTTCCCACTCGCCGCTACGTCCAGACACCACTCGCCCGGATTTGCTTTGGCCTGACCACTCTTCTAATTCCTCTTCTCGCTCCGCACCATCCTTAAGTTCCTCTGTTTATTTTGTTAATTCTCCCATTGTCATTCCTATAGACGTGGAGTCTAATACTGACTCCGCACATTCCACTACATCCACTGAAGAGGCAACACTCCCTGATCTTACCACCCCTGCCTCTCCCACAGTATCAGCATCAGCCCCTAGCAGTGCTCTCCATCACCCACCGTCTCCTGGTAACGAGTCCCCATTCCTCGCGGCACTCCTGCAGGACTATTCAGTGGACCTGCAGGACCCTGCACCAGACATCCTTATTGTGCCTCCCCCTGCCTGCCCACCTCCGCACTTCCAGTCACTGTAGGGAATGTGTGACCCTTCCCCTGATAGCACAGCATCTCACATTTTTGTATATTTTGTCAATAATCACGTTGTAGGTCTTTCCACTGGTCACCCATCTTCCTTTATCCACGTTACACCCTTAGCAAGTACTGTCCTTCTCACTATATTTCAAGTTCTAGGGATTGATTATACCCATGCACAGCAGATAACGCTCTCACTAGTGTCATAAGGTTTCTGCACATACACAGAGCTATGCACAGGATAATGGGACCCCGGAATACAGTGGTTTGCCTACCATATACCGTAGCACCCAAAAACCCCAACCCAACTAGCTTAGCATCCCATTAGCACCCAAGTACTAATGTTTGGACAACCCAGAACACGGTATCTTTATCTCAGGACTCGCAGAAGCAAGAACACTCTTTCGTCACTCACTCGTACTTGTCCACAAGGTGCGTAGGAAGAGACACTGGATAGGTTAAAATGTTTATTCCAACTTACGTGCTCTAATGTACAGTACACGTGTCAGTACTAATAGCATAATGCATATGAATAATATAAGCAGCATGGTTACAATTCCATAGAATACAAACGGGGAAAGCATTTCATAACTCAGTGGATAAATGTCTAAATAACATTACCACCCTCCCCGTGCAGTAAGATAGTTTATTATAAAAATAGAAGACCTCTGGGCTTTGACTAGCGAACCCTCATACCTCGGTCTCTAGATGCAGAACTACATCAGCAGACAATCACAGCTCTTCTCCCTGGAAAGGATTCCTCCAAGTGTGTTAAGCGCCAGTAAAAACCCCAGTATTAAAGGCACACAAAGTTTCATGTCATTTGCGCCTACTGTTATGTCTGGGTGCGCGAGACTGGCCATATCAGGAAGAACCGAAATACATTGTTATGCGACCTTGTACATGTTGTGCAGTCTGAGCCCAAATCGAACAAGAGAAAAGGTGAAAGACAGAAAGTGCAGACAGCGCAAAAGAACTTGGCAAGAGCAAAGGGCGAGGGAGCCCTGGCTCAGTGTAACGTGCGCAAAGAAAAGCAGCATGGCAGCTAGTCCTAGGCCAACATAACAAGGCAGGCAACAAACCACAAGACACCCTCCCTGGCCAGTCCGGCGTCCAAGACAGAGGGCAAACAAACAACAACAAAAAAAATATCCAGTAGAGCACAGGGAGCGCCCAAACGGCGAAAAACAAGTCAATCCATGAAAGTGTAAGTGCAGAAAAAAGCCATACCCTCCAAAAGGGCATCATTGGAATCATCAAAAAACATAGATGCCATCCAATCCATGAGATCAAAAGAGCAGGAATGCTCCTCAGCAGAGGGAGCATCCAAAAGCAATGCGGGACAACTTGCGTGATAAACGAAACAGCTTTGTTGTAGGAGATCCTGGGCAGCCGCCCAGATATCCCATTGCGCCAATATCCCCAGTGCAGCCGCACGCGCCATACAGCCGGCAACGGAACAGTCCTGCTCATGGGCCTCTAAGGGACCCATCAACTGAACAAAATCCGGAACAGACAATGACGAATTGGAGAGGCAATAATCCAAGGTCCAGGTGAAAGGACAGCGGATGCAAGTCATTACAGGTTGCACGCAAGTGAAATACGCAAAGCGAAAGGAAAGAGTATATGACACACTCAGTGTCGCCAATGGCAAGACACCAAAACCAGCCAAAAGGCGCTCACGAAGCAGCTGGAGGCGTTCTGGATCGAGCAGGTCCCATCGGGGAGCAGCCATTGCGCATAAAACAAATTAATAACAGGACACCAGCCGCCAAGGCGATGATCAACGGGAAACCGCCAAAGACGCTGGAAAAAATAGAATGAATAAACGCAGGGATGACACCAAAAATAGTTTGGAAGGAGGACACCAAACCAGACCCCACGACTTTAAAAAAGTGTACCAGACCTTCTGTGTTAGATGCGTTAAAAATACGATGAATTAACTCCCCAAAATGTTGGGGGAGATTAGTGTTCAAAAGGGCCTGTATTTCACTGTGGGTACTCGCCACCTGGAGAATGAATGTCTCCCGGGCGGACGTGAGCATAACTTCCTCGTTCAATAATAGTGCCTTTATTCTGCTCAGTCTATTGAAATCTGCCTCCATGGTAGGGATGGAAGGCCAAATAGAGATATCAACCTTGCCATGAGGGGGAGGAAAAAGCACATTTTTGCAGCAGACAACCCTGTGCGAAACTGTTACAATGTAAGGAATGCCAGCCTGCAGGCCACAACAGTTTTCGTTATTTAAAAGTAAATAACTACCATTGGAAAGGAGAGTGAAAGTAGGAGAAATAACAGGAGCAGGAATACCTTTCAGCACACAAGCAAGATTAGGAGCGGAAACGCTACATGAGCCATGCAATTTAATGTGTTTACAAATAAGCGAATGACCCATAGTCGAGTCGCAGTACTCCCCGTGAGAAAGACTTCCTTGCCGTCCCGAAGGCATTTATACATGAAAGGCAAGGACCAGAGTTCATGCAGGAAAGCACTGCCCAAGGGCCGGTAACGGCCCACAGGATAATGTTTCATGCACGAGTCAAATTCAAACAAGGAAAAAGGTAAAGCGATAACCCCATGAACTAGCCACACAGCAGAATCGAGTTCTGCAACAGAGAACGGCAAAGGATCCATCTTTTCGATATGTAATAGAGTGTAAGTTGCATCTTTCATGGACATAAATTGCTGTTTGTCAGTTAAGTTAAAAGGTAGAAACAAGGCAGAGGTGTTCAAAAAATGCCAAGGAACTTTACCTAACTTGAGCGTTTGCAAAGTCCATGCAAACTGCATAACTGAACACAATTGATTCTGACCATGATATAACACAGAAACATCATCTTGTACAATATCAACAACAGAGGACACAATATTCTCTAAAGTATAAATGCGAGAAGACAGGGTATTAATACTATTGTCAACAACAGCAAGCACCTTTTCCAAATTTGCTTGATCTATTTCCCGAAGACGGGAAGCAGCTTCCATTTGTGATAGCTTCCAGAGTTCATTATATGTCTCATAAATGAATCTTTTAGGTCGGGGACCACGAGGTCCCAAAACAAAGTCGGACAGATCAATATTGCCTGAAAGGAGGGACAAATGTTGTTTAACAGAATCAAGGGACGAATGTTGCAGCCATTGTTTGCATAATTTACCAACAGAATATGTAGTGACAGTACGGGAAGCAGTAAATCTCGGATCAGGCCTATCCTGTGTGTAGCTAGTACCTGAGTCGTGAAAACGCATTTGACATGCATTAGATGATATAGGCCATACCAACCAAGGTAACTGATCCAGTTCGGAAACATTAAATGAATTATTCTGTAATAGAGCCTGTAGGGTCGTCAGGGACAGGTTAAAACGTGAGCTATCATTGGGAAAACTCGACAGGGATGGAATTGAGGGCGAGTTTAATTGTTTAGTGGTAGCTAAGCCCCAACACGTAGTTTGATAGATGGAAGCATTTAGGAACATAATTTGGGTAGGGATGAGACAAGCACGATGCAACGCCTCGGTTCCCTGTACCTGCCATGACTTGGAGCCCCAAATAGATTTCAAATCTATTGTATCCTCCCAGTACTCATAACCACCCACAGCTAGGGCACTTAAAAAGGAACCCGAATAAAGCAATTTGGTGTGTGTCAACATAATTTTCTGAGTTGATGTCGTATTAAGTCTAAAATAATAGGATGCAGGGTTCGACCGATTAAAATCAGTAAAATAGGTAAACTTATTTCGAAGAGTTTGTGAGCTACCTGGCAAGGGGTTTGGACAATGTTCCCATTGGGTGTAATTAACAGAACTACGCAGGGCACTTGGCTTATGGAGAAAATGATTACCCCAATGTTGGTAACAATACAAATCGGCATAATTCGCAGAATTCATATATAAATCTTCAGCATTAAAAGATGCATAATATTTTAAATCGGCAAACAATGCTTCAACGGCATGCACATCCCAATCATCAGAATGAATATTATTTTGTACTACATCACCCATTGAAACACGAAGGACATTAGGTACATTAATAATTTCCGTCGGACCATGGATTTGATAGTTCACTGCATCCCATACGATGCCATCAGCAACTGGAAAAGCTGAAATGTTCACAAATGTGTGGTCACGCTTCATGATGTGAGACGAGGAATGAGGAGCCAAAGTTCCAGAAACATAGTCTACAGCAGAGCGTTCAGGTAAATAGTGACCATTGATTAGTAGAAAAAACACTGTGACAAAGCCAATGGACATGAACAGAAAAATCAAGAAAAGTACCAACCAGAGGTATGTCCAGGGTGGAATCAAAAAATTGTCTCTAAACCAGGATACAAAAAGACTGAACTTGGATGGGACTTTTGAAGATGTGGAATCCGAATCAAAGGAATAACGAGTCGGGCTCAGTGGTGTTATTGGTTGATGTGCCACCGATTCAGATGCAGGATAAGTATACTCGTCCTCGTCGATATTGGTGGATAGTTGGAGATCAATTGTAGTTTCAGGCAAATCAACCATCTCAATTACAGCATCAGCGACCGTTCGTGTAGATGGGTCACGAACATATGTCCGATAAATGGCAGGACAAGAGACCGCTGGTGTGACACTATTCAGGATCGGCCAGGCGCTGTAGCTTGACATTTTCCACTGAGATGTATCTGTTCTCCTTGCGACCAGGAAGCGGTGGTAAAATGACTGTACGTGTTCCCTTCAAGCCCAGAACTGGAACCGGTGCACGAAAAGAGGGGCCGAATTCTTTTTGTTTTCAACCTTCTCTCGAACCAGTTCGCCAACCTTTGGAAGCCAGCCGGCTACCGGAATCTGCAACGCAGGATCTGTGGCTGAAGGCAAATGTGTAGTTGCAAGTTTGTCTCGGGCTTCTTGTAAGTCCTGTAACATAGCAGAATGGTTATCTACATCAAACTTGGCGGATTGCGCCGCGATGTCTGGACCCTCAAGGTCAGGCACAAACATTCTTATGCCAAAGAGCATTTCGTATGGGGTCCGCCCACCCAGAGGTCTTCTAGGGAGATTATTAAGTGCACGTTGAACGGTATACAAGTGGGCCAGCCAGTTCCTGCCAGTACCTATAACTCTAGCTGTTAAGGATTGCTTTAAGTCACGGTTCATTCGTTCAACGATAGAGTTGCCCTCAGGCCTATACGGAGACGAAAATTTCACCCGCACCCCAAGCGAAGCCATTGCGTCCTTGTAAGCCCTAGAGGCAAACGCTGGACCTTGGTCCGAATGGAAGGTGCCGCATGCGAAAATTCCCACAAAGACACGCAAATCCCTGATTACATTTCGAGCGTCAGCACTACGTTGTGGCCAGACCCAGAGGAACCGTGTGCACGAGTCCACTGCTACTAAGATGTATTTATAGGCAGTGTCTGATGAGAATGGACCGCAGTGATCCAAGTAAACACACCCAAAGGGTCTGTTAGCAATGCAGAGCGGGGTCTGTGGTGGGCGTGTTACCGTGGAAGGCTTAATCTGTTGACAAACATCGCAAGAAAGCACAAAAGCACGGGTGTCTTTATACAATCCACGCCACCAATAACGCTGCTGCAAGATGGAAACGGTAGCTGACACACCTGCATGAGCCGAAGCCATGCCTTCGTGTGCAGCTGATATCAAGGCACTCCTGCGGTCCGCGTTGGGGATCAGCCGATCTCCAACGTCAGGTATTGTTACATAAGGAACCTGATCGGGACTTAATTTGTAAGAATACTTGGAAGGGAAACCTGTAGGGTAATTATCACCTTCCTTGGTTGCAGCAATAGCTGCTAGAATAACAGAGTCTATTTTAGACATGGACCTGGTAACCGCTGCTACTGAACACGTGACTACTGCTGAACGGGCAGCTTCATCTGCCAGATCGTTACCAATAGCGTGTGCGCCCACCCGCTGATGGCCTAAGGTGTGAACCACCTGTGTGAGGGGCAGACGTTGTTGTAATTCTGCCACTCGAACCCAAAGCATTTTATGCTTAATTGTGCTCCCTTTGCGTCCTTGTAGTCATTTTTTGACCAGAAAAACAGATTGTCATTGTAAGATTGTACACAGTAGAAGGAATCACATACAATAAGAGTGGTCTCATCCTGAGAAGCGAACTCAAGTGCAAGTAGCAATGCATGCAGCTCGGCCAATTGTGCGGTACTATCTCCAAGTGTGCGAGTATGCACTGCAGAGGATTTGAACTTTCCATCTACAAAGGAACCCGCAACAATAGCACATGCAGCTGAATAAGCGTGCTTGGACACAGTGGCCGGTTGCGCCGAACCATCGGTGTAGATCACACATTTGTAATCCTCAAGCGGTAGTAAAAACAAAGGAGGAGGATGAACAAATTCATACTGCAAAAACTCCTGAGTCTGAAGAGAAGAATCAAAAACAAAAGTGACGTCCGAAGACGTCAAGGATGTAGCCCATTGTATCCAACGGGGATGCATTGCTTTTGAGTTCGGTACACTTGCCTTTGTTACTGCCTCTAGGGCAGGACAGGGTGTTACCACCAGAATTCGCTTTCCCTGTGCCAGTGCGCATTCTTTTAGAATCGCCATTTGCACTGCAGTTAGAACTTTTTCGACAGATGTAAAGCGCAATTCAGCGGAAGTGTACAGATGTGACTTGTATGCGATGGGTACTGTATCACCTTCATTAAAGGTTAAGTATGTGAATCCCACCGCCCCGGAATTATTCTAATCACCAGGTTTGTGTGGTTATCACGAGTCAAAAGATATTTAGACTCCAATAGGTCTGTCTGCAAAGACTGCAGAATTGAGGTATGCTCAGGCAGCCAGCAAGACCTTGAATAAGTAGGTTGTATCAAAGCATACAAAGGCTTGATACGCTGGGCATATTCGGGAATGTAAGTACGCCCGAAATTCAGGAAACCCAGCAAAGACTGAAGTTTCTTCAGAGTATTTGGGGGCACAAATGTGCACATTTTTCCAGGAAATGGGGGCTAAGCCCTTACCTTCGTTGTTGAGCTCATAGCCCAAGAACAGAACGGTAAATTCAGCAATGTGTGACTTAGCAAAGTTAAATTTGTAACCCTGCTCCGCAAATTCAAGAATAATGCGGTCCACACGGGACAGATGCTGATATAACTCGTCGTCTGTCAGATAGATGTCATCTACGTACGAACATGCGTCTTGATCAATGTCATTTAACAAAGAAACAACACGGGCGGCGAATATACCCGGACTATTTTTGTAGCCCATGGGTAAACGCCGGAACTGGAATAATTTACCACCGGAAGTGAATGCGGTCCATTGACCACTCTCCGGGGCTAGGTTGTGCGTGTAGAAACCGTTTGAAAGGTCAAGTGTCGTTTTATATTTTTTACGAACAAGACTGTCTACAAGCGCAGAACTATGTGTATTCTGCACCGCAAAGTTCCGACAATGAGTATTTAAATGCCGGTAATCCAAAACTAAGCGGTACGATCCATCGGGTTTAGAAACCACGAAAAGGGGATTGTTCATAGGTGATACGCATGGTTCGATTACTCCCTGATATTCCAACTGTGTCAGAATTTCGGAGACGGGGCCTTTTGCCTGCCGTTTGATGGGATATTGGGGTTGTGGCTGCGGTAGTGACCGCAAAGGTATTGCATGAGGAGGTGATTCTTCATCCCATCCCACATGGTTGCGGTATAACGCTGGTGCCAGGTACACAGCCCACTCAGCTGCAAGTGCTTCAGCTTTGTCTTTTGGGACATGCCTTGAAAAGCTTGGAAGGATTACCTCCTCTCTTTTATGTGCAGCTAAAACGAATGGGGGTGGCCAATCCACCTCTGCTAACAAAATGTCATATGAAGAGGTTAGATTTTCCCAAAAAATCCCTTTTATTTCACGCGGTATGTCACCTTCAATTTGTATGACTATGTTGTAAAGTCTGTCAGGGGGTGCCACTCTCGTGTCAGCTGTCTCTACAGTAACGAATGTTTCAGTTGCTGTCGCCTCCATATGAGGACGTAGCGCCTCCCGCACTATGGTAACTTCCGCGGCGCTGTCTAGGAGGGTCACTGCCCACGTCCAATTCTGGAGTCTCGTTCTCACGGTCTGTGGCATATTTCGCTGTTACAGCGGCAACTTTTTTCTTTTTGAAATTGCGGTCGAGGAAGGTGAAAGTCTTCTGCTTTCCCTCTGACTTGTTGTCGAGGTTGGTCTCGCTCCTGGGGAGCCTCTCGGCCCCTTCCTCTATCTTGCCGTCCTCCTCCACCAGCCTGTGACGACGTCTGGGCCTGTGAAGAACGAGGAGAACGGGTATCAGAGCTCTGAAACCTTTCTGGTGATTTAATTCTCGACCTATCACGTAAATCATAAGTACGTTCAGAAGAAACCGAAACTGGGGAAGCGCCTCTCGACCCCGGCTTCTTTTGTTGCTTACCCTGTTTTTTCTGTCTCCAACTCTTTTTAGTGAAGACTGGCCTATCATCTTTCTCAGATGTACTTTTTGTTTGTGTAACCTGTGTTTGCGATTGCACAAGTACTACTCAAGCGTCTCGCAGATAAGCAGCCCCACGGTGGTCGCGCCATGTCATAAGGGTTCTGCACATACACAGAGCTATGCACAGGATAATGGGACCCCGGAATACAGTGGTTTGCCTACCATATACCGTAGCACCCAAAAACCCCAACCCAACTAGCTTAGCATCCCATTAGCACCCAAGTACTAATGTTTGGACAACCCAGAACACGGTATCTTTATCTCAGGACTCGCAGAAGCAAGAACACTCTTTCGTCACTCACTCGTACTTGTCCACAAGGTGCGTAGGAAGAGACACTGGATAGGTTAAAATGTTTATTCCAACTTACGTGCTCTAATGTACAGTACACGTGTCAGTACTAATAGCATAATGCATATGAATAATATAAGCAGCATGGTTACAATTCCATAGAATACAAACGGGGAAAGCATTTCATAACTCAGTGGATAAATGTCTAAATAACATTACCACCCTCCCCGTGCAGTAAGATAGTTTATTATAAAAATAGAAGACCTCTGGGCTTTGACTAGCGAACCCTCATACCTCGGTCTCTAGATGCAGAACTACATCAGCAGACAATCACAGCTCTTCTCCCTGGAAAGGATTCCTCCAAGTGTGTTAAGCGCCAGTAAAAACCCCAGTATTAAAGGCACACAAAGTTTCATGTCATTTGCGCCTACTGTTATGTCTGGGTGCGCGAGACTGGCCATATCAGGAAGAACCGAAATACATTGTTATGCGACCTTGTACATGTTGTGCAGTCTGAGCCCAAATCGAACAAGAGAAAAGGTGAAAGACAGAAAGTGCAGACAGCGCAAAAGAACTTGGCAAGAGCAAAGGGCGAGGGAGCCCTGGCTCAGTGTAACGTGCGCAAAGAAAAGCAGCATGGCAGCTAGTCCTAGGCCAACATAACAAGGCAGGCAACAAACCACAAGACACTAGCACCATCCTTTCCGCACCCCATTGCCACCAAAGTCAAAGAACCAAAACCTTGCAAGCACTGACATTTCAGGGAACACTCTTGTCCCTCATTATTACTGGTCCTCATGAACAGAATTATAGGTACCTCTGTTCATAAAACACCGGATTGCATTTACATACGCATCCGCTTGATATCCCCAGGCTTAGAGATACCCACCACATTAACCACATCCTATCCACGCAACCCGCTACAAAGCAAGATCATTGCTGCGCTCTCTCGTAACCAGCTCCAATTCCCTGACTTCTCCCCTGACGGAATATACACCGGACCACAGGAACTGGAATTAAGAGAAACAATATACCATATTGTTATTAATGCAATAGGAGAAGAGCTAGTTAAAGACGTCCTTCTCACTACTCCTAATACCCAACCCTCTCCTAATACCTAACTACATCTCTTTCTAAATTAGCGACATTCATCCTGAAAATGCAGCGCTTTTAGAATAGTCTTTCATGAGTAGCATACTGAGCTCTACAGTCTATAAAACATCCACTCACTTTCACATATTTTTCATCATACGTCCCCCGGGTTCCCCACTCACTGCATTATTACAAAGCACTTGGCCAAGGCACCCACTCCAGAGCTACATTGCTGAGGCCTGCTTTGACGGCCAGCTTCGCTTCCCTCTTTACACCCGTGCCCAAGAGCGCGAATTACAGGACGGTGTATACGATATTGTCATTCAGGCTGTAGCACAAGAGCTCATCAGAGATATTGACCCTAGCACCTGAAAAACGCAATTACACGTAGCACGCACCTCTCAAAATCAACACCTTCTCCAATCCAGACCTAGCCTACAGCGCCCTACCTTAAACATACCAACATGGCCGCTCCACTGCAACATGTTTTAAAAACGTTCGGAGGGCAAGAACAACGTATCTTAAAACACTGTAGGTAGCTGCATAAATGTACCTCAAAAATGAGCCATCCCTGGCCGTCAGAAGGAGTTTTGATCCAATCATACTAGAGCATGCCACCACCTTCCTAGACACTAAGTACTCTGGCACTAAGTTACAGAAGAGAAAGGCTACTTTAGATCTCTGGCGCATTTTCAAAGATAAGTCTCAAACACACTCTGACTTGACACACCCAGCCCTACCCAATGCTCCCCCGCCTCCTCCGCCATACCACTTCAGCGGTATGTATACCGAACGCACTCACAAGGAACAACCAGATTTACCAGTTACCACTAATAATCGTCCGGCTGCTGGTTCCCAACCATTACCAAGCGGTGCATCTCCCTCACCACACCCAAGTACAGACGCAGATACCACACAAACGGATGAATTCCAGACTTCCCACACATCACCCAGTCACCCGTATCACCGCATGGACGGATCACAGACCCCACCCTTGCCCCGCGGTGATGTGTACCCGCACCTGACAGAACTTCACAACACACATATGCCTGTCACCCACGGTACAGTAATGGAGACAGCAGTACCAGGTCTCCCAGGCCTTATAGATGCACAACTATCACTGAAATTTACACCAACTGTGAATACTGCACAACCACGCCCAAGTGAAGAGGATGAGGAAGACTCTGACTCTGCCTCTCAAGCATCATCTCGCCACTCACGAACATCAAGCAATGCCTTCCGTGACACCGGCACTAAACAAGCCGCTGCCACCAACCCCTTCCTTGACACCGGCACGCAACTGTTCCCAAATTCGTGCATCCAACCCCAAACTAGCCTGCATTTCACTCCCACTGCACCCTTGGGTGAGGGACCAGGATCTGGCCTTATGACACCTCAGCAGCAGCTCATTGAGTTGCACGACCAACCATTGCGATGTGTCACTGAGGGACAGCCCATCCCCCTAACAGATCACCCCACCCCATACCAAAACTGGAGAACAAAGGTAGATTTGAGCAAAAGCCTGAGCCTGGAAAGCATCTCACCACAGCACCTTGAAAAAGAACTCTCATACATGCATCAGCCGCCCAGCCACAGCGAACAAATGCACAAACTAAGACGCATGTCAAACAAATTAGAAGACATGCAGAAATCATTTTCAGATCTGTTCACCAAGGTCATCACTTCAGCACCACCACATCCACCCTCACTGCACCAGCTCATGCAGGACCACCCACAGATAAGTACCCAGAGGAATGGGGAAGGGAGGACACAATACTCCCATGGTGAGCACCCCCACCAGGATGGAGGTGCTGCATCAGGGATAACACAAACAGTCACCAACACACACCAAGCCTACCAATCACCAACAGCATTAGGGTCTGAAAGGACACCACCACTGGTACGAGAAGGTCACAATCCCTTATTTGGTGAGCCCCCATTATTTTGTGAACAATCACAGGAAAAAGACCCAGTGGTAAGAAGGAAGGTTAGGCTCACGGAAGCGCAAAAGCTCAAGATCTTGGGGACACATGGGCGCCCAGACGACATACTATATGACGTCTCAGGCTCTGCTTCCTTGCGTACCATTAGAAGGAAAAATCGCTACAACATGTGTCTTAGTAGACCATGCGCACCACAAACTAGCAATGATCTCACTCCCAATGAGATAGTGACATTAGGGGAAAGCTCAGACTATGCAGTCAACCCCTTCTCAGACGACTTGGCAGGCTGGTCAGAGCCCTTAGCACCGCAAATGCTCCCCTGGCCAAGAGACGGCTCTTTTGAGCCTCAGTACATGGCAACAGCAGTTGAATGTATTCTAAAGGATTAGGAGTTGAGGATTGGGACTATGACTACATGAGGGAGAGCCTAAAGGTCTGGCAAAAATATGCCCGCCAGCATGACTCTACAGGACCTACAGTGCCACGCACAGGGGTCACACGCCAGATGCCACTGCTCTACAAAAATGTCACTGATCCCCCATCTATATCCCGTGGTCTACACTAGACAAAGAAAATCTCAAAAAACACCTCCCACCCCTCACTGAGGGTACGGGAAAATGGATTGCGGTTTTTGAAAACTACACCACAGGTCAATCAATCAATCAATCAATCAATCACGGCATTTATAGAGCGCGCTACTCACCCGGGAGGGTCTCAAGGCGCTGGGGGAGGGGGTAAGTTACTGCTCGAACAGCCAGGTCTTGAGCTGCTTCCTGAAGGAGAGATGGTCCTGGGTTCGCCGAAGGTGAGTGGGGAGGGAGTTCCAGGTCTTGGCTGCCAGGTAGGAGAAGGATCTTCCTCCGGCGGTGGTTCTGCGGATGCGTGGTACGGTTGCGAGGGCGTGGCTGGTTGATCATAGCTGGCGGGTGGGCGTGTAGAAGGTCATGCGGTCGTTGAGGTACTTTGGGCCCAGGTCGTGGAGGGCCTTGTGTGCGTGGGTGAGGAGTCTGAACGTGATTCTCTTGCTGACGGGGAGCCAGTGCAGGTCTTTCAGGTGTCCGGTGATGTGGCTGTGTCGGGGATGTCCAGGATGAGTCGTGCGGAGGCGTTCTGGATGCGCTGGAGTCTTTTTGAAGTTTGGCTGTGGTTCCGGCGTAGAGGGTGTTCCCATAGTCCAGTCGGCTGGTGACGAGTGCCTGGGTGACGGTCTTCCTGGTTTCAGTGGGGATCCATCTGAAGATCTTGCGGAGCATGCGCAGGAGTGTTGAAGCACGAGGATGAGACGGCGTTGACTTGTCTGGTCATCGACAGGGAGGAGTCCAGGATGAAGCCCAGGTTGCGTGCGTGGTCCGTTGGCTTGGGCGTGGTGCCCAGGGCCGGGGGCCACCAGGAGTCGTCCCAGGCGGAGGGTGATGAGCCCAGGATGAGGACTTCCGTCTTGTCTGAGTTTAGTTTAAGGCGGCTGTTCCTCATCCAGTCGGCGACGTCTCTCATCCCGTCGTGTAGGTTGGCTCTGGCGGTGGTGGGGTCGTTGGTGAGGGAGAGGATCAGCTGGGTGTCGTCGGCGTAGGAGATGATGTTGAGGTTGTGTTGGCGTGCGATGGCTGCGAGGGGGCTCATGTAGACGTTGAAGAGGGTTGGACTGAGTGAAGATCCTTGTGGAACGCCGCAGATGACTTCGGTGGCCTCGGATCTGAACGGGGGAGGCGGACTCTCTGGGTTCTTCCGGCGAGGAACGAGATGATCCATTCCAGTGCTTTCTCTCGGATTCCGATGTTGCTGAGGCGCTTCACTAGGGTGCGGTGGCAGACGGTGTCGAACGCCACGGAGAGGTCCAAGAGGATGAGGGCTGCTGTTTCCCCGTTGTCGGTTAGGGTTCTGATGTCGTCGGTGGCTGCGATAAGGGCGGTCTCGGTGCTGTGGTTGGCCCGAAACCCGGACTGCGAGGGTCGAGGGATCCATTTGTCTCGAGGAAGGCGGCAAGCTGTCCGTTGACGGTCTTCTCGATGACTTTGGCCGGAAACGGAAGGAGCGAGATGGGACGGTAGTTCTTGAGGTCGGTGGGGTCCGCCGTTGGTTTCTTCAGGAGGGCGGTAAGCTCGGCGTGCTTCCAGCTCTCCGGGAAGGTGGCAGTGTGGAAGGAGGAGTTGATGATGTCCCGGAGATGGGGTGCGATGGTGGCGTCGGCTTTGTTGAAGACGTGGTGTGGGCAGGGGTCGGTTGGTGATCCGGAGTGGATGGAGTTCATCGTGCGGGTGGTGTCTTCGGTGCTGATCGGGGTCCAGTTGCAGAGGGTGGTGGTGGCGGGCGTAGGTTCGGCGGTAGGGTGCGTGGTTTGTGCGTCGAAGCTGTTATGTATGTCGGTGATCTTGCGGTGGAAGAACGTGGCGAGTGAGTTGCAGAGGTCTTGTGAGGGGGTGATGTCGTTGTTTCCGGCGCTGGGGTTGGAGAACTCTTTGACGATGCTGAAAAGTTCCTTGCTGTCGTGGGCGTTGTTGTCCAGTCGTTCTTTGAGTGCCGACTTCTTGGTGGCACGGATCAGCTGGTGGTGTTTGCGGGTGGCGTGCTTGAGGGCGGTCCTGTTGTCTGTGGTCTGGTCGAGTCGCCAGGTTCTCTCGAGAGTGCGGCAGTTCTTCTTGGATTCCTTGAGTTCGTTGGTGAACCAAGGGGTTTTCTTGCTTCCGGGTCTGCTGGGAGGGTTTTTAGTGGTGCGAGGTCGTCGGCGCAGGCGGTCAGCCACTTGGCGAGGTTGCTGGCTGCTTCGTTTGGGTCCGTTGTGTTGGTGGGTGTGTTCTGGCTGAGGGAGGCGGTGAGCTGCTCGGCGGTGATCTTGCTCCAGCTCCGGCGGGGAGCCTGTTGCGGGTGGTGGTGGGTCGCAGTCTTTCTGAAGCTGAAGTGGACGCAGCTGTGGTCGGTCCAGTGTAGTCCGGTGGCGTGGCTGAAGGAGATGTGCTTGCTGGAAGAGAAGACGGGGTCAAGCGTGTGGCCGGCGTAGTGGGTGGGCGTGTTCACCAGTTGCTTGAGTCCGAGGTTGGCGAGGTTGTCCAGCAGGGCGGTGGTGTTTCTGTCGTTGTTGTTCTCCAGGTGGAAGTTGAGGTCCCCTAGGAGGATGTAGTCGGCTGAGGGCATGGCGTGCGGGCTGATGAAGTCTGCGATGTCTTCGCTGAATAGTGTGCGTGGTCCCGGGGGTCTGTAGATGAGGGTGCCTCGGAGGGTGGTCTTGGGGTCAGTGTGTATCTGGAAGTGTAGGTGTTTGGCGGCGGTGAAGGTCTCGTCGGAGTTAGTCGAGATGCGGATGGTGTTCTTGTGTATGATGGCGATGCCTCCTCCCGTCTGGTCAGGTAACAACATAGCTATTGGAGACGTGAAAAGCCTGCTGATCTCCCTCATCGGAGAAGACGCAGAAGATCTCTTCACACGTGTCCATGCCAATCTTACAAAAACAAACACCAAACATGATGGTGTTTCCTTTAATGAGATTAGAACACTAGCATGGGCTGAGTTGCGTAGAAAATTCCCTGATGTTCCCGATATTGGGGCTCTGTTGTCACAGACCATGCAACCAAATGAAGACCCTGCCAACTAACTTTCCAGAATGAAAGAAAAATGGCATCAGGAGTTAGGGCAACGATGGGATGCAACAGGAGGGTATGGAAGACTATTTTACCACACAATAAAAAAAGGGTCTGCCAACTGAAGTGCAGGAAAAATTAAATGGCATAGTAGCAATGGAATGTAAGCCATAGCCTGAGATACAAGACCACATCATACATTACTGCAAGAAGAGGCAGGAACAGGAAAGGACTAGACAGTTGGCCATAGAGAATGCCGCTGCCAAATTGGTACAGCAGAAACTTAATAAGAAAAAGGACAATACAGACACAGTCATGTTTGCAGCACCGGTCACTCAGATGACAGCAGTAACATCCTTCCCCCAGGCTGCCATGAACGCTCTTGCAGGCAGCGCCCAACCTGCCCCACAACAGGTTCAAGCACAACCTGCAGTACAATACATACAAGCCCAACCCCAGCCTACCATACAGTATGTCCAGCCACAACAACAGCCAATTTTACAATACATGCCAGCACCACCCGCTTACAGTACCAACATACAGCCCTACTACAATAACAGACAAAATATGAACAGGAACACAGGTGTACAAGGAAGAGGGCGAGGGATGGGACAGCAGAGGTTTCCACAACAGCCAGGACTAGGGATCCCACCGCTCATCTGCTACTATTGTCAGAAACAGGACCACATACAAAGAGATTGCCACAGTAAAATGCGTGATATGGGTCAGCAATACATGGGTCCCGGTTACAAAGCACCAGCACCACTCCAACAACAGCAGCGCACGCAACAACACCTTCAACAGCCCCAAATACTGTACTCTTATGCCCAACCAGCACAGCAACAACAATTGCAGCTCCAAGCACCCATAATGGCCCAAGTTCAGCCATCTGTCCAAGTTCAGCCATCGGCCCAACAGGTGCAGGTTCCAATGCAACAGCCCCAGCAAGTACCTGCTTATCAAGTGGTCCCCCAAACTCAAAACAATGTACCCCTAGGAGGAACGATTGTTGCCTCCAACAACCCCTTTATCCAGGGCACCATCCAGCAATATCAGACTGGAGGATACACTGGCTAGGACAGCCCACAGACAACTCTTGTGTGGCCAATTTTGTCATGCACTAGCGATACTGAAGAGGACCCTATTGCAAGTGTTATGATAAATAACAAAACATATAACTTTCTTGTTGACACAGGTGCCACATACTCCTGCATTACAGGTGGCCCTCTGCCCATTTCTGACCAAACAGCGGACACACAAGGATTTTCTGGGGCAATAGCAAGGGTCCCCTTCACCAAGCCAGTATCAATTGAGATAGGAGGCCATGTAGTGGAACAGCCATTGCTCTATTCACCCAGGTCCCCAGTCAATCTCTTAGGACGTGACCTCATGGCCAAACTAAACATGACTATCCACTTTGATGAGAACGGAACTATGATTTGCTCCATAACAGGTACCCCACTAACTAGTATAATGGCAGTCACTGCACATTCTTCCTTAAACAGCCAGGTTAGAGCACGTCCAGTGGATGAGCACGCCTTCTCTGCAGCTGTCCACACTATTGTCGCCACCACTCCCGAATTGCAAGGCCGCACTGTTCAGTTACCGAAAGAGTTTCTTTTCAGACCCCAAGCATCAGGCTCACAGACATTAGACAAACACGTGACCCTTGACATATGCGCCCTTGAGATAACTCCCACCTACGGCGCATTCCTGGCATGCGATGACAATGCTCATACTTGGGCTTGTGTCATTTTCATTGAACCTAAAGGGTTAGTCAGAGACATTTCAGATGCCCAGTTATTTGGATCCCCTGAAGATTACTACAAAACAGAGATTATCTATCAAAACAATGTGCCCATCTCAGTAACAGTGGAAATTAGAACACCAACTGTCACCCCCAGCTATGACTCTGTCCGAGAGGCAGATTTGGCTCAAGTACCAGCACATCTTTGGACAACAGGCCCAAACGATGTAGGCCTTATCAGCTCTGCCACGCCATTTAAGATAACTCTCAAACAAGGCGCTATCCTGCCAAGAATAAAACAGTATCCCTTGTCCAAGGCAGCAGAGGAGGGTATTGCCCCTACCATACAAGCATTGCTGGATCAAGGAGTAATATATCCTTGTATCTCTCCCTGCAATACGGCCCTTTTTCCTGTCCGCAAGGGGAAGACAAATCAATGGCGCCTAGTTCATGATCTTCGCGCCGTTAACAACATAGTTGTACCTGAGTTCCCCATCGTCCCAGACCCCTCTGTAATCCTCACGAACGTCCCCCCCAATGCACAGTACTTTTCTGTCATCGACCTGAAAAATGCTTTTTTCAGCGTTCCCCTGCACCCAGACAGCCAGTACCTATTGGCCTTTACGTTCCGAAATGTGCAAATGACATACAGAAGACTGGCTCAGGGGTACTGTGAGTCCCCTAGCGTCTTTAACAGAGTTGTCAAGACAGACTTGTCCAATTTTCAATGTGATAGCACCCTACTGCAATATGTCGATTTGCAGCCCCACAGAACAACAATGCAGGAAAGACACCATCTTCTTACTGACAACTCTAGCACAAAGAGGATACAAAGTTGACAAACAAAAGCTACAATATTGTCAAAAAGAGGTACACTATCTAGGTCAGCTGTTGTCGGCGTCAGGCAGACGAGTCACTCCAGATCGAGTTGAGGCAATAAAAGGCACTTCTGAACCCCAAACAGTTAAAGACATGCAAAAATTCCTCGGCCTGGTGAACTATGTTCGTCAGTGGATCTTTGATTTCGCAACAATAACTGCCCCACTGCTGAAAGCAGTAAAAATGGGCAAGGACAGACACAACAAAATAGAATGGACACCTGAAATGAGAACAGCCTACACCCAGCTCAAAGATGAGATAACAAATGCACCAGTGTTAGGATCACCTGATTACACAAAAGAATTCTACCTATTCACCCACTGTGATGGTCTAGTCATGACTGCAGTACTAACCCAGAAATACCCCATGGGCCATAAGCCCATTGCCTACTTCAGCGGCATGCTGGACGCTGTCATGAAAGGTCATTACCCCTGCGAGCAAGCCCTTGCTGCCGCAGCGTTTGCTGTTGAGAAAAGCACCCCCATTGTAATGGGTTCCACACTGACTATGTACACCGAACATGCCGTCTTTGCAATAATACAAAAAGCCAAGACAACCTTAACCACACAAAGAGTGTCAGGGTACGAAGTCATACTGTCATTGCCTTCTCTGAAAATTGTCAAATGCCACACAGTAAACCCTGCTACATTTTTTGCCCATCCCATTGCTACTTCAGATGATGACACCCATGATTGTGCCACATATTCACCAGATGAGTCAGGGGCAGCAAAAGAGGACCCCTTGCCAAACAGTACTGTATATTTTGTTGATGGCTCCTCTACCATTGATCAAGAAACAGGAATAAGATACACAGGAGCAGCCGTAATTAGAGCACAGCAGAATGATTCCTCTGATTCCCTAGACATTGCACAGCAGCTTACATTACCATCACATTACTCGGCCCAGGTAGCTGAACTAGTAGCACTGATAGCTGCCTTAAACATTGGAGCTGATGACCGCATTACAATTTACTCAGATTCTGCATACGTCACCACAACAACACACTCCAGCATACTTCGCTGGAAGAGGCGTGGCTTCCTTAAATCAGATGGTACACCTGTCATTCACAAGAAGTTACTAGAGGAACTTATTGAGGCCCTAACACTACCAGCTGAAGTAGCCGTAGTCAAATGCGCAGCGCACACCAATGGCCAAGATTTTGTCTCCAGGGGTAACACCCTGGCAGATTGGGCAGCTAAGGCTGCAGCCAGAGGCCCTCCAGCAACAGGCCTCCCACCTCAAACGACACCAGAAGTTCCATTTGCCCCCATCTTACTTTCCCAAACACTACCTCCAACAGAGCATGACAACAGCAATGAAGGTACTTCAAATACACCATCCCAATTACCAACCCCATTTGACATTGACACAACACAGCAATATGATCACACTGCACAATTACACCTCAGAGAAATGCAAGAAAGTGCACCAGATCAAGAGAAAGAGTTGTGGAAGAAGAGGGGAGTACAACAGGACTCCGCCGACTTCATTTACAGACAGACAATAACAGGGAAACCTGTGATGCCACAGGCTTTATTGCAAGTGGCGTTGGACCAACTCCACCTTCCTACGCATGTCACCCGAGATAACATGTCCACCACCTTTCAGACAGACTGGTTCATTCCCAATGCCCATGAACAGATACAGCTTTTCATTAATAAATATCTCATTTGTCAACAATATTCCCCAAACCCGACTCTCAAAACTGTTGCTTCCACAATTCCTAGACCATTAGGCCCCTTCAAAGAGCTACACATTGACTATGTCGACATGATCGATCGCTGCCAAAATTACCGCTATCTCATTGTAGTAGTGTGTCCATTTTCACGCTGGATCGAAGCTGGACCCTGCGTCCACTGCGATGCCAAAGCAGCTGCCACATTCCTACTCCGTGATGTCATTACTCGCTGGGGCATCCCGGACGCCATCCGGTCCGACAACGGAAATCATTTTTCAAACGCCATCTTTTCCTCCCTGACCACAATGCTAGGCATTAAACACAAACTGACATCAGCTTATCACCCACAAAGCAACGGCATTTGTGAGCACCTCAACGGCTTGCTCAAAAATAAAATAAGCAAAATAAGCGCCACAAAAGGAAAGAAATGGCTTTATTGCCTACCCATAGCACTCTTTGCACTAAGAAATTCTCCAAGTTCGGATCACCACCTCACGCCCCATCAGATTGTCACTGGACGATCCATAAATGTAACAGTTCCGTCCACACGCCCTAAAACAGATAGTGAATCATCTTCCGAAATAGTTAGGGCTGAGCTTTACCAATATTTGTGTCAACTAACCAGCGCAGCGCAGTTCCTTTCTACCCAGGTATCCAAGAGGAAAGAAAAGGGCCCCACCGATCCTGAGCTCCCACCAATCCGTCCCGGGACACAGATCTTCATCCGGAAAAACGTCAGACGTTGGAAGGACCCCAAGTTTGAAGGCCCCTTCCAGGTGATAGACTCATCACCAACTGCAGTACGAATAGCTGAGAGAAAAGCATGGATCCATCGCAGCCACGTCCGCTTGGACCCCACACCACCACCTCAGCCAATGGACTAGAGGAGGGAAATGACATACCACTGGTGCCGCTCCATGGAGACAGCGGGTTTCCATCCTCCTTTGATGAAGAAGACAACGACCATCGCGTGTTAATTGATGAAGACCATAAAGGAGATGCCAAGTTATGTATTTCATTTGTCCTAACATTCTGTATTATTGCTACTGTGGCGCTTGCCACATTCAATTGGTATATGTTTTACCTTGCAACCCTGAGGCTGTATTATCCTGCAAATGCTACCACACCTTTCACTGGACAACCAGTTGTACCAGCGGTTACACATGCCCGAAAACACTTCCAACACCACACCGAAGATCCACAACTCCCAGATTGTACCACTGATAGCGCACACACTAGCACACATCCCACATCCCCGACTGCTGTCCTGGTCCCAACTCCTACTCCATGGGATGGTATTCTGGACATCACAATAGGTCCCCAATTGCCCCTCCATTCCACTCCCCGCAGTATCCGTAGAGTTAAACTAGGTAGGCCAAGGTTTTGGAGGACCCGTAGACCAAAGCCTGAGGTCAAACAAGATTGGGCCACCACTCTCCAGGACACAATGGTTCACATTGCACGCCATCACCCTAGGCCCGACTTCCATTCCACACATCCTGACAAATTCAATGAGGATCATGGAGCCCATAATGCCCTGTTAGATAACATGTGGTACCGGCACATGTCCACAATAGGGAAGAAGGTCACAAAAGAAGCATGTTTGGTGTGCTCATACATTCCTCATGCAGTGGGTGCAGACAAACTGATTTTTCCACAAGAAGTCCCACCCCCCACCGCCAGATGTCTCCTCCATCTGTTCCTGTGCCGTATATACGGCCAGATTCAGCTTCTGTCAGCAAGTCTTGATACTGCGTTTGCAAACACCACGGCATGGGATTATAATTATGTCACGTTCAGAATTGTGACTGACAAACAACAATTTGAGAAGGGCATGGAGGATCTGTATAGGATGAAAATATCTAACTCCTTAACACAACATTGGGAGCGTAGTTTTGCCTATTTACGCTATTTCACCTTTACATCACCACAAGTAACATGTCATCCACAAATAAACCAAAGCCCCTGTAAATACAGGCCTGTGCTACGTTTATGGAGAGGTGTGGTGCAGCGGCCAGGGCAGCTGACTTCGGAGCACAGGGTTCACGGTTTGATCCCCGGCACCGGCGGCAGCTCAGCTCAGCACCATGTGACTCTGGGCAATAGCTCACTTAATTTCCACGACGGCCCCCAGCGCCTTGAGACCCGTAAGGGTGAGTAGCTGCGCTATATAAAAACGGACTTACATTTATATCTATTTCAACAACAAGTGGCACGGTCCACACAACCTGACCTGTAAAGCAGCTTCCTTAGGAGCACCCTTTATAACGACAGACTGGGAGGGAGACACCGATTGGGATACCGAGAGTGAGTGCGAAGGGGTCTGGGCACAAGAAACTAGAAGGTACACCTTTAGTAAAGACACCACCTACCAATGGAAAAAAGCATACAAGCTAAAACATCCTCTTCTTTGCTTCCTAGGTAATGGCACACGCCCTGTGGGCAGCAACACCAACTGCAACACAACTATCTTCAATTTGGACCTCCAAGACGGCACCTCCGGCCTCATGGACATCTTTTGGGCATGCGGAGAACGCCTCTATCCCCAGTTGCCTCCTCAATGGAATGGCCTATGCACCATGGTCACTATGCATGAGCTGCATCTCGTTGTCCCGGCATCCAACATTTCCCAAGTGCTTGACCACCCCATGACAGGCGATGTCACCCTGCTCCACCAGCACCGAAGGAGTGCTCAATATTTTGCTAACAACGCCTTTCGCGAAGTTCCTGAGGAATTTCGCCTTTTCAATGGCGCACAGGAATTCTTTGGGGGCCTGTGGCCCATCTGGCAAACATCAGCTAATGCCAGGTGGCTGCAGGTCACACGCTACGAACTAATGACTCTGATAAATAACACCTGAGATGGGTTCAACGCAATACAGGAAGAGTTACGGCCTTTAAGGCTTATGGTTCTAGAGCATAGATATGTTCTAGATCAGCTCACAGCTCTGCAGGGTGAGGTATGCGCTTCCATAGGGAAAAGCTGCTGCACTTTCATACCATCAAATGATGCCGCTAACGGGTCACTCGCTAAGGCCATAGAGGACTTGGACAAATTGGGAAAGAAGATGCATGAGGAGGGAGGTGCTGCTGCAGATCCTATTGCGGACTGGTTCAACTTGGACTGGATGCCTTCATGGCTATCTGCTATCTTGAAAATTGTGTTACCTATTTGTTGTGTGCTCATGTTAATGTGTTGCGGTGCACAGGTGATAATAAGATGTGTCAACAGATGCAGCACCAAGGTGGTAGGGATGAATTACGCTCACACAGGAGTGCACCAGACTGCGCATTACCAGGTCATGAACTGTGTCCCTGGAGATGAGAATGGGCCAACACCCATAGAACTCCCAGAAATAGTAGCCCCTGCCACTTCTCCCAGCACACCAACAGTTCCCCCACTCCCACCACCTAGATACAGTATTAGGGAGGAGCATGCTCATCACGAATATGAACAGTTACCCAGCACTGATGAGGGACAGTATATTACCCTGGCACCAAGCTTGTCCAATCAGACTAAGTGCATCTACGTAAATGACCCCCTCTGTAGGTACCAAACAGAAGACGGACCAGCAAGATACTATGTGAGAGTTTGTTCAAATAATGAACAAGAGGAGGGAAATGTACGAGGGTCCCGTTCTACTATATAACAGAAACCCCAAAGTACCATCCTGCTCTGCTCAGGCAGCATGACACTCCCAGATAGGCCCCTCCAGCCAGGCCCTGATAGATGACCTAAGTTGTCCATTTTTCCAGCCTTTTTAGTACCTGTCACAAGTGGTCCGCACCCCCTTTAGATACATACACTTAGGCCCAAGTCAACCCCCTTAGATGAACGTACATATAGGCCCAAGCCCACCTTCTTAGATACCCACATGTAGGCCCAAGCGTGCCACTTTAGATACATACATATAGGTCCAAAGCCCAATGCCTCTTGCTATCATTTTTAATAAAACAAATCTCGTAGGCCTCTCTGACCTGACAAGCAGGGACCTGTGCCATCCACCGCGATACCAGCCCCCCCTTCTGTAAATTTCCACAGTTACGAGAATAAGGTTAGCCCACACGTACGTGACACTCTGCTGGTACATCTGGCTGTTTCACAAGCAAGGTTTGCAATATTTTTACTTATGAAACTTTCCGCGCTTGCTTAACCGAAACTGGAAAGACTGCAACGTGACAGAGAAATAATATATAAAATATTAATTTCTGAGCATTTTACGGTAAAAGTTATCCTTTATTTTTGTGTGTTTACTTTTTGCGGTCAAGAGCACTGACCACCTGCTAAAAGCCCCTGTTTCACCATTGTACCACTTCTCTGTTCTTCAAAACAAAAACTTTCCACAGTTACTGTAAGCGTGCGGTCAAAGACCCACGTCAGACCCACGTCAACTGTGGGTGGGAGTTCGGCATTAAGCCATATAAAAGATTTGCACCTAGATTCATGCCCCGAACTCTTCAGACCACTGCCTAGTTGCATGGTGAGGGTTCCCGGTCGACCGTTATCCTGATTGGGCCTAGAACTTCTACTCTCAAGGTGGTAATGCTCTTGTCTAATTATTAGCCTATTGGCTTTGTCAGCCTCTTTATTTTAGCTCATCCAAACCCAAGCCATTGCATTTGTCTTAGCTTAAACTGCATAGTCTTGGATGGTGTTGCTTTCCTAGAAAAGATTTGCCTTCTAGGCACTAGCCTATTCATCATCTTTAAATTCAGGGTTGCCCCTTGGGCAGCTGCGCATAGAATGATATATAGATATATATTTTTGCTTCATTTGAACAACTGATTTATAACATTGTCGATGCCTTTATTTTTCATCCTGCTCATGTGTAGATGGGCAACATTTAAATTGAATTGTTTTCTGTGTTTCGGAATTGCTTAATAAAGTGCCACTGTATTTTACATCGTTGTTCCTTCTTTCTCAAGTGAACGAGCAGAGTGTGGGTCAGGCTCTCGGGAGCCGGTAAGCAGAAGGGTGTGGCCACCCATTTACCCTCAAACAGAGCCAGCAGCCCACTCATGACTAGTGTTGTGCCTCTCAAAGGCCATGCTTATGAACAGTGTGAGTGCTTCACTCACTTTGCATACGACTGCAGGTACACAAAAACAAGTGGGCCTATTTACAAGGGGATTGCGCCACTGGAACATCACTTTTTCCGATGTTCCGGTGGCGCAATGCCCTGCTCCATAGTTATAAAGTGGCGATAAGCCCAGATGAGGCTCCTCCGCTATGGCGGAGGAGCGTCGCCCGCCCCCTCAAGAACAGCAGGAAAGGAAAAATAAAACAGCACGCGTTTTATTTTTCCTTGCCTGACGAGTCTTGGTGGTGGGGCCTGGTAGTGACAGGCACTGAGGGAAGTGGTAGAGCACTCCCTTCACTGCACATGATGGTTTAGCCGTCCGTCTCAGGCCGGCCAAACCTTCATGCGCAGTGAAAGCTCTCTCCAACCCAGGATCGCAGCACACATAGGAAGAGTAAAACGCCTTTAAAGATTGTTTATGTGCAGGAAGATGTCCCTTACTGCACATAAACAATTGCCCCTGCAGTGCAGGCACTCTTGCAGTGCACGGGTGCCTGCGCTTGACACTAGGCAGCTATTTATAGCGCCAGCACAAGGGAAAACACAGGCGTGTGTGGTATTCTTGTAAATACGGCGCATCCCTGAGTTTTTTAAATGACGCAGGCTCTGCTAAATTGCGTGCAGTGTGGCGCTAAAAACGTGTAACACTTTTTAGGAGTCTATCACTTTCACACATTTTAAGTGGGAGAGAAAGAGGGTGTGTGTGTGCGCGAGCGCATGTGTGTCTGTGTGTGCGTGTCTTTTATAAAAGTTACGCACCTTTTAATCTTCGCATAACCGGCTCAATCTCAAAGTCCTGACCGATCTCACCAGACATCACCCGATGTGAGCCGTCTTGGCCTGCGGTATTCGATGACATCACAAGATCTTTCATCCTATGCGTCACCCATGAAGGTCAGGAGTACAATGAACTCACTCTATAAGATCTGCCTCAGCGGCTTTTGGCCGGGCGTGACATCACAGTGATACCTTGCTTGTTTTGTGTTCCGTGTGACGTCACTTTTATCGTCTCCTGGTGAGACCTGGTTCTCCGCCCTGCGTTATAGGTACACGGTATGGCCCGACAATCAGTACTCTGCATCGTCATCTTGTAATTCCTGACTCTCAGTCTTGGATGACGTCACCTAGTGGAGTCTCTGAGGCCTCTGTGTCATAATATAATCAGCCTGGCTGACAGTACTGTCCAACATCACCCATCAAAGCCTGACATTCTGTGGCTGCCCGCGGTCCACGCAGGGGACCCTCATAAGAGGGCGGCCGCCTTAGTGCCACATGAGGGCACACGGTAACTGCCTAGTGCTGAGGGACCCCCTCTGGGTCTGCGCGCCCCGCGTAATTTCCGGGCACGGGTGGGCGGGGAGATAGGTAGAAGTACCTCTCCCGCCCCCCTGGCGTCCTCTTTTGGCCGCTACCCTTCACGCCGTTTGGACGTGACTGAGACTTGTGATCCCCAGGAGCTGCAAAGCGGTGAGTGCATTGCCCCCCTCCTCCCCTTAGGTCCTTGGCGGCGGAGTCTAGGCTACTTTGCCCGGCCACAGCCGGGGCTGCTGTCCGCCGGGGGGAGGGTGGGTAGGACAGCTCCTGGGCGCACATGTGGCCAACGTTTGTGCAAGCCGCTCACCGCTGGCCTGGACCAGGCCTGGCTTGGGCCCTGCTGGTGTCGGGGGGTGAGGGAGGGGAGGGGAGCCTGCGAGCTTAGGTGGGGCTCCCTTCCTTCCCTCCGTCTCAGGGCAGCTGAGCTGGGTCCGGTGGCCCGACCGGCGAGAGCAGGATCCGCGTAGGGGGGGAGAGCAGCGAGGCCGGGTCGCTCCCCCCTTTTCCTCTGTTGTTGGGCGCCAGGTAGGGCCTACAGCTGCGGGCTAAACCGGGCCTCGGGGGGCGGGGCGGCAGCCAGGCTCCCTCCTTTGACGCTGTCCACTCCGGCTGAGCCGGGCCACGGGCCCCGTCTGCTGGCCCCTTCGCTTTTCTCTTTCCCGGCTGGGGTCACCCCTCCCGCTTCTCTTATTCCGGCAGCGCCGGTTACTGGGCCCCGTCTGTCGGGTTGGGGGAGGACAGTGTGGGTCGCGTGGCTCCCCCCCTCCCCCTGCTGCATCATTTCCGGTCTGGGCCTCAGCCCGCGGTGGGACTTTGAGGTGCGTGCTGGGGGGGGAGGGGCGGCGAGGGTCACGAGGCTCCCCCCCCCTCGCTGCTTATATCCCGGCGGCGCCGGTTCCAGGGCTTAGGCCCGTGGGGGTCTTATACTCTGTTTGGCGGGGGGGTTGCGATGTTGCGTGGCTCTCTCCGCGGTCATGCTCGGTGGTGTTAGCTCCGGGGTGGGAGGGTGGGGCTCGCGGGGCTCCACTCATCAGCGCCGAGGGGCTGGGTCCGGGCCTTGGCCCACAGGCAGCGGGGAGGGGGGGGATTACGAGCCTCGTGGGGCTCCACTCCGCCGACGAGCACTTTTCCCGGCAGCGCCGGTATGGTGCCAATGGTGGCCCGATGGGCCTGGTTTGGGCAAAGGGCAGGGCCTGGGCCTGCGGGGGCCTGTAGCGGCGTGGTGGTGGAGGCCTGTAGCGGCGTGGTGGTGGGGGCCTGTAGCGGCGTGGTTGGGGGGGGGAAAAGAGCCTCGCAGGGCTCCCCTCCTCCGCCACCCACCTTCCCGGCAGCGCTGGTGTAGAGCCTGTGGTGCCCGAAGGGCCGGGGTGAGCGGGGTGAGCGGGGTCAGGGCCTTGACCCGCGTGGGCTGTTGTCTCGCTGGGGGGGGCGGCGAGCGTCACGTGGCCCCCCTCCCACATTCGATGTTACAGGCTAGCGGAGCCGCTCCGGGGCCTCGGCCCGCGGGGGCCGGGGTTGCGGGGGGGCGAGCAGCGAGCCTCGCCTGGCTCCCCCCTCCGCTGTTACCTTCCCGGCAGCGCCGGTTACTGGGCCCCTGTTGGCAAAAAAATGGTGGCTCAGGGGACTAATGCATATACACCAAGTATCAGTGTTTGACTTTGTGGCTACAGGATACGCTCAGCAGGCCATTCAGCCGTTTAAGCTCCAAAAAGGCACGTTAGGTCACTTGGCCCCTCATTTATAAGTGGTACAACACCACTGGAGAAAGGAATGTTTTCCCGGTGGGGCCTGTGGGTACACCGGGGGTGGGCAGAGAGCGCCGCGTGGCTCCCCCCTCTCCTCCGTTCCAATGAACTTACAGAACTGTCTTCCCAAAGTTGACGGTAATAGCAAGGTTATAGAGCTTACACTGTCGGTGTCAGTAGCCAGCCATTTCTGCTCACAATTGTGCTTGTGGTTATTTGGGCTTGTCGTGTCGCCACATGCAAAACTCCATGCGCGCGAATCCAAGGAAAAGAAAAATATAGGACTAGAGACTAGATGAACCCACCATTACGTGACTGGGTGCAACGCACGGCTTGTAGGTGGGAAGCCTTATTTTAACATGTTTGTTGGCTACTTTTCGCTTAACTGCCTGTACTAATTTGCCTGTTCTCTCCGGTGGCCGCGCAGGGGCGGGGCCCGGGCCGGCAGCAGAGAGCTTGACAGGTCCAAAGGGCATAGCAGTATGATTTACCAAAGGGGACGGCCGGGGCAAAGGGTCACAAGGTTCAGAGTAAGTGGCACCTAGGGGAGAGTTTGTGCATAAATGCCTGTTTTTGTGTTCCCAGCTATCAGCACTGAGACTAGCCATTTCGCCATTGGCAACTTCGAAGCCGGCACGCTGCATACGGATCGCCAGCAGGTACTGGGTACACGGGAACACACTAAGCGGCGTTAGCGGCAGCGTAAACAGGGTCTCCAGGATTCGGGGAAATGTCCTGGAGAGGATTGTAACGTTTTATCTATTTTCAGAGGCAGCTCATGTCTAATTGGATCGATCGGGACTAGGCAGCACCGCACAGAGAGTGGATTACAGGGAACAGGAACAGGTATGAGTAGGATTTCCTGTTTTCAGTTTCTATTTTTGGTAAATTCTAGTGGGGTTTTTTCAGTGTTTTCAAGTGATTTCAATACCTTTAAAAAACAGTGGTGGTTACCGATTTTCGCACCATTAAAAACAACAGAAAGTGTTTTTCCGGTGTTTATGGAATGTTTTGCTTTTATTGCTTGCTTTATGCACTGATAGCGCATGGTATATAGACAGTGTACGTATAGTGTATATGAAGTCCAAATACATTTTTGCAAATTTGACTTATTGTAGTACACCATACAATACTTCTTCAGTGAGTCTTTGGTCATGTGCGCTCACTCTTTCCTTCCCATGTAAACTTTTTTCTGTGAAAAGGACCTCTCAACATTGGCACTTGAGACGGGCAACGCCAAAACAGCCAGTACACAATTTGTTAACTCTGGCCATTGACATTGCTTTCCATGCCAACACTGGTGCACTTGAAGATTGCAATTGTCAGGCCAGGTTCTGCATTATTTGCATTGAACTGGGCGCGTATGCCTTCAGAGTTATTGAAGCGGTCAAAAATGAAGCAGCACTTTTGAAACTACCGAAGAAATTCCCCTTTACGGAAGGAATCTAGAACTTGTACAGAGTACCACAGTGAAGTTTCATTGACTTCAAATGCCATGGTTGGTGAAGGGACATTTCTATGCATCATTGCAAGCCATTTCTCATACATTGTAAAATAAAAGTTCCTGAATTGCTCTTCAACATTTCTTTGCTTAAAAAGTGGCAAGCACTCTAACATGGAACATATTGCAGTGCCAGAGTCACTAAAGGTGTTGCCCAGCCTACTCTCAAGGAAGGAGATGTTTCACATCTACACCAATTATGCTGAACACTTGACAGACAAGGGTGTTTTCAGACTCTAGTTTGTTTTATTATGTCCACTACAGCAGTTATGTTTTCCTGTAAGAATCTAAGAATGCAGTAGAGTGTACTTTTTTCACATCACTATCAATATGCGACCAAAGATCCTCACATTTCTTGCCTTTGCCATCATCACTCAGCAAAAAATCTGTAAACGGTCGCCACATGGATAATATAGCATTCATCGCCCCTTGGACTGAGAACCATCCTCTAAGTGACACAGTTGGGATGACGCTTTCTTTGATACCACACAAAGCACGAAATGAGAAATATTTGCATTTTAGTTCTTGTGAATATCAAAACAGTGCACCAGAATGGACTAAAAAGTCAATAGCATTTTCATTAACTCTGAAGATTGTAAAGATGCTTGCAGCATACAATTTAACAAGTGGCAAGGATCTCTTACAAGGAAGAACTTCAGCTCAGGTATCGATTTTGACAGGTCATCACACAACATTTTCATATACGTAGCTGAATCACTGCAAATACAAACAATATCACTCCAATCTTTGCTGAACTTGGAAAGAACCTTCTGGCAGAGCATTCCAAGTGACACTGCGTTCCATGTTTTCCAAAAGTCTGGTGTCATGTTTTCACCACTATCCCAGATGCTTGGTGATGGCACTCTTTTCACATATACTTGTCACTATACCTTACATTGAATGTTTAAAGCCTGAGGTGTTGGCAATTAACCTACTATCAATACTGACTCACTAGAAACTGGGGGCTGATGTATCAAGAATTTTTACCCATTCTCTGTGGGTAAATGTGATGACATGTATTGGAAAAGATTCCCAGCCATTTTAACTATCAGTGAAAGAATCAAACGCAGCCAAAATATCAAACATGATTTTGATATTTCCTGATTCTCTACAGTTTATAAAATAAGTAAACAAGACCTAAAACATGCTTCTAAACCCTGTATCTTTAGACCAAAACCCTGTATCTTTAGACCAAAGACCACAAAACTGAAAAAAGCAAAAGAAAGAAGAAACAATATTTTAGTGGCATCCCTAAACAACAAAACTCAAGCAGAATAATGTTAGCCCAGTTTTTCTTGCTGCCAGCTTGTATAACAAAGTTACATTGTATTGGCCCCTTCAGGAAGAAAAAAATGACTCTTTTACTCTCCTTTTTCGTTCTTTGAATGGCATTTAGTTTGTGGTTGTGCAGGTGTTTTTTCAGTGTTTATATGTTTTCACTGGTGAGGGCTATTTCTCTTTCAGTGGTGTTTTATCAGTTATTATAGGTTTAAACCTAAAACCGGACAGCCTAAGTATGAGTTATGGCTCGCGTAAGCGGGAAGGAGGCGAGTGAGCCTATCGCCTGAACCCCAGTAGGGTTAGGCAAGAGTGCGAGGTGCAGGGCTATCCAGGGGAAGGGACACGCGCAAAGCCAAAGGATTATGAGGGTATGGCGCTTGGGGTTCCGCAGCTAACCTTTCCCCTTTTCATCTCCGCACGCAGAGTATTCACCGAACCGTCAGTAAGGTGTACGTCAACCTCAGGTCTACAAATTCAATCTACCGAATAAGTAAGTACAAGGGAAGGGTGGGGGTGCAGAGCGTCTAGGGGTCAGAAGGGACACAGAGAGGTCCAGTCAATACAACAGAGGATTACGTGCAGTGATGTTCTGACACATAACTTTTTCTCCTCAGATTGGTTCAGTGGCCTGCGTGTGCCAAAGAGCATCATGGATAGCCAGGGCTCCCCCCCCCCTCCCCCTATTTTCGCAGATGTCCCAGGTGGAGGACTCGCAGATAAGGCACCTCCCAGGACGTGCAATGGGCGGCGTTTATGCAGATGGCCAAGTCCAAGGGGTTGGCATGGGCGACGGGACTCATGAAGTCGAACGTAACAGAGGACTCCGGTATCGTCATCGAGGCCCCTACCCCAGAGCAACAGCCCAGTGCAAAGGCAGGACCCCCAAGGCCAAAGCGGGTTCGCAGGCCCACCATTAAGGACTTTCCTCCAGATCCTCCGGCCCCCAGAGGTAGAGCGCTGTTGGCCCCCCGTGAAGCTGCTCCCCCGCTTGCCACTCCCCCGCGCCTGGCACTGGGGCCGGTAGCCACGATGGACAGTAATGCGGCCCCAGGGAACTAGGCCACCAGGGAGGAGTTGGGTAAGCTCATGGACACAATGAGGATTTTCATGGCAGATTTTAAAGCAGGTTCGGCAGGGACTGGCTCCTCGCTGCTGCGCAGTAGCCCAAGCACTGGGGAGGGAGGGGCGCTAGCGGCTGCTAGTGTGTGGGCAAACCAGGGGAGCAAGCCGCAAGCACAAAGTGTGGTCCCTGCTGCTGCAGCCCCGGAAGTTTCCAAGGAGGGGGAGAGGTTACCTGGGCCAAGTGCGACAACAATAGCCACAGGGGGGGAACGCATTACACCAGCACTCGCCAGCCCTCCCAACACGACCCACAGTCCATTGCCAGCAGCGTGTACTGCGGGCACGCCGGCTGCCCCTGTAGTGACACCTATCGCCACCATCGCCCAGGGCGTCGTTCCCCCGGTCGTCCCCGGGGACCCCCCCCAGACAGTACTGCCTCTGCCTCCAGTCACCCTACAGCCCATAAGTGCATCCCCCCTGCAGCTGAGCACGCCTCCAGTGCCCCCCCGGCCCGTCACCGCCGCTCCCTTGCTGTCGGGTCGCTGCTCCTTAGCGTGGCAGGTTCCTCAGGCGACTAAGGAAGGGATTTGGCGGCGCGACTTTATAGACATTTTCACCCTGCTAATGCTAGGCCAGGAGGGACTTGACGCTAGAAAAATAGGAGGGAAAGATGATGACAAGAAGGTCAGATATCAGGCGTGGCCGGACAAGACCATTGAAAACTGGCTCGAGGCTTTCTCTATCCTGTCAGCAGTTACAATGGAGAGGTACCCGGAGTTGGGCCCGGGGCTGGTGCAATACTCCAGGATGATTCACAATGAGGCAATCAAGCGGGGGGAGTGGGCTGGTTGAACTATGACCGGGAGTTCCGCAAAAAGATGTCCATGTGCCCGGAGATGGGGTGGGACCAGAAGGAGGTTCAATTATGGATGGACCACATGGGCTCCCGCACCCCGCAGAGCAAAGGTTCCCAGACCAAATTCCAGGGTGGGCAGTCAGCGGGCAGGTGTTCCTTTCAGGTGGGAAAACGCGGCTTTAAACAGCCCTTTCGAGGAGTGCACAGGGGAGGTAGCCAGAGGGGGAGCCTCAGAAGGTCTCCCCCGGTGACCTGTAGGTTGTTTAATGCTGGATCATGCTCCTGGGGCAAAACATGCAAGTTCTTGCACTCCTGCAGTAAATGTGGGGGGCCCCACCCCGCTGCATCCTGTTATTCAAAGCAGGAGCAGCAGCCCGCCGGCAAAGGCAGGCAAAACGGCTGAGGGTTTCCGGGGCATATCAAAAACACACACCCCTCCCCCCCCAGCGACCTTGCACAGCGCTCCCCTTGTTCTCTCTGCCACATTAGATAGGGTCAGGCTTCCTCCCCTCTATGGACAGCGCCCAAGCATCCATGCGCGCAGTCAAGGGCCCGTCTCCGGTAGCCCTGGCCAACCTCACACCCCTTCTCAGGCGGTATCCCAACAAACAGGATAGTCTGATGCTACTTGCTGGTTTTACTGAAGGATTCAAGATCCCCTATGTGGGCCCCCTGGTAAGCAGGGAGGCCGACAACCTGAAATCTGCTAGGGAACAACCGGCAGTGGTGCAGGCCAAGGTAGAGAAGGAGCGGGCCCTAGGTAGGGTGGCGGGCCCCTTTCACCTACCCCCGCTAGACAACTTTGTGGTCTCTCCCCTGGGGGTGGTGCCCAAGAAGGAACCAGGTTCATTCAGGTTAATCTACCACCTGTCTTACCCAGAGAGGGAATCTGTTAACCATGGGCTGGAGGAGGGCACCTGCTCTGTGACGTATTGTACCCTGGACGTGGCATTAGACTTGGTCAGGAGGGCGGGCAAGGGGCCCTGGCTAGCCAAAGAAGACATCGAATCTGCTTTCCGCTTGCTACCGGTCCACCCTAGCAGCCAGCACCTGCTAGGTTTTAAGCTGGAGGGCAGGTACTATTACGATAGATGCATGCCCATGGAATGCGCGGTTTTCCTGTGCGTATTTTGAGGGCTTCAGTTGCTTCCTGCAGTGGGCTCTCCAGGAGACCTTCAAGGTGGAAGGGGTGACCCATTACCTGGACGACTTTCTTTTCATTGGGGGTGAGGGCACGCAGGATTGCAAGAACGCCCTCACAGACTTTGAGAAACTGGCCAGTCACCTGGGTGTCCCTCTCGCTCCAGGGAAGACGGAGGGTCCGGCGCAGGTCCTAACATTCCTGGGAATAGAGCTGGACACCATTGCCGGCGAGTCCAGGCTGCCATCAGACAAGGTTCAGGATTTAGCACAGCACATTCAGTTAGCCATGGGACAGGACAAGGCCTCACTGGGCTTCATACAGAGCTTGCTGGGGAAGTTGAATTTTGCGGCCAGAGTGATACCAGCTGGAAGGGTGTTTGCGAGGAGGTTAGCAAGGGCCACTGCCAAGGTAAAGAGGAAGCACCACATGGTAAAGTTGAGCAAGAGGATGAGGAAAGACCTGGGCATGTGGGCTGAATTCTTGGCCAACTTCAACGGCTCTGTCATCTGGAGGGCCCCCTGGTCGGGCAGTCCTGAGCTATCACTCTTCACAGATGCGGCCGGCAGAGAGGGCTTTGGTGTGATAATGGACAGCGAATGGTGCGCTGAAAGATGGCCCAATTCATGGCACAAAAGGAAGACCACGGCCAATGTAACTGTGTTGGAGTTATTTCCAATTGTGGTAGCCTTTCATCTATGGCCTACGGTGCTGGCGGCAAAAAGGGTCCTTTTCTGGTCGGACAACATGGCGGTGGTGCAGGCTATCAACTCCCAGTCGGCTAGATGTCCCCATGTCTTGTGCCTGTTGAGGGAATTGGTGCGGGCTTGCCTGTATAACAATGTAGAATGTAGGGCACGGCACATTCAAGGGGTGCAGAATACAGCAGCTGATGCTCTCTCTCGTTTTCAGTGGCGCCGGTTCCGGGAGGCGTGGCCGAAAGCGAGAGAGGAGATGACCCCTTTTCCACCGCACCTCTGGTTCCTTCTCAAGTGGAACAGCGTTTGAGGGGACTAGGCGAGCTGTCTTTAGCACCCAGGACCAGTAAGCGCTATAAGGCTTGTGTTGCCATGTTTTGCTCAGTGGTGGGAGCCTGGGAGGAAGGGAGGACATCCGTGGAGGACAGGGTGCAAACCTTCATAGTATGGGCCAAGGATAAAGGGAAAAGCCACTCCTGGATCTCTGGCCACCTGTCTGCAATTAGTCATTATGCTACATTAAGGGGCCAGGACGATCCTACCAAATCCTTCCTGAACAGGGCGGCGCTAAAGGGCTGGGCGATGAGCGAGCCGCAGGCACCTGACAATAGGTCCCCATTGAATTCAAGACACTGCAGGGCATGCTTGACTGTGTGCACACGGCAACCCATTCAGCTTTTGAAACGGCCCTCTTTTCAGCTACCTTCAGCCTGGCTTTTTTCGGGGCACTGAGAATCAGCGAGTTAGTGGCAAGGTCCAAATCAGACACATCTGGGGTGGCATTGAATGGACAGGATGCAGTACTCTCTGGGGCCTCCCTCAAAATTGTGGTAAGAAGATCAAAAACGGACCAGGCCGGGGAGGGGAGGGTGAACTGGTTGCACCAACTAGGTGACGCTAGGTATTGCCCAGTGGGCCTGGTCGCTGCCTACCTGGCCCTGCGCCCGGCTGTAGAGGGTTATCTACTGATACATGCAGACGGTACGCCCTTTACTAAGTTTCAGGTTAAGCAAATAATGCAGGCATGCTTAACGTGGTCAGGCAACAAGGTTCTGCAGCCATTCTTTCAGGATAGGGGCAGCAACTACAGCCTTTAGGGCGGGCATGTCAGCAGAGCGCATTATGCAGGTGGGGCGATGGGAATCCCAATGTTTTAAAAGGTACATCCGTCCGTGAGCTACCCAAGTGAATGGCCTGAGGACATTTTAAGTTTTGTATTTACAGGCGAATGTTGAATGTACCTGGGGCAACCCGGTGATGCACCAGATGCCTGGTGGTGTGCAGTGTTATTGTGTAATAATGTGCAATTTGGAGTTTTGTATTGGTTAGTTTGCAGTGATTCAATAAATGTGTTTAGCAACCTTACATTTCTTTATTTGCCAGGATCAAAGGTCTTAGTGATTGGCCATTCGGGCGTCTTGAGAGTGGCACGGTGGGCGGAAAGCAGGAAATGGAGGCATGGCTTTTCCGCCACCCAGATAATTTGGTTGGGATACCCAGGCATGCGCTGGAACAGCTTGCTGAAGAAGCTGCAGCAGAGACTAGGGGGGGGAGGGGGTGTCTCTCCTCCCAACATCCTGGTCATACACCTGGGAGGCAATGATCTGACTCTCTTGGGGAGGAGGGAACTGCTGCAAGAAATGAAGTACTCCATGTGTAAGTTAAGCAACCAATTGGGGGCATGTGAGTTATGGTGGTCAGAGATAACCCCTCGTTTAGTGTGGCGAGGAGCACGGTCAGTGGATGCCATGGAAACCTCGCGCAGGAGAGTTAACAGTGCTATGCGCAAATGCACTGAACAGAGGGGGTTTGGCTTTATCAGGCATGGTTTGCTGCATGCCAAGTCCACAGGGTGTTTTAAAGAAGTTGGGGTACACCTGTCTAGAGTGGGCATGGACTTGTTTTTGCTGGATCAGGGCGAGGCCCTGGAAGCAGCAGGATGTAGGTAAGAATGCCGGCCTTGGTGGGGGGCCCTGGTTGTGACGGTGGCCACACCCAGAGCTGTGGCGGAGTTACAGGGCGATCCAGAGGCTGAAAGGTACACAGGGGTACCCTCTTCAGGAGCACAACAAGGGTGCAAATGCCAAATATCCCCAGGAAGTCCTCGCGGTGGACCCTGGAGGAGCGACGGCGCCCCGCTAGTCCTACGGGCGGTTGTAACCCTGAGCAACCGGGGGTTGTCTGGAACGCTCCGCCCCCTCGGGGGCGTGAGTAGAGGGGTGGACTGGCGGTCCACCGGTGGGAGGGGGTAAACCCTCCCCCAAAATTGGTAAGCACCGATTGGCTAGGGCCACGGTGCAATTTGGCTCATCAGGTGGGCAGGCGGCAGAGGGGCTGCCTGCCCTTGGATCGCCCGTAAGCTAACCCACCATGTTGGCATATTTTGGTATGCAAATAAGCCTGCAGCTATTTTCTCCACGAAAAGAAAAGGTGTCTTGTCTGTTTATTTCATCAGGAGATTGCTGTATGTGTGATGGGGAGTGTGTTGCCGAAATTGCCACTATGTGGCTGCCCGCGGTCCACGCAGGGGACCCTCATAAGAGGGCGGCCGCCTTAGTGCCACATGAGGGCACACGGTAACAGCCTAGTGCTGAGGGACCCCCTCTGGGTCCGTGCGCCCAGCGTCATTTCCGGGCACGGGTGGGCGGGGAGATAGGTATAAGTACCTCTCCCGCCCACCTGGCGTCCTCTTTTGGCCGCTACCCTTCACGTCGTTTCCCTCCCTACCGCTTACCCGGTGTACATTCAGGGGGTGGGGTGGGAGAGGCGTTTAACTTGTTATTTTGTGTTGCAGGCGGAGTTACAGGGCGATCCAGAGGCTGAAAGGTACACAGGGGTACCCTCTTCAGGAGCACAACAAGGGTGCAAATGCCAAATATCCCCAGGAAGTCCTCGCGGTGGACCCTGGAGGAGCGACGGCGCCCTGCTAGTCCTACGGGCGGTTGTAAACCTGAGCAACCGGGGGTTGCCTGGAACGCTCCACCCCCTTGGGGGGGCGTGAGTAGAGGGGTGGACTGGCGGTCCACCGGTGGGAGGGGGTAAACCCTCCCCCAAAATTGGTAAGCACCGATTGGCTAGGGCCATGGTGCAATTTGGCTCGTCAGGTGGGCAGGCGGCAGAGGGGCTGCCTGCCCTTGGATCGCCCGTAAGCTAGCCCACTATGTTGGCATATTTTGGTATGCAAATAAACCTGCAGCAATTTTCTCAACGAAAAGAAAAAGTGTCTTGTCTGTTTATTTCATCAGGAGATTGCTGTATGTGTGATGGGGAGTGTGTTGCCGATATTGGCACTAAGTCTTGTGTGACCTCACTCTTTAAGGCTGCTCTTTTAGACCGGGATGATGGCACCTGTTGAGGTCTGAAATGATTATCCTCGGTGACATCACCTAGTGATGAGGCCTGGCACTCAGTATCTTCGAAGGCCTGCTCTCAGACCTCCGGGATGCCGCACGACCCTTCACCCAGGATGTCACTCAGCTGTGCTCAGTCCTACGAGACAGGAGCAGTCACCCTTCCCCAATGTCAGACCATGGTGTGACTGCATCTCAGGGGCCTCCAGCCACCATCCCCGCCCCAGTCCGACCACACGGCGTGGGAGCTGGGGGCTGCTGACGTCAGGAGCTGCACGGTGGTCAGAGCTCTCCGCAGGCCGTGGCACAAGGTCACGGGTTCAAAGCCTGCCCTTCACAGCTCGACATCCTCCCTGGGCCACAGGTGTGTGTATGTGAGACTGTGGGAGCCTGACTCCTGGCACCCAGGGACCGCCAGCCCAGCGAAATGTGCAGATATACAAGTGACAGGGCCCCAGGAAATGTAATTATGCCCCCAGGGGCCGCCAGCCCAGAGAGATGTGCAGATTTACAAGCGACAGGGCCCCTGGAAATGTAATTATGCACCCAGGGGCCGCCAGCGAAGAGAGATGTGCAGATATACAAGCGACAGGGCCCCTGGAAATGTAGTTATGCAGCCAGGGGGCGCCAGCGAAGAGAGATGTGCAGATATACAAGCGACAGGGCCCATGGAAATGTAATTATGCACCCAGGGGACGCCAGCGAAGAGAGATGTGCAGATATACAAGCGGCAGGGCCCCTGGAAATGTAATTATGCCCCCAGGGGCCGCCATCCGAGAGAGGGAGTGCAGATTTACAAGCGACAGGGTCCCTGGAAATGTAATTATGCACCCAGGGTCGCCAGCGAAGAGAGATGTGCAGATATACAAGTGGCAGGACCCCTGGAAATGTAATTATGCAAACAGGGTCGCTAGTGAAGAGACATGTGCACAGCGAAGAGAGATGTGCAGATATACAAGCGACAGGGCCACTAAAAATGTAATTATACACCCAGGGGCCGTCAGCGTAGAGACATGTGCAGATATACAAGTGACAGGGCCCCTGGAAATGTAATTATGCACCCAGGATCGCCAGCGAAGAGAGATGTGCACAGGGAAGAGAGATGTGCAGCTATACAAGCGACAGGGCCACTAAAAATGTAATTATACAGCCAGGCCAAAGAGATGTGCAGATATACAAGCGACAGGGCCCTGGAAATATAATTATGCAGCCAGGGGGCGCCAGCGAAGAGAGATGTGCAGATATAAAAGCAACAGGGCCACTAAAAATTTAATTATGCAGCCAGGGGCCGCCAGCAAAGAGAGATGTGCAGATATACAAGCGACAGGGCCCCTGGAAATGTATTTATGCAGTCAGGGGGCGCCAGCGAAGAGAGATGTGCAGATATACAAGTGACAGGGCCCCTGAAAATGTAATTATGCAGCCAGGGGGCACCAGCGAAGAGAGATATGCAGATATACAAGCAACAGGGCCCCTGGAAATGTAATTATGCAGCCAGGGGCCGCCAGCAAAAAGAGATGTGCAGATATACAAGTGACAGGGCCCCTGGAAATGTAATTATGCACCAAGGGGCTGCCAGCGTAGAGAGATGTGCAGATATACAAGCGACAGGGCCCCTGGAAATGTAATTATGCACACAGGGGCCACCAGCGTAGATTGATGTGCAGAGCGAAGAGAGATGTGCAGATATACAAGCGACAGGGCCCTGGAAATGTAATTATGCAGCCAGGGGGCGCCAGCGAAGAGAGATGTGCAGATATACAAGCGACAGGGCCACTAAAAATGTAATTATACAGCCAGGGGCCGCCTGCCCAGAGAGATGTGCAGATATACAAGCGACAGGGCCCCTGGAAATGTAATTATGCAGCCAGGGGCCGCCAGAGAGATGTGCTGATATACAAGTGACAGGGCCCCTGGAAATGTAATTATGCACCCAGGGGCCGCCACCGAAGACAGATGTGCAGATATACAAGCAACAGGGCCCCTGGAAATGTAATTATGCACCCAGGGGCCGCCAGTGTAGAGAGATGTGCAGATATACAAGCAACAGGGCCCCTGGAAATGTAATTATGTAGCCAGGGGCCGGCAGCCCAGAGAGATGTGCAAATATACAAGCGACAGGGCCCCTGGAAATGTAATTATGCACCCAGGGGCCGCCACCGAAGAGAGATGCGCAGATATACAAGCGGCAGGGCCCCTGGAAATGTAATTATGCACCCAGGGTCGCCAGCGAAGAGAGATGTGCACAGCGAAGAGAGATGTGCAGCTATACAAGCCACAGTGCCACTAAAAATGTAATTATACAGCCAGGGGCCGCCAGCCCAGAGAGATGTGCATATAAACAAGCGACAGGGCCCCTGGAAATGTAATTATGCACCCATGGGCCGCCAGCGAACAGAGATGTGCAGATATACAAACGACAGGGCCCCTGGAAATGTAATTATGCAGCCTGGGGCCGCCAGAGAGATGTGCAGATATACAAGCGACAGGGCCCCTGGAAATGTAATTATGCACCCAGGGGACGCCAGTGTAGAGAGATGTCAATCAATCAATCAATCAGGGGTTTGTTAAAGCGCGACTACTCACCCGTAAGGGTCTCAAGGCGCTAGGGGTGGGGGTGCAGGTTCCATCCATCAAGGAGGGGGTCTGTCGAAGAGCCAGGTTTTGAGGTTTCTTGCGAAGATGGGGAGCGGTGTTGTCTGTCTGAGGTGGAGCGGAAGGGGCGTTCCATGCTTTGGCCGCGAGGAAGGAGAAGGAGCGGCCTCCCGATCTGGTCTTTCTGGTGTGGGGGACCACGGCGTAGGAGAGCTGGGCTGATCGTAGGGTCCTTTGGGGTGCGTGGAATTTGAGTCGGCTGTTCAGGTATGCTGGTCCGCTGCCGTGGAGGGCCTTGTGTGCGTGGGTGAGCATCTTGAAGGTGATTCTCGCCTCGACAGGGAGCCAGTGGAGTGTGCACAGGTGCTGGGAGATGTGACAGTGTTTTGGCAGGTTGAGGACCAGTCTTGCGGCGGCGTTCTGGATGTTCTGTAGCTTGCGGGTGAGGTTTTTGTTTATTCCGGTGTAGAGTGCGTTGCCGTGAGTCGAGTCTGCTGGTGACCAGGGCGTGAGTGACGGTCTTTCGGTGTTCGAGGGGATCCATTTGAAGGTCTTACGAAGGAGGCGGACGGTGTGGAAGCAGGAAGACGAGACAGAGTTGATCTGGCGGTCCATTTTGAGCTCGGAGTCCAGGATGATTCCAAGGTTGCGTGCGTGGTCCGTGGGGGTTGGCGGGTTTCCGAGGGCGGGGGCCACCAGGTGTCGCTCCAGGCATCGGGGTTTGGGCCCATGATGAGTACTTCTGTTTTGTTGGTGTTTAGTTGTAGGCAGCTGTTTTTCATCCTTTTGGCGATGGCTTCCATGCCTTCTCGAAAGTTGCGTCTGGCGGTGTTGGGCTCGTTGGATAGGGAGAGGATGAGCTGGGTGTCGTCTGCGTATGACACGATGTTGAGTCCGTAGGTTCTGACGATGGGGGCGAGTGGAGCAATGTAGACGTTGAAGAGCGTCGGGCTGAGGGAGGAGCCCTGGGGGACTCTGCAGGTGGTAGGTGTGGGGTCAGAGAGGAAAGGGGGGAGTCTGACCCGCTGCGTCCTGCCGGAGAGGAAGGAGCGGATCCAGTCGAGGGCCTTGTCCTGGATTCCTGCGTTGTAGAGTCTGCGTATTAGGGTGCAGTGGGAGACTGTGTCGAACGCCGCTGATAGGTCGAGGAGGATGAGGGCTACTGTTTCTCCTTTGTCCAGTAGGGTGCGGATGTCGTCTGTTGCGGCGAGGAGGGCGGTTTCCGTACTGTGGTTTTTCTGAAGCCGGATTGGGAGGAGTCGAGGATGTTGTGTTCTTCAATGAATGTGGCGAGTTGGCTGTTGATGGCTTTCTCTATGACTTTCGCTGGGAGCAGGAGCAGGGAGATGGGTCTGTAGTTTCTGAGGTCGGTGGGGTCCGCTGAGGGTTTCTTTAGGAGGGGTTGACCTCGGCGTGTTTCCAGTCGTCGGGGAACGAGGCGGTCGCCAGGGAGCGGTTGATGGTGTGGCGGAGCATGGGTGCGATGGTGTCGGCGGCTCTGTTGAAGATGTGGTGGGGGCAGGGGTCTGTGGGGGCCCCTGAGTGGATTGACTTCATTGCCTTCAGTGTGTCTTCGGTGGTGAGGGCTGTCCAGTCGTCAATCGCTGGTTTCCGGGTGTAGGGGGTGGTTGGTGAGGGTTCAGTGTGTTGGTTGTCTTCGTCGAAGTTGTCGTAGATGCTCTTGATTTTGTGGTGGAAAAAGGTGCTGAGTTTGTCGCAGAGGTCTTGTGAGGGAGGGATGTCGGTAGACTCGCTAGTGGGTTGGGCGAACTCCTTGATGATGCTGAAGAGTTCCTTGCTGTTGTGCGCGTGGGTGGAGATTCTGTCTTCAATCGCTTTTTTCCTCGTTTCTCTGATGAGTTGATGGTGGGCGTTGGTGGCGGCTCTGAAGTTGCCGTGGCCTTCTGTGGATTTGGTGTTCCTCCAGGCCTTTTCGAGGCGGCGGCATGTGCTTCTGGACTCTCGAAGTTCGGTGGTAAACCATCTGGCTTTCTTGGCGCGGGTATTGTTGTTTTTCTTGAGGGGGCTATGGTGTTGGTGCTGTCCGAGATCCATCTATGCAGGGTTCGGGCTGCGGTGTTGGGGTCGTCGTTTTCCACGATGGTTGGGGTGGAGTTGTTGAGTGAGGAGGTGAGCTGGTCGTCGGTGATTTTGGTCCAGTTTCTTCGTGGAAGCAGGTGCTGGTGTCTGTGGATGGTGGGTGTTCTGAAGGTGAAGTGGACGCAACGATGGTCGGTCCATGGGAGTTCGGTGGTGTGGCTGAAGGTGATGGAGTTTCCTGTAGTGAAGAGGGGGTCGAGGGTGTGTCCTGCTGAGTGCGTGGGCTCGGTCACGATCTGGCGCAGTCCAATGTTGTGGAGGTTGTCCAGGAGGGATGTGGTGTTGGGGTCCAGTTGGTTGTCGAGGTGGAAGTTGAGGTCTCCCAGCAGGGTGTAGTTGGTGGATGCGATGGCCTGCGGGGAGATAATGTCCGTGATGGAGTTGGCGAAGGGTCCGCGGGGTCCAGGGGGTGCGGCTATACAAGCAACAGGGCCCCTGGAAATGTAATTATGCAGCCAGGGGCCGGCAGCCCAGAGAGATGTGCAAATATACAAGCGACAGGGCCCCTGGAAATGTAATTATGCACCCAGGGGCCGCCACCGAAGAGAGATGTGCAGATATACAAGCGGCAGGGCCCCTGGAAATGTAATTATGCACCCAGGGTCGCCAGCGAAGAGAGATGTGCACAGCAAAAAGAGATGTGCAGCTATACAAGCCACAGTGCCACTAAAAATGTAATAATACAGCCTGGGTCCGCCAGCCCAGAGAGATGTGCAGATATACAAGCGACAGGGCCCCTGGAAATGTAATTATGCACCCAGGGGCCGCCAGCGAACAGAGATGTGCAGATATACAAGCGACAGGGCCCCTGGAAATGTAATTATGCAGCCAGGGGCCACCAGAGAGATGTGCTGATATACAAGTGACAGGGCCCCTGGAAATGTAATTATGCACCAAGGGGCCGCCACCGAAGAGCGATGTGCAGATATACAAGTGACAGGGCCCCTGGAAATGTAATTATGCACCCAGGGGCCACCAGTGTAGAGAGATGTGCGGATATACAAGCAACAGGGCCCCTGGAAATGTAATTATGCAGACAGGCGCCGGCAGCCCAGAGAGATGCGCAGATATACAAGCGGCAGGGCCCCTGGAAATGTAATTATGCACCCAGGGTCGCCAGCGAAGAGAGATGTGCACAGCGAAGAGAGATGTGCAGCTATACAAGCCACAGTGCCACTAAAAATGTAATTATATGCCAGGGGCCGCCAGCCCAGAGAGATGTGCAGATATACAAGCGACAGGGCCCCTGGAAATGTAATTATACACCGGTAGGGGCCACCAGCCCAGAGAGATGTGCAGATATACAAGCGACAGGGCCCCAGGAAATGTAATTATGCACCCAGGGGCCACCAGCGAACAGAGATGTGCAGATATACAAGCGACAGGGCCCCTGGAAATGTAATTATGCAGCCAGGGGCCACCACCGAAGACAGATGTGCAGATATACAAGCAACAGGGCCCCTGGAAATGTAATTATGCAGCCTGGGGCCACCACCGAAGAGAGATGTGCAGATATACAAGCGACAGGGCCCCTGGAAATGTACTTATGCAGCCATGCCGTTTTTGACACATACCTCAGCTCCTGCTCCAAAATTGACAGAATTTAGTAATAAAATCGGTCCTAGCTGAAACAAATCAAAACTTATTACAACAGCTGCACACAGGGATCAATGCCACTGACGAAAGTAAACTGGCCCCCTTCAGCTGCAGCCGCAGAAAAAGGAGCAGATGTTGCCCAGAGAGTGTAAACATCCCCGTGTGATCTGTGGCACAGCAAGAGTGCCATGGGCCTTAATGCAAGCTCGGGACATGGGCCCATTCGAGCCCGTTTAAGTATGAAATGCAGCCCTAATTGGGGCGCAGAGGGTCCCTCCAACCCACACACCAGGTGCCACTGCACCTCCTGCACTAGTGACACCTACCTCTCTGCACTTTATGGACTGGGCCCTGGGGAGGGCTTTTGTCTGGAGCAGGAAACAACAATCCTAAATATTCAAATGTAATGTAAACAGGATGAATACAATAATTCCTTCCTTGTCATGAGTTTGTATTAACACAAATTCATGTTTACGTTACAGACAATGTTGACATAGTCAGTTAGGGTGAGCATAAAAACACATCCAAATAAAAGTTGTAGAAAGGTGGGGGTAGAGGGTGCCATGCGAGGAGGGGCGGGGCAGCAACAAAGGGGGAAATATTAAAAAATAACCAGAGAGATGGAGCAGCAGGAGAACTGACTTAGAAGCTGTGTGGGAGGGGGTGGGGGAAGCAGCACAGAGAGTGGGGCGGGGCGGGTTGGAGATGAAGCAAAGTAGAAAGAAGCACATGAGGGAGAACAAGAAACACATTCCCTTCCATGAGAAGAAAAAGTAGTTCCCTAAATGAGACCTTAATGCTCCCAGGTGGGACAAACACAAGAATAGGGAAGAAAGAGGAGGCGAATGAGACAGACAACACAGCCATCCAATCATAAGCAAGGGGCTGCTGACCCAAAGCCCTCTTGTATATATAGATACAGGCAACAGACAGCTCAGTGTCTGTGGAGAAGACCTACAAACATTCCAGGGTTCATATAAACAGAGACTATTATGCCCTTACTTGGATCAAGTGATCATATAGAATGAACAGAGAATACTGCGCCCTTAGTCGGTGCAAGGGTTCATACTCAATAAATGTAGTATGTTACACTCAGCCTCATACGATTGCAGCCAAACGCAGGAGAAAGCCTCACCCCTTGGTATAAACTAGTTGGCGAACAGTGGCCTCTCTTCTCCTGAGTGTTGCTGGTGAGACATTTCGAAAAGTCACGAGTTCAGCAGTCTGAGAAGGCTGGCACTCTGCCTTTGTGATCAAGAGTTTGTAAAAGGTACCTGGCAGAAGAAGTTCTTTGTTGCCAGACTGCAGTTCCTACCTCACTCCCCACCCGAGATACACTCACAGGACTGATGCCACAACGTGCCTCAGTCTCAAGGGGAAGGAGAGGACAGAATGACAGCCAGGTGTTAGCCATGTGAGGGGGCGTGGCTCCCTCTACAGCTAGGAATGTGAGTGCTTGCACAATCAGGGCCGTACCAGGATTAGGCACACCGACGCCTGCCACGCTGGTGGTGAGTACAACCCCATTCCTGCCCCCAGCAGTTGATTGCGGCACTCATGCCACTGGGCCTCCACTGTATGTTGGAACAAAGAGTCCACGTAGGCTCTGGGGCAGTCAGCGCTCACTGGGCAGTGACAGGTGTTGGCACTGCTGTTTACCACAGGGGCAGAGGAATATCTGAACTCCAACTGCACAACCAGGAAACTATGAGAAGTCAAGTGGAGCAGACAAGGTGCCAGGCCAGGCCTCTACCTTGGTGGCCACTGGGCAGTTGTTGCCACAGACCTCACCTGAGGTCTCTGGAACCACAGACACCAGGCCCTACTGCATGGTCTGAGTAATCAGTTAAAAAAACTCCTGCTTTGCTTTTTGCATGGCACAGTCAATACCACACTATAAACTCAATGGCCAATCAGATCGATTACTGAGAAGGGGAACCGTCTTTTATTTAGAGCTAGTTAAGATAACGCCGCAAATGGAAGGATGCACACAAGTAACCCGATGGGTACGGTTCTTTTAGAAGTCTGGACACCATACAAAATACTATTACAGTGCTTACACTCTAGGCGCTACAAAAACAAGGCTTATGAACTTGTTATCCAATGGACGAGCAAGCAGACCATCCCGCGCCCATCCCTGCATCCATGGTGCAAAGGTGCTCGAGGCTTCACTAAGATCTTTGTTAGCAATCTGCAGTCAGTGGGGCAGAGGAGCCAGGCAGCAAGAGCTGCTCTCTGCCATAGATTCTCATAGGCCTTGATGCAAAAATGGGTAGCTCAGTGGGTCTGAGCCCAGGTTGCCAAGTTTCCAAAAGTAAACAATTGCAAAGGCCAGTGAAGTCCATGATGAAACCTTGGATCCTTTCAAGTCCAAAGGTTCTCCAAGGGGTTAAAGCCCAGTTCAATGACTTCTCTCTCTCAAGTCCACAGGACTAGCGGGTGTTCGATAGATAGGTACTGGTCTAGTGCAGTGGACATGAACGCGTCTGGAGACGAGATGCAAAACTTCCTGTTCGCCAACCCAGAGCAGGATTCAAGTGGCACCCCCTAAAATGTCCCCTAGGGTACCAAGATGATTCAGGGGCCCATATTGTGCAAAAGACTGGTCACCGTAGGGGCCACAACCTCTAGCTGGCCATTACTGGTCAGTGGTCTTCGGGTGACACCCGCAGGAACATTCCTTTTCACAATTCTTACAGAAGACAGAAGCAGCACTCTGCCCCTAAAATCGTCTCTTTAGTCTGCACAGAACCTCCCCGAAGACCTGACAAAGTGCAAAATGCTGCTCCAAGCAGGCCCATATTTATCTAAACTAGCAGGCACTGAACTAAAGTAATCTCAAACTCCGTTTTCTCGCACTGTCAAGCTCTCTTCCAATCAGGAAGGAGTGCGTCTGTCAGGCTGTTCTGCCTTGAGAGAGGTGTGCTGGCTGCAGCCAGCCACTGGACAATGTGAGCTGCACCCTGACATCCCAAACCTAAGGGGCAGGTTTACCAAAAAGTCGCGCAGCATCACCTTGCGCTACGTGACAGGGAAAGTGCAGGATTACCCGGTATGTAACATAATACGGCGCATTCCTGTCTTTTCCCAGTGCTGACGCACAATGTGCTGCCTCGCGTCAATGCAGGCACTCTTGCACCAAGGTGCAAGAGTGCCTGTGTTGTAAGCAGGATTGTTTTTGTGGAGGAAGGGAGACCTTCCTGCGCAAAAACAATCCCCTAATGCATTTTCCTCACTCTATGTGTGCTGCAGAATGCAGATTTCTTGCGCCTGTTGCATATGACCTAACAACGCCATGGATGCTCTGCATTTACAATACAGTGCGCCATGGCGCAAGTATTCACTGATGCGTCAGAAATTCTGACGCATCTTTTGGGCTAAAGTGACGCATTGCTGGAGTTGGTCATAAGACTGATGCAACTCCAGCAATGCGTCAGAACACAGAGGCGGGTCCCATTTTAAAAGCCCTGTGTCAATCCTTACGCCTGGTTTGAGAAGGCGTAGGGATTTTGATGCAGTCAAGTCATAGAGTGACGCTGTGAAAAGTTGTAAATTTCACTGCGCCATTTCTACATGGCTTTTAACGTGGAAACGCCTACCCTGCATACATTATACCTGGCGCAGGTATAATGTGACGCAGGCCTCTACAAACGGACGCATTTGGTCCAGTGCGTCAGTTTGTAAATATGGAGTAGTGTGGAGCACTGATTGCGCCGCCGGTGCGTAAACAAAATGACGCTGCTATGGCGCTAGCTCCTTGTAAATATGCCTGTTGGACCTGATACTCGTCAGGTAGCGTTTCCTTAAACTTTTTGCTTCTTCTGCCTGAATTTTGCTGATTCTCTTATGTGGCCTCTGGGCTCTGGGCCGCGTGGGGGTGGATTTCGAGCGACGATGCCGAGGGAAAATTATTTATTTAATTTTCCCTCTGCATCGTCCCTCGAAATCCCCCCCCCCCCCCCCACCCGGCCCCACCGCTGTTACCGGCACGGACCGCAGCTGAATATTAGCATGTTCTGACAGTGACTAGCACCCAAAAGATATTTTCACTGTGGCAGGCCTAGCTGTCCTATGTAGAAAACCAAAGTGCAGATTAAAAAACTAATGCTGTATCTCAGGAATTGGACCAGGAAGAAAAATAATGAAACCACTGTTTTAATAATCTAATTCTATAGTGAAGTAGGATGTTAAATAAATATTAAGGAAAATAAACTTTTTAATAGTTACTGTTTACCTGACTCAGCAGTCAGAGGGCTAATTAACATAACATCTGCTAGCTCACAGCCAGTGAGTAGCCTTGAATAGATGTGAACTGCCCTTCAAGAGCAAGCAATAGGCTGACCTGAATAGCAGAGATGACTCCTCACCGGACAGAATATGCAGGGTGGGGGGTTGTGGGCATTCTTTTTGGCACTGCAGTGTCAAACCCTGCTTGACAGGTTTGTTTAGCCACATGTAACACTTGGGGAATACTTGAAATGGGAGAGAACAGCCAATTTTTGTGTATCCACTGTCTGGTTGTTGACGAATCCAACTTTTCCCTACCAGATGCCTGTCTCTGGGTTTATTGTGGGCACAGTGGTTGGCTCAAACTGTATTTTAGTGTTAGATGTGGAAGGATTCTAGTATAACAATAGAGCACTGCCCCCCCACACACACCCAGCTCTCATAGCCCAAGTGATGTGTGGCGGAAAAAATGTGCAATCTTGAAAATGCCCAACGTTGGTAGGGCTGGCCACTGGAACTTTTGCTCCATTGGTTGGGGCGTGCCCAGGAGTCAATCCCACCCACTAGCTAGTGACAGTCATCAATGTGGCACCTATAGGCACCCACTTCAAAATACTTCCTGGACTGGCGGAAAATCAGAAGAGGACTGGACCTGCTGTCTGTGACCTGAGAGGCGTCCTGAAGGACCGGGCCTGCTCCCTCCTGTACCCAGGACAAAGTAGTGGACTCCAAGGGTCAGTAGGCTGAACTCCTCTGTGGCTAAAGGGATACAAAAAGCTACAAGAGGCCTTTTCCTAGAAGTACCCAGCTGACCAGTGGAAACTCAACCTGGATTGGACTCAACTGTTGGTCTCTGCCTGATACCCTGTGAATCTCTAAGTGCCTCCCCTGAGGTCCTGGTGGGCTTTAAAAGTGTTCTCCTGTAGTGGATTGGGACTTAAAGGGCTAAGTCAGAAGGTAAAATCTTCAACAGGCACAAACCTCGTTGGTGTATCTTACCCACGCTCCACAGCAGCTAGCTTCAAATTGCACCTAGGTCCCGGTCTACCATGAGCATTGACTGTCATTGGTGCTTTGTGCTTTTTGGCGCTATTTCTAGTTAAAACTTAAAAAATTCAAATCTCCGGTTCCCCTTATTGAATTTTTGTAATTTTGGTTTATTAAAATGCACTCTATTCTTGTAGTTCAGTTTGGGATGTTTATTGTTTTGCATTTTTACATTATTATTTTTTTGGTACTGTCTAAATACTTTGCATATGCCCAAAGTTAAGCTCGTCTGTTCTGTGCGATAGCGAGCGGGGGTAAGCTCAGGCCTATTTGGTGACTTTGAGGGTTCACCCTGGCAAGGGTTGCAATTATTACTTGAAGGGAGTAGTCACCCACCCCAAATAATAATCCAATTTCTTACATTGGTGTCCAGCAGTGGGATCCAGGACTTGTGTTTTGCAGAAGCAAATAAATCCTATTTTGTACAACCAAGAACCCCTCTATTTGTGTATATGTTTACATAATTTTATTCTAATTTTGAAAAATGTGAAGCTGGTGAAATATTAAAGTGGTCTCGCGGCCAGACGAGCCATGGGGGGAACTTACCCGGGGGACACAGTCTAGCCATGGCAAAGACAGTCTAGCCATGACATAGGACCTGGTCAGCTCCACTCTATGGCTCTTTGGAGGAAAAGAGTTTCCTTGCAAAGTAACGAAAGCGGAGTGGTTGCTGATGGAATGGGATAGATTGGTTGGGAGGCCCATCCATTGTAAGCGTTTGTCACCAATGAGGCGCAGTGAGCTTTTCCTCACCTAGTTGGCTATGTGGTTCGGCATACGGTGATGTTGCCAGGTGAATGGGGAATGAGAGGGGCATGTGAAACTCCAGTTGGATTGGTCGATTAAGTGGGCTGGGGGTTCAGGTAGATGTTAAAAAGGAGAGGGGACGAAGGTGGTCCCTGTGGGACATCATAGGGACCTGTCAAGAGGAGGATTCTAGTCTTCTAAGTGCAGCTGGGCAGGAATGACTGGATCAAGTCCAAAGCAAAGTGAGAAATCTTAGCTAACGCTCGAGATGTTTTGATCAGTAGGTAATGATCTGTATCAAATGCTATGGTGACATCAAGAATCACATGACTTCCTTTGTTAAGGGTAGAAGATATGCATTTGCTGCTTCAACCTCTAGCAGGTGGAATCTGTCATTGCCGATGGTGAAGAGGGGTATTTCACCTGGAGTAAACTCCTTGTGGGCTTGGTGCTCTCTTGTTGCTTGAGAGGAGGATGTTTGAGATAGGTCTGTAGTTGGGTAAGACCAAGTGATGGAACGGAAAATGATGGCGCCCCCCTGTAGAATGTGATGAGGGGCCCTTGAGACTCCTGTATCTCATGGATACTCATAGGTTTTAGTCTGAATGGGGGCCCTCTGCTAAGACCGATGGGTCCACTAACCGCTTTGAGTAGTGGAGTAATTGTAGCATTGGACATTGTGATGTTGGTGACATCTGTGGCCAGGGCTGGGGATGCATCTTTGATGATGCATGTTGGCCATGGTTTCCCTCCATTTCTCAAGGCCTTGGTTGGCCAGGCTTCTACGCTTCCAGTTTGAGAACTTATTTAAACACTTCGGCCGATGATGCTCTTCTGGGGCTAGAGGGATGGATCAGGACAGTGGGGATTGGACTGCGGAAGGGTTCAGCGGTTGATTTGGAAAATGTTTGGGGTTGTTGACTACATCATCCTGAATCTTTGATATTTTAGGCTCCAAGAACAGAACTTTGGAGATCCTCGCATCATATTTGGAATTACATGGATTGGTTTCCATGGCTTCTGGGTTTGTTAATTCTGTGAAAATCTATCTCAGGTCTTTCTGATCCCATTTAATTGCTTATTGTAGGAAGCTTGGTTTTTGTTGCAGTAGTTCTCCCACTTTTTGCCTAGCATTTGATGCAACTTTGACTGAAGTGCACTGGGTTCCTGCTAACCAGGTCCCCAGTGCCAGTATTCTTTCTCCAAAACAAGACAACTGGTCACTTGATCACCAAGTGACCAGGCCTTTAGCACCTCCGTTAGTCCCTAGTAATTGGTACCTCTGATACCTAGGATATAGGTACTAAAGAGGGTCTTTAAGAGTTGCAGCATATCTTGTGCCACTCTAAGGGACGCAGCACCAAACTCATACAGACTGCCACTGCAGACTGCATGATAAAATTCTCTAAAAAGTGAAAACACGACATGGCACACTCCTGTGAGCAATGTCCCCTAACACTGCATGGAATATTTGTAAGTAACCCCTACAATAGGTCTTACAGCCCTAAGACAGGGTGCATTATATTTCATGTAAGGACATATCCGCATGAGCAGATATGCCCCTGTGCTGGCCAGTTCAATTGCTGACAATACAAGTGAACAGGGAAGCCATCTTAAGTAATGTACTGGGCACTGGTCAAAACATGTTTCCCAGCTACATAATGGCTTCACTGAAACACATGGTGTTTGGTATCAAACACCTTGTATTAATAACTCACACTGATTCCAGTGATAGATTTAGAAATGCATGCACCCAGAGGGTACCTTAAAGGTACCCCCTGAACCCTACTAGCCTTCTAGTGTGCTGGCTGACTGAGCCAGTCCAGCCTGCCATCATAGATGAGTTTCTGACCCCCTAGGAGGTGGGAGCTGTACTCTCAGAGGACAGAAACAATGCCTGCCCTGGAGAGAGATGTTATCACCTCCTCCTCCCTCCAGGAAGGCTGGTAAATCAGCATATCAAGGCAGGCAGCTTCAAAGGCAGAGGCCGCCTTTGATATGCAACCCAAGCCTTCCACAAACAGGGGAAATGTGACCCCCCTATGCTGGGCCCACTTGGCACCAGGACAGGCTGGAAAATTAGCTATACAAGAGGCGTGTTGCACGGTTAGGCTGGACACACCTCTAGGGCAAACAGCCTGAAGTGAACACGAAGTTAGGAATTCCCCCATCTTGTGTGTGATGGAAATAGGAATTCTGGGACAGGGTGATGCCCACTCCCCAAGGGTTGTGTTCATCTAGGGGGTGTAGTGACCCCAGGGGTAAGTAGCCCATTGGATACTACCCCTCACTCCCCTTACATGCCCCTAAATGGAGTATTTAGGGGACACCCTGATACCAAGACTTCAGATTTGGACGGACATAAAGAAGAAGTGGACAAAAACTACTGCTGACCCGAGAGCTGAGGAACACGACTGACTTGGCGCCAACCCTGCCAGGAGCAACCAGCTCATCCTACCACTTTGCAGACTCCAAGAAACCCAGAGGACTGCCAGCGCTTCACCAATTGCCAAAAACACTCCATTGGAGTAGAAGAGCTACTCCCCTGGAGCCGCAGGCACCAAAGAAGCAACATCCGGTACACCGATCTGCCCCCTACCGATGCAGCATCCCCCCAGGGAGAGGTAGCTGTGCTCCTACAGGTCAGATCCGTCCTCCCTCCAAGTGTGGGGATGCCAGGCTGACCGGAGCCGCACAACACCATACCTGGGGTACTGGAGCCCTTGCAGCAACCAAGGCTTGTTGTGTCCAGACCGGACACCAACACCGAAGAAAACCGACCTGCACATCAAGGGACTTCAGGGACAGTGAGACCCACAATGAGAGTAGCCCACCTGTCCTGTTTGTCTCCCCCTGCAGAAACCAAAGACAAAGAGTGAGTCGCCGGCCGCCGCCACCTGACACCTCAAAGCACCCCTGCACCCGCGTGTCAGAGCCCGAGTCCGAGGGAGGCGACGGTGCCCACGGGGTCCTGAGACCCACAAGAGCCAAGCCCATCCTTGAGTTCGGCAAGACTGGACTGCCAGTCGCCACCTGCAGCCTCTTTCTGCAGGCCCCCTCCAACCGCGAGTAACTCCAGCACTGAACCCAACTCCAAAATACACAACTGCACTGAAGCCCTACAGTCCGAGAAGAAGTGGACCGATAGTTTCCCTATGTGCCCGAGCATCTCAAGGGTCGAGCCCCCCTGTGGGTTCCCCCGGACTGGTCCCCCAGTCCCAGTTTGCAGCCTCATTCTGACCGGACCATTCCCCATTGAAGTGAATGGGACACCCAACGCCATAACTCACCTCTGTACCCGAACTCCCCAGAGCCTCCCGAGGTGACCTGTTGGTGTGGCCTTGGACCTTGCCCCATACTCACCTTAAGTCCCGGAGAACAGTCCTATAAGTCGCTGCTAAGTGCCCAAATACGGTACATGGTTTCCCCCATAGGATAACATTACTTCACCCAAAAATTGCACTAAAGTGTCAACTTTTGGAAACTGTAAAAATTCATAACTTGAAAAGCACTTACCTAATTCCGATGATCTTGGTATCTAAATTCATATAAGAGTACATTATTTTTATAAATTGGTGTCGGATTTCTTTCTTGAGAGTGTGTCTCACTTACTGCTGCTCTTGTGTTTGCAATAGATGCTTAGCACTACCCTCTGATAAGCCTAACTGCTCGCCCACACTATCACAAAAGAGAGCATTTGGGGTGTCATTTGTGGCTCTGTAAACTTATTGGGGTTTGCCTGGACTCAGTGTACCTCTTTTTGGTCAACTATATAAAGAGCCAGCTTCCTACACTTATCATAAACTTCCTTTTTTTTTTCTTCCTTGGTGACTTTGCGGTGTCCTCTACTGTGCATTTTCCACAGTGCTCCACCAGGTTTGAGATTGGGAGAATGCCACTGACGTCCAGGCAGAGACAGGTCTTTTGTTGACATCTTGCCTGGATCCAGACGGTGCCACTGAATGGAAGGCAGGGGAGCCAATCCCGTGGCGCAGCGGTTCTCGCTCTGAAACCACGTCTTCTCAGCCTTTGTACCTATTATCCGTCTGTAAATATTAAATGACGATACATCATGTGCTGTGAAGGCTGCAGGCTTCGGAATAATCAAAGTGCGGGCCTCCCTCACGCCTCAGCTCCCAGAGGCAGCTTCACCCCAAAAGTATCAATCAATGGCGCCAGGGACATTTAATGAGCCAATGGCACTGATGGTATTTAATTAGCTGGTGGTGCTGGGAAATTTAATGAGCTGATGGCACCAAGGGCATTTCATAAGCTGACAGCGCTGGGATCTTTCCATGAGCTGGCAGCACCGAGGGCATTCCATGAGCTCACAGAGCTGGGATACTTTCCATGAATGGACAGCATTAAGGGCATTTCGTGAGCTGATGGCACTGGGGATATTTGATGAAATGAAAGTGCTGGGGTCATTTCATGAGCTAATGGCACTGGGTTCATTTTATAAGCTGATGGCACTTGGGGCATTTCATGAGCTGACAACACTGAGGGTATTTCATGAATTGATGGCACTGGTGGCATTTCATGCGCTGACTGCACTAGAATCATTTCATGAGCTGACAGTGCTGGGGTCATTTCATGAGCTGATGGCACTGGGGTCATATCATGAGCCGATGGCACTTTGGGCATTTCATAAGCTGACAGCAGTGAGGGCCTTTCATGAGCGGATGACACTGGGGCATTTCAAGAGCTGATGGCACTAAGGCATTTCATGAGCTGATGGCACTGGGGGCATATCATGAACTGATGGCACTGTGGCATTTCATGAACTGGTGATATTGTGGCATTTCATGAGCTGATAGCGCTGAGGGAATTCAATGAACTGACAGCACTCAGAGTATTTCATGTGCAGACAGCACTGGCCACTTCATGTCTTGAGTTGATGCCACTGAGGGCATTTCATGACCTGATAGCACTTCCATGAGCTGACGTTGCATGATCTGAGGGCACTGGGGGCATTTTGTGAGCTGATGCCAATTGGGGCATTTATCTTTTGGTTTCTGTGCAATTTGTACTTTTAAAACTGCTGTTTTTTTTCTACACGTGATTGTTTAAACTTCTCTCCTGGTTTTCCTCTAAACTGTGTTAGGGCTTCTAGAAGGCAACTTCCCCTTTACAAACTAACAGGCAAAATACACTCCTAAGCCTAACCAGAGTGTTTTTAAGAGACTGTTTAATCTGTTTTGTGGTTTAAATTGTGTTTGGGAAGTGTATATAGCACTCGTTTTTGGCTAAAAAAGTCCTTTTTAAGAGCCCGAAAAGCAGTATTTTAGTGGTTTTAGATTAGGGCCTAACCTGTTAGTTTGAACAGGAGCTACAAAGGGTGTATTGAGCCTGTCTGTGTCCATGGAGATTCTGACTTCAGGAGCACCTCCATGCCCCCTGCACCCCAGTCTGTGCTTTAGCTATTGGCCCACAGGCAGCATCCGAGCAGGCCTGACCACTCCACTCACCTGCACAGCCCCTTAGGTTTAAGGTCACATGCTCCTTAAATAGCTTTCCTACTTGTTCTTGCATTCGCGTTCTGATTTAACCTTAGGGCTCAGGGTGTCTCAGACAGATTGTCGAAGCTAATCGCGAAGAGGACAAGGGCAGTTGCCTGTTTGGGTCCGTTCGGGTCTAGGGCCAGAGATGCTGTCCTTTTTTCCATTTACCAGCAACCACCTTAAGCCATCCACAAACATAATAACACAACTACAGAAGACACACACTGCTCATATACAATAAAACAAACTCTAGCTACATTTCAATGCCTCTACCACTACTAAATCCTACAAACCACATCTATAAACCCTTCTAGCCCTACTGACACACAATGGCAACTTCACTCTCACACAAACCACCACTCTGTCCTATATCACTATGAAATCTACACATCACCAACACAACACAAAACAACATTATACATAACCTTAATCAATCAATCAAAGAACATTTATAAAGCGCATGGCTACCTCAGACGAGGTGTCCCGGCGCTAGCACAGCAGACTACAGAGTTTGAGGCTCGAGCAACTGTTCCCCTTGCTTAAAGAGCCAGGTTTTCAGCGACTTTCTGAAATCCTGCTCTGAATTCAGCATACGTAAGTGGTGAGGAAGGGCATTCCAAAGTTTGGCTGTCCTAACCGAGAAAGACCTACCCCCTTGCCTTGCTTTTGAGAAACTGGGGACAGCAAGGTAACGTCGATGGTTAGATCTTAATGTCCGCTCCTGGCGGTACAGGCTAAGCCGCTTCCTAAGGTAGCCAGGGCCCATACCCTGAGAGGCACGAAAGGCGAAGGTGAGGGCCTTGAATTCGATCCTCCTGGCTACCGGGAGCCAATGGAGTTGTTTAAGATGAGGGGAAATGTGCTGGCGCAGCGGGGCCTTGCGGATAAGCCTAGCCGCCGCATTCTTCAGCGTTTGCAGCCTTTTGATCAAGAACCCTGGCATTCCCAGATAGTGACTATTGGCTTAGTCAAGATGGGAAGTCACCAGGGCATGAACCGTGATCCTCCGGCTTTCTTCCAGCAGGAAGGCAAGGAATTTCCTGATAGCTCTCATCTTTCCAAAGCAGGCTGCCGAGACTTGCCAGACTTGTGCCGAGAGCGCCAAATCCTTAACCCATCTGACTCCAAGGTTTTTGACTGAGTCCTTAGGGACGGGTGGGGAGCCAAGCTCCCCAGGCCACCATAGGCCAGGAGGGTGGGGTTGCTTGATTAAAGAATAAGACATCCGTCATATCGGCATTCAGTTTCAAGCAGTTTTCATTCACCCATTCTGCAATGTCTTTCAGGCAGTATTTGAAAGAACCAAAAGCTATCGTAGAGTGGTCTTTGAAGGAGAACACCAGCTGGGTGTCATCCGCGTAGGAGACCACCTTGCCCCTCTCCTAGAAATGAGGGCTGCCAGCAGAGCCAGGTAGATATTAAAAAGCAGCAGACTTAAAGCAGAGCCCTGGGGCACCACGTCTGAGTGGTTCCACTGAGGAGATGAAAGGGCGAAGAAAGACTTGCTGGCCACGGCCTTTAAGATATGAAGAAATCCACTCAGGTGCAGTCCCTGTACTCCTATCTGTTTAAGTCTTTCCAGCAAGATTGCATGCGACACAGTATCAAATGCCGCCGAAAGGTCTAATAACACAAGCATGGCTGAAGAGCCACCATCCACTGGCAATCGAACTGAGTCTGGAACTTCGAACAACGCAGTTTCCATGCTGTACCCTGCGCGGAAGCCAGATTGAGAGTCGTGTATAAGATCATTGGCTTCACATAGTTGGCTAATTGTTGGTGAGCCATCTTCTCTAGCACCTTAGCCGGTGCCGAAAGCAGGGAGATAGGCCTGAAGTTGCTAAGTACTTCCGGGTCGGCGTTGGATTTCTTCAAAAGAGGTAACAAATAAGCATGTTTCCATGAGCCTGGGAAAATTCCAGGCCTAAATGAAGCATTCCAAATGTGATTAAGGACCGGATTAAGCCACTCGGCCAACAGCCTGAACTGCTGCGCCGGGCAAGGGTCCCCTGGCGAACCTGATTTACATTTCCAAAGTTCAGCCAGAGACACCTCTGCAGAGATAGGAAGAAATGTCGCAAAAGCATGCGAGTTATTGGAGGGGGCTTGGGCGTCTCCCAATACTCTGGGCTCTGTACCAGGGGAAAAAGAGGAGTAGAGCTGCAATATCTTCTCTTTGAAAAAATCCGAAAGACTGGCGCGTAGATCCTGCGAGGGTCGGAAACCGCGTTCTAACGCTGCAGGTTTTGAGAAGGTTTTCACTATCCTCAAAACTTCCCATGAGGACTTTTTAGAGCTGGCGATACGGTCAGCCAGGGATTCACTCCTCTTAGAGTTTAATAATTAATCCCTTCATACACATACTCCCTGTTCATCAAAACACCAGCTCTACCCTCTACTTACTCCTAACAGACCCCTTTACCCTATACTCAACCCTCTCTCATATCATCCACCAAATCTTTTCTCTTCTTTTTATAAAAAAAACACAACTAACCAATCCTTACCCTATACCACACACATTACCTCTTCCTGCTACCAAATCTAATACAAACACTCATAACCCCTGTCCATCGACTCTCGCACACCACATACACTCTCCTCCTACTCACATCACCATCCCCTTCACCGTTTGACTTCCACTCAAAAACAGTGCTTTACATTCAAATCCTTCACAGAAATTCACTACATCAATGTCTCATCTCACTACTTCACAAAAGGAAAACATAAGACACATACCAGCATATTGAAATCTCTCACACACATACAATTTCATACTACATTCTGTCATAAAATAGAAACAAACACCCACTCCCACCATCATGACTACACAAATAATACACGTCCTAAACCAACATTACTCCCAAATTTTCTACTCTAACCAACACCTACCACAAACATCCCAACACAACACTCATTCACCCCCTTCCCATCCACTGCACAATTTAGAGCCTTAAAACATGGCCCACATGCTTCACCACCCCCTGTAACCCATACACCTTTCACCATAAACAGATGCAAACTAAATAAACAACATGCCACTGTTCACAACTTTGCAGCTATTTGTCTATTACACAAGACTACTTTCCAAAAACAAGACAGCCCACTAACTCGCTCCCAACCACTATCTACACCACCACCATACACATACCCAACAAAATGCCATCTAAGCCTGCTGGACGAGGATTGCGATATAGACAAACAATAATGTTGCTATCCTGATACAGGTAATAGCAACATTAATAATACACCTGCTACAAGTTCAAAGAATGCTACTCACTCTTCTACAAAACAAAGTCACGCCACCACCAAAGCACAATCACTGGACTGCCTAACATTAAATGCTTGATCACTCTCTAAAAACATGCATCACATCTACGACCTTCTCATTGACACACAACCTGATGTACTTTACTGAATCATGGCTGGGAGATGACATGGCTCAAGTGTTGCATGACGGCTTTCCTCCAGGCTACCAAACTTTCACACAAAAGCACGTAGGCAAAAGAGGAGGTGGACTAGCTGTTATATTCAAGGAAACAACAAATCTCCCTAAAGCTGATGACATTTCCATACAAGGTTGCAAGATCCTCATCACCAGATGTAACCCTACACCAAATTCCTCCTGTAACTTCCTTCTTTTTACAGACCACCACCTGGAAATGCAACATTCCCAGACACATTTCTAGACACAGTTTCAAACCTTTTGACACTACATTCCAACCTAAGTATCCTTGATGACCTAAACATATGGTTTCACAAACCTAATATGTCACATCCAAGAATTATTATCATGGGCCTAAACACACTGAACCTACATCAGATCATCTACAAACCCACACACATCGCTAGACACATCCTAGATGTCATCTTTGCAAATCAAGAACTAGGTACCTTTCAAAGGATTACTCAAGTCACACGGTCAGGCCACCATCTTGTAGCTTTCCAGCGCAAAAAATCACATCACCACACCTAAGGGCACCTTACCTGCAACAACATATTGACGGTGGGACAAACTCAATTTTGAATATTTAAAAACACAACTAACATCCAACACAGATCTAGACACAATAAATTCAGTTAAAAAAATGTCTGAGTGACTTCAGGAAGCTTTTAATTACCTAACACCACTAAGAACAACAAAACAGGAAAAAAGAAAACAAGCACCTTGGATGAATGCAGAACTAAAAAGATGAAACAACAAATTGCAAAGCTGCAACGCACCTGGCTCAAAACAAATAACAATCAAGACAAATTCCACCTACACAAACTTAACAGAATATACAAGCCAACAATAAAAACAAAAAAGGTACTATTCAAATAGAATTCAAAATGTTAAATGTGCAAATAAAAAATTTCACAAAATTCTCACAGAATTTTGCAAACCTAAATGCACAGAAGGAACAAGAATTTACTGACAAACTTGCAAATCGTTACACAACCAAAGCAGACATGTTGGACTCCTGGCTGCCAAACCAGTCAGAACAATCATCAATAATTCTTTAACTACAGGAGTCATTCCAGAAAACTTAAAAAAAAGTATACATACGCCCATTATTAAAGAAAACAAACCTGGACCCACATAACCCTAACAACTACAGACTGATTACAAAGAACCTTTAGTGGGCAAACTGATACAAAAGGGCAGCATTTGCCCAGATGTCATAATCCATTGAAGATAACGCCATACTTTTTGATTTGCAAACAGGATTTCATCCAGGAAGAGGCATAGAATCTGCCCTCATCACCATCACCATTATAGAGAAATGGGGTAACCCAATCGAAGTCCTTCGACCTGGGCATCGAGTAGTACAAAAAACAATTGGTCCTGGACCTTTCTTTTTACAAAACAAACACTTTCTGGGAAAGGTTATTGCTTAGAAATGACTTAATACATGCATACAGTCAGCACAAGGTTTAGTAAATCCAAAAAAAGAATTTTTCTTTGATGTGCAACAAACCTAGAAACATACTTGACATCTCCTGATTTTTAAAAAAAACATATATTTATTATTCACAAACTCATTTCAACAGATGGTAGACACTCTACCATATATACCAAAAACAAGAAGGGGGACTAGGAGCTCGTTGTGGTCCAGTACCCGTGCTCCTTATGCTAGTCACAAATCAATAAAGGTTTGACCTTTAGTTACGAAGGCACCTTACACCCTTTTCAGTAACTCACGACCATCGGGGTCTTTTAATCTGACAAGGGAACCTATACAATAAATTTTACTCACTTTCGGTATCCCTTAGTCAGTTTTATCTTTCACGCACCCGTTCACTACTCACATAGGACCCTCTTTTCTCACACCCACACTCATCTGACGGCTGTCTAAACAAAAGATCTCCGCTAAAGCGATCCTTCGGGGGACCCGTAGGGCATTGCAGCGCCGGCCCGACGAGGAGCAAACGCCCGATGATGAAGCATGACATCCTTCGGGGTGTGTGAGGGCATCAAGAGACAAGACTTGCGCTTGCCTCTAACTAGTGAGTTCTAGACCTAGGACTCTCCCCTTTCCCTCATTTTTCTGTGTGTGGGCGACTATCTGCGCCCGTCCCTGGAACAGCTACCCCCTATTTTGAATTGAGATACTCTACCATACTCATAACTTAAGGAGAAGGTTTCTCCAAAGGAAGGTGCATGGAAAAAGTGCTCAAGTGTGAGGTGAGTGAAGGTAAGGAAAGGAAAAGAATCCAAGAGAAATCAAAAAACAAACATCACTCAAATTGTTCTGAATATGACTGATAACAAAAATCAGTCAGGTTAGGCCTGTCCAGTATAGATTAATGTACAATTCATTAATTCAATTTGATTTGCAAACAAAACAGAGAAATTTCATCTGTAGCAAGGGCGGGGCGAAGGGGACGCGTGGTCCAGGTCTGCTAAAGAGTGAGCGTCGATGTTTCGACCCGACTTAGGGGCATAGAGGGTAATTGTAATTTCCATCTCCTGGACCAACACTAATCTGGCTTTCGTAGTGGGCACAGCACAGAATCGGCTCTTACCCACGTGATGGATGACATCTTAATAATGCTTGACCGAAATGAATCCTGCCTCCTTATCCTACTTGACCATTCCTCCGCATTTGACACTGTCAATCATGACAACCTCCTATTCATTCTGGAGCATAGGATGGGCCTTTCTGGTCAGGTGCTGCATTGGTTCTCGTCCTTCCTGCAGCACAGGACCCAAAGAGTTAAAGCAAACCACTCTCTCTCCCAGCCATCCCCAGTCAGCATGGGGGTTCCCCAAGGAGTCCTCCTTATCTCCCATTCTCTTCAATCTGTTCCTGGAACCATTAGCTAATGTTCTAAAATCATCGGACATTCGCTTCCATATGTACGCAGACGACACCCAACTCTATCTGAAAATCTCCTCCCCGGATGATATCACTTCACTCAACTCCACCCTACTGACGACCCAAAACTGGTTAACTGAGAACCACCTACTGCTAAACACCTCCAAAACAGAATTCCTCCTCATTTCTCCCCAGAAACATACTCCTAAAATCGACCTATGGATGAACCAACTCACCGCCTTCAACTGCTCCCCCGCATTATCGACTCAGCTAAATCTCTAGGAATTACCCTGGACAAGCATCTGAATATGAAGACTCACATTAGCAACGTGTGCAAGGGAGCTAACCACCTCTGAGAACACTCAGGAATCTCAAACCTTTCCTACCTCAAGCAGATTTCAAGCAAGTGGTCCAAGCGCTTGTCCTGCCGAGACTTGACTATGGCAGTGCTACGCTATGTGGCCTCCCCAAATACACTTTGGCCCCCTAAAGGCTTCACTGAACGCGGCGGCCAGATTGATTACGGGCACTAGCGAAGGCACACATCTCCCGGTTTAAAATCTCTAAACTGGCTACCTTACGAAGCTAGAATTCAACTGAAGATTGCCTGCCTATCACACAAAGCCCTCCACTTCAGAACCCCCATCTACCTTGCACAAAAACTAGAACTATCCGGAGGGGTAGACTGTCAAGGAGTGCAAATTCCCTCCTCTTAAAACCACAGATCTTCCGCAAAAAGAGAACATGCCAACGAGCCTTCTCTGGCTCTGCTCCAAAAATTTGGAACTCTCTTCCACCTGAAATTCGGAGGATCTCTTCCAAGGATGCTTTCAAACTGGAAGCAAAAAGATTCCTCATGAATAAGTTCTTACCTTAACATGAGGGACATTTGTTAGCTGTAAGCGCATCGGACATACCATAGCATTTGTTATTATCCCTGTATATGTTTATTATTTTGTTTTGGTTAATATTCCTGTACATGATTATTGTATTTACTCCCTTTAAGTCATTATGCCCCATCGTCTAGCCCATTCTTCGTTCACCCAGGTGTATAAATGATCGGGTGGTGTTCACCATCTGATTCAATGCCTATTAGACTCCCCATTTGACTCATGTTTTGATTATTGTTTTGGTATTGGTTTTTATTCCTGTATATGATTATTGTACTTACTCCCCTTATGACACTATGCTCCATCGTATAGCCCATTCCCCGTTCACTCAGGTTTATAAATGATCTGTTATGTGTGCACTATTTGATTCAATGCCTATTAGATTCACCATATTAGACTCATGTTTTGATTTGTTACCTCCCTTTCCCTCAAACTGTAAAGCGCTCTGATATCCTTCGGGATCAAGTTCGCGCTATATAAAACTTTATAAATAAATAAATAAATTGTAGCCTCAGCCGGCGGGTCTTCTTCAGGACAAGGGACAAGGGAGAAGCAACCTATTTACAGTGTATGTGGATCTGGCTCCCAGGGTAGCCACCCGCATTCACGTTGCAGTTTTTTAGAGACCCAAATTCCAAAAATCGAAAGGGGATAATCCTCATAAATCCATATGAAAATTAGGTGAAGTAATCGCCATCCGCACTTGCGTTGCAGTGTAAAGACAATATTTGGAGGATCTTAATCTATGATGAGCTATTGTAGGAGGCGAATCAATCTGCAACTAGATTTACAGCAGCCCGGAGTGAAGTCCTCACCTTGCACGACAGCATCATCACCATCACCAGCACAGTAGACCAGAACGGGGTCACTGCACTACTTCTCTTGGACCTCTCATCTGCCTTTGACACAGTTGACCATGACACTCTGATACAAAGACTCTACGTAGCCGGCATAAAAGGGACTGCTCTAGACTGGATCACATCCTACCTTCAAAACAGAACAAATGTCATCCATTCTCCCCCTTTCTCATCCAAACCGTACTTCACAAAAGCAAGGGTCCCCCAAGTCTCTATCATCTCACCCATGCTTTTCAACATCTACATGAAGTCATTACCGGCAATGATCAAAGAATTTCACCTCACGTGCTATAACTTTGCAGAGGACACACAAATACTTCTTCAACTGAAAAGCCCCACAGACATTGCAAACTCAAAAATCTTCAGTTGCCTCAGAGTCATTGATCAGTGGATGACGTGGAGCCATCTCAAATTGAATGCTTCCATAACTGAAATATTCACATGTGGCGATTGGAAAAATTATGACCCACTCTGCGCCTGACCTGACAACCTGGGACCACCTCCTGAAATATCCAAGGAAGAAAGAAACCTTGGAATTACAACGGACTCCAAGCTATCAATGAATACCCAAGCGAATAAGTTAGCAAGATCAAGCTTCATTTCTATGAAAACTCTGCGACGCATCTTCCCCTCCTGGGATTTCCACATAAGGTCCAGGCTACTATCTCTCTTCTTCTGTCTAAACTCGATTACGACAATAGCTTCTACCATGGATCACCTTTAACGACTATGAAAAGACTACAACAGATTCAGAACTCAGCTGCCAGACTACTCTTATATGTAAAGTAACAAGCCCACATCTCCCCTGCCTTGAGTGTCCTCGCTTCAAAACCCCAGCATACAAGGAAAAAACATGGGTGGAACATCCTTCTCTGTTCAAGCAGCCAAACTATTGAATTCATTACCCCAAACATAAGATCCACGGATAACTATCTTATCTTCAGAAGACTATTCAAGAGTTGGCTCTTTCCTACATGACCAACATGCTCAAAACACAAATTTACAGCATATGCCTTGGGTTAGACATGTATAATTTGATTATATGTGTGTATTTAGATGTGTGCATTTCTTTATAAGAATTTATAGACTATGGTTTAAAAATATATAGATATTCTTATAGGTCTGCATACCAAATGTATACATTACTTACAGTATAAATATATAATATATGCATGTATGTTATTTATGCTTAACTTGTATGTTGGCCACCGTATAGTTTAAATATAAGTTATTTTATATGTGCTTATAGGGTCTCGGTTTTATTTATTTTATCTAACACAATGTGTGATAAGTTATATAAGTTATTTGATTGAAAAAAGAAGAGTTGCCTCTAGGTGGGATGCACTCCCAGGTGGAAATTACGCCAAAGCAAGGGCACATGCCATGAACAAAGTCCTTTTCTGGTTTCCTGTCAGACGCGTTTCGGGCCAACGCCCTCTTCAGTGGCAGACCATGTGACGTGCCGGCGTGCGGCAGCCACCAGTAAATCCCCATAATAATTATGCTCAGGTGGACCACCTGAAGCAATGCTTCCTGGGACTGGTGGTTCAGTAAAACCCAAGTGGGTCGCCGCCGGCACTCACATTCAAAAATGTCTTTAAAAGGATTGCCGATGTTCGCGCCGGCACCCCTGCATATAACAGGCACCTCCTGTTCCACAGTTAGCTGCCCCAATACAACAGCCGCGGACCCGCAAGTGTTTTGCGGTGGTGCATCCCGCGACCAGGCAGGCCGCTATACATGAAAAAAGAAGAGTTGCCTCTAGGTGGGATGCACTCCCAGGTGGAAATTACGCCAAAGCAAGGGCACACGCCATGAACAAAGTCCTTTTCTGGTTTCCTGCCAGACGCGTTTCGGGCCAACGCCCTCTTCAGTGGCAGACCATGTGACGTGCGGCAGCCACCAGTAAATCATTACTTACAGTATAAATATATAATATATGCATGTATGTTATTTATGCTTAACTTGTATGTTGGCCACCGTATAGTTTACATATAAGTTATTTTATATGTGCTTATAGGGTCTCGGTTTTATTTATTTTATCTAACACAATGTGTGATAAGTTATATAAGTTATTTGATTAGATGCCTTTGTGTGTATATATAATCATAACAATTGTATCTATAAAGCGCTTCAAAATGCATTAAAATTTCCCCAAAAAAGAATACAAATAAACTAACTTTATGTACAGCAACACTTTAAAGTCTGAGTTTCTAACTATTTATCCATACATGCACATATGGAACTTTATATCTCTTTATTATTTTCCATATACATGTATACCTTTCTATGTAGTTATGTATGTATATATTTATTACTTTACTCTCTCCAATTCACTACTCTATATCTCATCCTGTACCTCCCTCAATATATCCTCTGCCTCCACTCTCTGACTCATCCCAACCTCATTGTACTTCTAGGATCTCCCTAAGATCCTTTCTTGACTCTTCCCTCCGCTCTCCCTTCCTTGACTCACCCTGAACCTCATTGTACTTCTAGGATCTCCCTAAGATCCTTTCTTGACTCTTCCCTCCTCTATCCCTCCTTTATCCTATTAAATCCAGGCTCAAATTGGCATCTCATATTTCCCTATACTAATGCACCACTAATCTATGTTGGGTTCCGGAGTAGCGTGCTACTCGACGAAAAATCGCTTTGACTCCTCGTCAGGGGTAGTAAGTGCTATATAAATACAATTGCAATTCCAATTCCATGAGCTGTCATTTCGTGAGCTGACGGCACTGAGGACATTTCGTGAGCTGACAGCAGTGAGGACATTTCGTGAGCTGACGGCAGTGAGGACATTTCGTGAGCTGACACTGAGGACATTTCGTGAGCTGACGGCAGTGAGGACATTTCGTGAGCTGACGGCAGTGAGGACATTTCGTGAGCTGACGGCAGTGAGGACATTTCGTGAGCTGACAGCAGTGAGGACATTTCGTGAGCTGACACTGAGGACATTTCGTGAGCTGACGGCAGTGAGGACATTTCGTGAGCTGACGGCAGTGAGGACATTTCGTGAGCTGATGCACTGGAGAAATATAATGGTCTGATCATGATGGCATTGAAAATCTATAATATTCCAAACGTCCTCAAATGTCACACACATCACACTAGAGTCCGTCAGATTAATGTGCCTGTGGCCGAGGTCTGTGTGCATCCTGCTGGACAGTGGATCGACCCTCAGTAGGGCAGCCTCAGTATGTTATCCTTTTGACAGAGATACAATGAACCGTCATGGGGATGGGTAGCATTAGCAGACACACTAAGTGCTGTGTGACGGTGGTGTGCGAGTTGTGCTTTAGATATTTAGCATCAGAATTATGTGAATAATGTCCTTTTATCTTTGTTAAACATCTCACACCTCAATGGCGAGCGTCGCCAAAACTCATCACCTCTGACGTCCACAAGGCACTATAATAATGCCCAGTCACTCACGTCAGACACGCCCAGGCAGGTAGGAGTCAGACACAGGCAGGTGGTGGGGGGAGGGAGGTGCAGACACAGGCAGGTGGGGGGGGGGAGGGTGCGGACACAGACAGGACGGGCGGGCTCACAGGTAGGTAGAGATAGATACCTACAGGCAGGGCAGACAGGCAGGGCAGACAGACGCACAGACAGAAAGCCGTAGACACATGGAGGCTAACGGGGCAGCCAGACACGGACCGGCAGATGCGGACAGACTCACAGGCAGGTATGACGGACAGACAAACACAGGTAGGGCAAGGAGACACACGGGCAGGTAGACATAGACATGGACAGACAGGGCGGACAGACTCACCAGCAGGCAGGGGCGAGCAGACACACAGAGAGGCAGGGACAGACAGACAGTGAGGCAGATGTGGACAGACGCACAGACAGGTAGGAGCGGGCAGACAGGCAGATGTGGACAGACGCACAGACAGGGCGGAAAGACGCACAGACAGGCAGATGTGGACAGACGCACAGACAGGCAGGGGCAGACAGACGGGGCGTACGAACCGGTAGATGTGGACAGACTCACAGGCAGGGGCGGACAGACAGGCAGATGTGGACAGACGCGTGGACAGACGCGCAGGCAGATGTGGACAGACGCGCAGACAGCGAGACAGATGTGGACAGACGCACAGTGTGGCAGATGTAGACAGACGCACACACAGGCAGGGGCTGCCATTCGCACAGACAGGCAGGGAGTAGGGGGCGCCCACCTGTACCCAGCGCTCGTCTAGGTCTCCGGTCGGTACCCAGTGAAGCCCCTGTCTGTGGCAGGGAGGGGCGCTGCCCGCACCGCACGCCCTATTAATAGGGGGCTGCGCCTGAGCGCCTCAGCTCCTCGCGGCGCTGCAGTCAGCGGTTATAATTACTGCTCCCTGGCACCGGGTATTCCCTGGGCAGGGCGCCAGCTGTCGCCGCCCGGAGGTCCGTGCGCCACTTAGAGACTCCAGACTCTGCCCCAAATAGACATGATGGGCCAAAACTCGGGTCCTAATGGACAGAGTGAACCCAAATTCTGCCCTAATGCCCTCAAATGGCCACTGTGAGCCCCAAACTCTGCTCCAGATGGACACTGTGACCCCAAAGTCTGCTCTCAAATGGGCACAGTGACCCACAACCCTGCCCCTTATGACACAGTGAGCCCAAACTCTGCCCTCAAATGGACTGTGAGCCAAAAGCCCGTCCTCGAATGGACACACTGAGCTCACACTCCTTCCTGTAGTGGACAGTGTGAGCCCAAACTCTGCCCCAGATTAACGCAGTGAGCCCAAACACTGCCACTAACGGAGACTGTGAGCCCAAACCTGCCAGTAATGGAGACCGTGAGCCCAAATCCTGCCACTAATGGAGACCGTGAGCCCAAACTCTGTTCCAGATTAACAAAGTGAGCCCAAACCTTCCACTAATGGAGACTGTGAGCGCAAACTCTGTTCCAGATTAACACAGTGAGCCCAAACCCTGCCACTAATGGAGACCGTGAGCCCAAATCCTGCCACTAATGGAGACCGTGAGCCCAAACCCTGCCACTAATGGAGACTGTGAGCCCAAACTCTGCCCCAGATTAACACAGTGAGCCCAAACTCTGCCCCAGATTAACACAGTGAGCCCAAACCCTGCCAGTAATGGAGACCGTGAGCCCAAACTCTGTTCCAGATCAACACAGTGAGCCCAAACCTGCCACTAATGGAGACCGTGAGCCCAAACCCTGCCACTAATGGAGACCGTGAGCCCAAACTCTGCCCAGATTAACACAGTGAGCCCAAACCCTGCCACTAATGGAGACCGTGAGCCCAAACTCTGCCCCAGATTAACACAGTGAGCCCAAACCCTGCCACTAATGGAGACCGCGAGCCCAAACCCTGCCACTAATGGAGACCACGAGCCCAAAGTCTGCTCTCAAATGGGCTGTGAGACAAAAGTCTGCCCTCGAATGGACACACTGAGCTCACACTCCTTTCTGAAGTGGACACTGTGAGCCCAAACTCTGCCCCAGATTAACGCAGTGAGCCCAAACCCTGCCACTAATGAAGACCGTGAGCCCAAACCCTGCAACTAATGGAGACCGTGAGCGCAAACCCTGCCACTAATGGAGACCATGAGCGCAAACTCTGCCACTAATGGAGACCATGAGCGCAAAATCTGCCACTAATGGAGACCATGAGCGCAAACTCTGCCCCAGATTAACACAGTGAGCCCAAGCCTGCCACTAATGGAGACCGTGAGCGCTAACTCTGTTCCAGATCAACACAGTGAGCCCAAACCCTGCCACTAATGGAGACCGTGAGCCGAAACCCTGCCACTAATGGAGACTGTGAGCCCAAACTCTGCCCCAGATTAACAGAGTGAGCCCAAACTCTGCCACTAATGGAGACCGCAAGCCCAAACTCTGCCCCAGATTAACACAGTGAGCCCAAACCCTGCCACTAAAGGAGACTGTGAGCCCAAACCTGCCACTAATGGAGACCGTGAGCCCAAACCCTGCCACTAATGGAGACCGTGAGCCCAAACCCTGCCACTAATGGAGACCGTGAGCCCAAACCCTGCCACTAATGGAGACCGTGAGCCCAAACCCTGCACTAATGGAGACCGCGAGCCCAAACTCTGCCCCAGATTAACACAGTGAGCCCAAACCCTGCCACTAATGGAGACCGTGAGCGCAAACTCTGTTCCAGATTAACACAGTGAGCCCAAACCCTGCCACTAATGGAGACCGTGAGCCTAAACCCTGCCACTATGGAGACCGTGAGCGCAAACTCTGTTCCAGATTAACACAGTGAGCCCAAACCCTGCCACTAATGGAGACCGTGAGCCCAAACCCTGCCACTAATGGAGACCGTGAGCGCAAACTCTGTTCCAGATTAACACAGTGAGCCCAAACCCTGCCACTAATGGAGACCGTGAGCCAAACCCTGCCACTAATAGAGACTGTGAGCCCAAACTCTGCCCCAGATTAACACAGTGAGCCTTAACCCTGCCACTAATGGAGACCGTGAGCCCAACCCCTGCCACTAATGGAGACCGTGAGCGCAAACTCTGTTCCAGATTAACACAGTGAGCCCAAACCCTGCCACTAATGGAGACCGTGAGCCCAAACTCTGTTCCAGATTAACAAAGTGAGCCCAAACCCTGCCACTAATGGAGACCGTGAGCCCAAACTCTGCCCCAGATTAACACAGTGAGCCCATACCCTGCCACTAATGGAGACCGTGAGCGCAAACTCTGTTCCAGATTAACACAGTGAGCCCAAACCCTGTCACTAATGGGGACCGTGAGCCCAAACTCTGTTCCAGATTAACACAGTGAGCCCAAACCCTGCCCCTAATGGAGAAGTGTGGCTCAATGGTTAGAGCGGCAGACCCTGATGCAGAGATCTGGCCCGGGACCAGGGTTCAATTCCCGCCTCGGCGGGTCTTGGGCTCAATTTCCTCGGACCTGATAATTCTCGCCTCGGTGCCTATTCTAATCATGGGTCCCACTCTGCAACTCTGGGCAATAGCTTGCTTAATCTCCACAACGGCCCCAACAGCGCTGGGATGCCTGGCTTCACCTTGGGGGTGCCCAGGAGTGGACATTTCACAGGGAAAAGCCAGGAAGGGTTCCACAGCGGTATGCGTACAGCGCCAGGACACCCCTTTGGGGGTATAAGTGCGCTTTACAAGTACAAATTTCATTTCATTTCAAACTCTGCCCCGGATTAACACAGTGAGCCCAAACCCTGCCACTAATGGAGACCGTGAGCCAAACCCTGCCACTAATAGAGACTGTGAGCCCAAACTCTGCCCCAGATTAACACAATGAGCCCAAACCCTGCCACTAATGGAGACTATGAGCCCAAACTCTGCCCCAGATTAACACAGTGAGCCCAAACCCTGCCACTAATGGAGGCTGTGAGCCCAAACCTGCCACTAATGGAGACCGTGAGCCTAAACCCTGCCCCATATTAACACAGTGAGCCCAAACCCTGCCACTAATGGAGACTGTGAGCCCAAACTCTGCCCCAGATTAACACAGTGAGCCCAAACCCTGCCACAAAAGGGAGACCGTGAGCGCAAACTCTATTCCAGATTAACACAGTGAGCCCAAACCTGCCACTAATGGACACCGTGACCCCAAACTCTGCCCTCAAATGGACTGTGAGCCAAAAGTCCGCCCTCGAATGGACACACTGAGTTTACACTCCTTCCTGAAGTGGACACTGTGAGCCCAAACTCTGCCCCAGATTAACGCAGTGAGCCCAAACCCTGTCACTAATAGATACTGTGAGCCCAAACTCAGCTCTCAAATTGACACTTTGAATCTGAGCCCAAACTCTGCCCCAGAATAACACAGTGAGCCCAAACCCTGCCACTAATGGAGACTGCGAGCCCAAACTCTGCCCCAGGTTAACACAATGAGCCCAAACCCTGCCACTAATGGAGACCGTGAGCCCAAAACCTGCCACTAATGGAGACCGTGAGCCCAAACCCTGCCACTAATGGAGACCGTGAGCCCAAACTCTGTTCCAGATTAACACAGTGAGCCCAGACAATACCACTAATGAAGACCGTGAGCCCAAACACTGCCACTAATGGAGACCGCAAGCCCAAACTCTGCCCCAGATTAACACAGTGAGCCCAAATCCTGCCATTTATGGAGACCGCGAGCCCAAACTCTGCTCCAGATTAACACAGTGAGCCCAAACCCTGCCACTAATGGAGACTGCGAGCCCAAACTCTGCCCCAGGTTAACACAATGAGCCCAAACCCTGCCACTAATGGAGACCGTGAGCCCAAAACCTGCCACTAATGGAGACCGTGAGCCCAAAACCTGCCACTAATGGAGACCGTGAGCCCAAACCCTGCCACTAATGGAGACCGTGAGCCCAAACCCTGCCACTAATGGAGACTGTGAGCCCAAACTCTGCCCCAGATTGATACAGTGAGCCCAAACCCTGCCACTAATGGAGACTGTGAGAGCAAACTCTGCCCCAGATTAACACAGTGAGCCCAAACCCTGCCACTAATGGAGACTAGTTGTTTAAAATATCGTTTTTTTAATATATATAAAATAAATTAATAAATATAATAGAATAAAATTCATTTAAAAAAAATAAATTAGATTAAATATACATTTGAACAAATATAATAAACCTAATTCAAAAAACACTTATTAAACTAATAATTGTAATGTATTTAATAATTTTAAAATTATATAAAAATGTAACAAGTAAATATATATATATATATACATATACCAATAACATAAATTATATTTAAAAAACATTTTATTATAAATTAAAACATTAAACTATTTAAAAATCTTTAAACCTAAATTTCCCACTCCACTGAGTGCAGCAGTAGGGAAGGTGTTGAATAGCGGAGGGATAAAATTTACTATTCCCACTCCAGTGAGTGCAACAGTAGGGAAAGTGTTGGATAGCGGAGGGATCAAATTTATAATTCCCACTCCAGTGAGTACAACAGTAGGGAAAGTGTTGAATAGCGGAGGGATAAAATGTACTAATCCCACTCCAGTGAGTGCAACAGTAGGAAAAGTGTTGGATAGCGGAGGGATACATTTACTATTCCCACTCCAGTGAGTGCATTAATAGGGAAAGTGTTGGATTGCGGAGGGGTAACATTTACTATTCTCACTCCAGTCTGTTCAAAATTAAAAACAAACAAAATATCATCAACAAAATAAAAATATTTTTTAGAAAAATAAAAATATAAATATGTTTAAAAATAAAAATATGTTTAATATTAAAAAGAACACAATAATATAATGTTAAATACATATCACAAATACCCACAATATTATATTAAATAAAAAAATAATTCAGACAAATACATATTTTTATTTAGAAAATATGTATGAACAAAAACATTAATTATTACATAAATGTAGTCTGTTTACTTCCTACCCTAAAACACCACACAACTCACAACCCACATTGAAAATAAAAATAAAAATATTTTCATGACATTAATTATCAATTAAACAAAATATTATTAATCCCCCAAAAAATTAAAACACATAAAAATTAACTTCCCACCCTTTACACCTATAATCCCCACAACCCACACCTAAAACTAAACTGTAAAAAAATTAATTACACAATTAAAAAACGTTTTCAATTAAATAACTAATAGTATTTAACAACTAATTATAAAGTAAGTAAAATGTATTTACTCCTCACCCGTCACCCCTATAAACCCAACAACCATACACAAAAAAATAATTAAACAAATATACTAATTAAATTGCAAAGGGGAAGGTGCACCGATTAAATGAGTCCACAGTGTTTCCAACTTTTCCAAAGTGTATTTTCTTTATTTTGTATCAAAAGGAGTTTAGAACAGCAAAAGTCAGCCAACGCGTTTCGTTCCTATTGGAACTTCATCAGGGCTCATATATATTCATCAAAGACATGGGATAAATCGTCACCATTGTGTTGCGGATCACAAGCCACCAATCCAAGGTTTGAAAGCTTAAAATTAGCGTATCCTTACTTATCTGTAAGTGATGGTACCAGATCTATCCTGGATATTAATCAAATTTATGCGATCCAAAACCCTAGGTTGGGTATATTCAAGATTGGGAAAACACGCCCCTAATACGGCGTACTTCAATGTTCCTATTCGGGGTTGTAATTATGGATCGCATAAATTTGATTAATATCCACAATTACACAATTAAAAAACGTTTTCAATTAAATAACTAATAGTATTTAACAACTAATTATAAAGTAAGTAAAATGTATTTACTCCTCACCCGTCACCCCTATAAACCCAACAACCATACACAAAAAAATAATTAAACAAATATACTAATTAATTATCAATGAATTAATTCATATTAATTATCTACTATTCATCAATTAATTAAAAATAAATTACTTCCCACCCTTAACCCCTAAAAATCCCACAACCGGCACCTAAAATTAATTACATAATTATCATAATTAATTGTCAATTAATTAATTAATCTTAATTAACAACGAATTATTAAGAATTAAAAATACATTTCTTCCCAGCGTTTACCCTTATAATCCCCACAACCCGCACCTAAAATTAATTACACAATTACTATAATTAATTGGCAAGTAATTAATTCATATTAATTAATAATTAATCATTAATTCATTAAAAATAAATTAAATTAAAAAATATTAATAAATAAATATATTCATTAATTTATTATAATTAAATTACTTTCCGCCCTATCCCCCTATAAACCCACAACCCGCTACGGAACCAAAAAACGCAAGATGTTATTAAAATAAAATTATTAAGTACTAAAAATTTAACACATATATTAAAAAACATAAACAATACTTATGCAAAAAAATACATCACATACATTTAAAATATATACTAAAATACATAACACTAATTAAAAAATAGATATTTTAAACAACTATATTTTTGCAAACGATATTAATGACTTCGATATTTTTAAAATCGATATTTCTTACCTTAAACTCGATATTCTTAACCACGATATTCTTGCTGTCGATATTTGTGTCTCATGATATTTAAAACTCAATATTAGTGTAAGTCGGCATTTAAAACTTGATATTTTGACTAAATATAAATACCACAGAGGACCCCATATATGCGCCACCTCTGCACACTCATGTCAGTTTCTTTCTGATCTTTCTCTGCGGCGTCACACTCGGAGCCACTGAAATCAGAATATGGCTGTAAGGAAATGTCTCTTTCTGCACGATCACCCTCAAAGTTTTCGACTGATGCTGCTGGTTTTTCAACTCTGAAAGTGCACTGAGGCTTGCTAACCAGACCTCAGTGCCAGTGCTCTGGCTCTTAAAAGTGCATGTTTGATTGACTTTGGTTAACTTACCTATAAGTCCCTAGTATTTGGTACCAGGGGTTCCCAGGACCTGTAAGTTAAAGTGCCCCCTTGGGACCGTAGCACTTATTGTGCCACCCTGAATGTGGCAAAGTAAAATAGGTCTGTCACTGCAGCCTGGAAGAGCAGCTTAAGCTTCTAACTCAACTTTGCCATTTAAACTAATGACAAAGTCCAAACCTCCCTTTTTATTATATATAAGGTAGACCTATCAAATCCTAAATTAGGGTGCTGTATATTAAAAAAGTAGGCCATGTATTTTTATATGTCCTAACAGTAAAAAACCCAAATTGTTGTTTTAACGGTGTCAAGGCTTGTAGCCCCATTGGCTAGTGCTGGGTTACACGCGGACAACTCAGCTGTGCTAACTTCTGAATGGGACCGCTAAAGTTGGTACTTCAAGGTATCAAAATAATCGATACATTAAACTCGACTTAGGGGCCGATTCCGATTCCGGCCGGAAATCTCCCCGACCAAGCCGGACCCGGAGAGATTTCCGACCGAATCGGACCCTAGCAGTCCGACCGAACGAGTACGATGCGCACGTATGCTATCGGACTCGATTCGGTCGGACTCCCATTGAAGTCAATGGGAGCCAGTCGTACGACGCGTACACGGGCTCCCATTGACTCAATGGGCACGACGCAAACAAGGGCGCCCCCTACAGCGTGTTCGCGTCGATGCGGGTCGCACCGTACATGCACGTGTAGGGGGGACCCATGGGTCCCCCCTGTGTGCGACTCGCACGCCTACGCTTCCAGGCGGGTCTGACACGGACCCCCAAAGTGCGGCTCCGACAGCTCCTTGGAGCCGGGCTGCGCGAGTCGGTCGGAGCGGTCGAGGTGCGCATCGTACTTACCCGGCCGGGGAACGTCTCCATTGCGAGGTGCGCGTCGTCCCCGTGCGAGTCGGTCAGAGCGGTCGGGTCCTGCGAACGAGTCGGTCGGAGATTTCGCGAGCGCACGCATCGTACTCGCTCGCCCAGATGCACGTACGACTCGGTCGGGAAATAGGGCTCCGAATCGGATCCGGTTAAGCCGAATCCGATTCGGTGCCCTACCGGCCGAGATCGGAATCGGCCCCTTAATGTCCTAGTCAAATTTTATGTAACTTTGAGTATATACAACTTTTAGAAAGCTGCCAGTCTGTTGCCCAATTTTCTCAGTGACGATTTGCAGATACTGGCCACCAGACAGCCTTCTGCCCTCCGGGGGAGCATTGTGAATGACACCCAGAAAAGGGAATAATAGAGGTCTGCCGTTGGTAATGGTGTCACCTCTCCCTGGCACGAAGCCACACAAGGTGTGAGCCCAAAAGTAGAGCTTCTATGAAGAGGCTGTCTTTGAAGGGCAAATCACAAGAGGGGTTACTCTTTTTTTCAGGCCGACGGGTTGGCGTCGGGGACAGAGAGGGGAAAACTGTTGCCAAAGTGGTTTTCTTGAAGACGTGTAGCCCTCAGGTAGCCACACCTCTAGGGAGAGCTACCAAGCTCCACACACTGAGAGAAGGGTTCAGCCATTTTGGGAGTGGGCTGAATAGAGCACTCTGGGATAGCTGGTTGCCTCACATCGCAGTAAGTCATCATCAAGTGAGAGGGGACCAGAAAGCCCATTAGCTATTTCCTTAAAGAAATCAGAAAAAGCTATTTTTAGTGACAAATCAGGCCCCCGGGTTAATTCATACCCTCCCTCACTTCTAGCCTCTGTTAGCGAAGTAATTGATCCAATTTTAAACCAGCTTTTTAATACCTCCCTGCAGAGTGAGCAGTTTTCGAAGAGATGGCACGAAGCGAAAGTGATCCCCTTGTCATAAAAGCCTACAGCAGATTGGACCAAAAGCACTCATTTTCGTCCTATCTCACTTGTGGCAGTGACATCCAAAATGTTGGAAAAACTGATTAACACTCAACTCTCAGAATATCTTGAAATGCATAGATTGTCACACCTTTGTCAATCAGGTTTCAGGCCATAGCACGAATCAGCCCTCCTTTTTTAAGTAGTGGATTCTATCACGTGGTCATTAGATCTAGCAAAGAATGTGGCCTTGATATTATTAGATCTATCTGCTGCACTCAACACAGTCTCCCATCCCCATCCTTCTATGAAGGCTTGAAAATATTGGGGTGGGAGGTCAGGCCCTCGAGTGGATTCGCTCCTTACTGGAGACAAGAGGGCAAGCTGTTTGGATGCCTCCTTTCTTATCGGATACCAAGTCCCTCAATCTTGGGGTGCAGCAGGTCTCATTCTTGAGCCCCACCAAGTTCAATATATATATAACAATGTTGGCCCCCTGCTGGAAGAATTTGGGGTAAAGATTATTTCATATGCTGATGATAAGCAGCTGTTCCTCTATCTTGAAAAGAGTTCTCAGACTGCTTGGAGTCCTCTAAACTCTGTCGGAGCTCGGTCGTTGACTGGATGCGGCTTAAACTGTAACTCAGACAAGCCGAAGATATTGCTGTTTGGGGCCTCTATGTATTTAAAGTGGGAGAATTACTGGCCCACGTCTTCCCTTCCCGCCCCTGTCTCCACTATAGGTGGTTAGGAATTTGGAAGTCTAACTTGATTGTCAGCTGTCATTTTAAGCTCAAATCTCGGAAGTAGTGGGATTCTGATTTGTGGTACTAAGGTTCCTAAATAATTTTCAGTTTCTTCTTCTGCTACATGCTAGGAAAATTGTGGTACATGCACTGTCTACGCAAATATGCTTTATGCAAGCCTACCTATGTCCTTGATTAACCGTCTTCAGGTAGTACAAAATTCATCCGATCGATGGCTGCTAAGAATTCCTTGCTGTGACCATATTTTCCATCATCTTATGGCCCTTCACTGCTGCCAATAAACAAAAGAGTTATTTTTAAGTCCCTGGCGTTTGCGCACCAGACCTTTTACAGGTCTGGTCCACAATACCTTATAGCGAGGTTCATTCACTGTCATCTTCGGACGGCTTTACGCTCACCTGACATTTTATTAGTGGTAACTCCTAAGTTCACACAAACCAGGAAAGGGGGCGCTTCCTTCTTCCTCTTGGATGTGCAAGCCTGGAACCGCCTACCTGTTAAGTTAAGCAGTACTAAAGACGAATCTGCTTACCACGAATCCCTTAAAACGTGGCTATTTATGCTTTAATGTGACGTCTGCCCCCAGTTTGTTGCTGTTGTGATCCTCATGTCAGGACACTCTTGGAGTAGCTGTGCTCGTTATAAAACCTAACATTCATTCATTTATTCATTCGTTGCAATATAACATGGTGGTCATGTTATCCGGGAGAACCTGTACCATCCGCTCTTGATGGTCAGGAGGAAATTCTTTAGTATCAAGTGAATCGCTCGTAACTCCAAAGTGATATGGTGGCGAGCCTCCGCCGAGACCAGAGTCCTCTGATGTCTACCTCTCCCAGGTAGCCTTCCCTAACCCAGCAATACTCCATCCATCGTGGCCGTGAACTTTGGGTGGTGATCTGTCGCTGGTCCACTTGTGGTTGAGCAGCCACCACTGCAGGTCATTTGCAGTCTCCTTTGACACCTGGATGGACTTGGACAGGTGAGATTTTGGATCTCACTGCAGAGCCCGCATGTGCCACCTTGGGTGGTCCATAAGCAGGATGCAGGAGGCCAAGAGGACCAGAAGCCTCAGAGCCACTCTCACTGAGAGCCAAGTCTAGTATTCAAACATCAGGACCATAGCCTAAATGTCCTGGACTTGAGTCGGAGGGAAGTCTCTAAAGAGCTGGAAGAGAGTGTTCAGAATGGCTCCAATTAAGCAGAGCTGTTGGAAAGGAGTTAAGTGTGACTTCAACACATGAATAAAAACAAGTCAGTAGTTGCCTAGAGGTGGCTTATATTTACTTGAGGTGAGCCCGCCTTCAGCAGCTAGTCGTTGAGTTACGGGAAGAGTGGTATGCCCAACTTCTGGAGATGGGCTGCAACCAACACCATCCCCTTTATGAACACCCGAGGTGCAATGGTAAGGCCAAAGTGGAGCACTGTGAACTGAAAGGTCTTGTGGCCTACCTGAAACTGCAGGTAGCGTTTGTGGGACTGCAGGACGCGGGTGTGGAAATAAATGTCCTGCAAATCCAACACCACCCTCCTGCCCGAGGGCCAGGGTGAGTATTTTTAACTTGTCCTTCCAGAGGAAGAAGTTTGGAGGGCGTAGATTGAGGATGGGGCAAAGGCCTTGGCCTTTTTCCCAAACCATCAATAGTAGGAATAACAGTCTGTCCTGATCTCTTCTGCCGGCACCCTTGTGCAAGAGAGCTCGAGCATCTCCGAGGAGTATGGACAAGTGATCCTCCGGGAAGTGTTGGGGTGCGGGAGTTATTTCCGGTGGGTGGAACTGGAAGGGTAGGGAATAACTATGTTCCACAACCTGGAGCACCCACTGATCGGATGGGATACACCACCGCCAAGTGAGGTAAAAAGTGACATGTTCTCCCAGCAGCCGACTGTGGGCTGCCGAGTGTGGTCTAAAGTGGTTTTGCAGCAGCTGCGGGACAGGGGGCTGAGGGTTGGGTAGGATATTGGCCCTAAGGGCTTGGACGCTGCCAGCTGGATTCTGGCCTCTAGCCCAAAGGGACTGGGAGGCCTGTTTCTGTTGAGGCACGTGTGGATGCTGCCTCTGCTGATATCTCCTGCCAAGACTTTAAAAGGGATGGGGTTTGCCGAATAGGTGGCTTTGATCTCTTAAACTGTTCCAGGACAGAGCCCCCCTTTGCTCCAAACAGCATAGAGCTGTTGAAGGGCATGTCCATAAGGGACTGTTGGACATCTGATGAAAATCCTGTAGAGCCAATCCAGGCATGGCACCGGAGCACCACACTGGTCCTGACTGCCCCACCCAGGCAGTCGGTTGTGTTCAAGCCTGAACTGATGGAGTATTTTGCAGCGTCCTGGCCATCTGTGATCAGTTGTTCCAGGGTTGACCGGATGTTCTCTGAGACAGCTGGCAAGATATCCGCCACTCCACATTGGATGTTGTGCTGGAGTCGGTGACGCCATGCTTTGGAGGGAAAAGGAGTCAGCCTCCAATCGAGTCAGAGTGGTGTGCTTGGCATCAGGGACATATCTACCGGTGGTAACCCAAATGGAGGCCACCTCGGACCCAAAGGTGCACCTGAGTGATCTGGTGGGGCACCAAAAATGGTGTCTAAGGCCTGTTTCAGCTCTGGGAGCTGTTGTGGCGTCACCGATCGCCTGGGAAGATCGGGCGCATTGGGATCAATGTCTAAATAGGCCCGGGGTATGGGGTGGCTCCAAATGGTGGTAGTAGCTGGACAATGAAGACCCATGTTTCGACCTCTTGTGCTTTTTTTGACCTCCCTGAACTCCATGACAACTGGTCACGAGAGTGGTCTCGGTAGCGCGCCTGCACTCTTGACTTCAACCAGGACAGCTTTTTTTACTTCTTGTGGGCTTCGGCGATGGCAGGTTTCCCTCCACAATGTCAGATTGCCTTGCAAATCATTTTCACGTAGTGCTCACAAGACACGGAGTTGTGCTTGGATCAAAGACAGACAACCTTCAGTCACTAACCTCTTTCGATGACAATCTCGACACAGCTTAAACCTTGAAGCCTTAGAGGGAGACATGTCTGCCAGCTAGAAATTTATGGGGAAAATTCTGTCAGAGTGACAGGATTTGATAAGCTCCACATTCACATCAGAAGGTGCAGAAAGGAACTAATATCAGAGCCTGGAGGTGGTGCATATATGGGGGCCCCGATGTCACATCCAGAGGGGGACAGTTCCGACTCAGTGCTACACAACCTCATCTTACAATGCGTAAGGGAATCGCTAACAAAAAGTTTCCGGGTCAAGTCAGATATCTGGGGAAATTCACAGAGTGAAGATATGTGATTAGAAGTCTATGCCAGAAATCCCAGCACCACCACATCTGCTGTACTATTTCTAGCAATGCCTCTGACCATGACCAAGCCTGTCAGAAATGTAGAAATAGCATACTATGGGTGAAATGAATAACTACACCCCATAAAACAACAAGATAGCTCAGTGAGTGCTGCTGACGTCTGTAGTTTGCAAATTCGATTACCTTTAAGACCAACTTGGTCTTTCATCCTTCTGAGGTCTGTAAATGAGGCATGTCTGTGCGGCTCGCATTCCTGGTCAGGAATGCGGGCCACACAGACATATTTTGGCTTTCCTCGACCGCAGGGGCTATTCTTCTTTCTTCCTTGGAATTAATCCAGGATAATCATATAATCATCAATAAGGACACTTTGCCTTGAAAAAGCCCTTAAGGGCGAAACACGTGTCGGCTGTTCTTTTGTAACTCCCCTTTGAATATGAAATAAATACAATATTCAACAAATTAAAAAAGCATAACGGATTCTGGGATTTCTTACCCCAATCACCATTTGGACATATTAGGCACAAACCTCTCTCAAGCTCAATTCAATACCTCTTAAGTACAGCATATACAAATAACATAACGTGTATTTGTAAAGTGCACGTTCACCCAAGGGTATCTTGGCACTGAATAACAGATGTTTATTGTTACTCAACGGTACTCATTTTATTGACCTCTGAAGGATGAAAGGCTGAGTGGACCCGCTGGGATTTGAACCTGTGACCATGAGGTTGAACACAGGCCCCTACGGTGGGCGCATTAGTCCACTGAGCCACCAGACAGACACAGCAAATGAAAGCGGTGTGGTGTGAAGTCCAATATATAAAAAAACAAGTAGTATATCTAGAGCCACAAAACATTTGTTATATAATAATTGCATTTATATAGTGCTTACCACACCTGAAGAGGTGTTGAAGCACTTATGCAGGGCTTCATGATACCCTGGAACCATAGGTTACCACTGAGAACAATGGTTACTGTTGGTTATTGAGATTAGTCTTTTGCGCTCAAGGAAACATTCGATGATTTACTCTAGTTTCTTTGTGGTAGATTACAGAGGAATTAGGAGTGATCATTAGACCCTGCAAATGGTGGGATGGATGGATAGGCGAGAGGAGATTAGGTATTGTTAGCTTGGATGGATATGGTTTCAAAGGAGAGATGTGATTATGAAATGTGGTAGAGGCAATTTTCAGAAATACAAAAGGAGATTAAGGGAGTTAATAATACAAATATATCAGCAATCATTGATTGTCAAATCACTGTGCGTTAGCGGTCTCAAGGAAGAATGTTTTAAACAAGCATTGGCAAAACCACTAGGTTTTCACTGTATAACGAGAGTGCGGAATTGTTGGCTTTGTAAAGCATTGTTTATAAAGAAAATAAGAGAAAAAACATTTTTATAATACTAGAGGAAAAGCAAACATATCTTATGGTATCTCAAAACTATTCACTGAATTCAATGTTTTCTATCAATATAAATTGCATGGTTTATTTTTCAGATACTTTTCACTTGGGAAACTCTGAACAGAATTTAAATAGTATAAGGAAGGATCAGTATATAAAGGGAATCACATGCCAAGGCCTAATTTACTTTCCACAGAATTCTGCCATTTGGTGCTCGGTAGTAGCCCACTGGGTATATTTATGATAAGTGTCATGCAATGTGCACCTTCTGCCTCATACGTCAGCTAAGTGAGTGCAGCAGATTAACCCTACCACAGATCCAGAAAAGCCTTTCTGTGCCAAGCTTGTGCTTTCATGCAATATGTGGGATGCAGGACATAAAACTAAAACAACCCTTAAAGTCTGCTCTTCAGCCATACTCCATACAAAATGATCCCTGTTGCTGTGCTTTTACAGACAACCTGGGAGGGGTGGGAGGAGCACAGCAAATTAGAGTGATACTAAAGTCAACCAACGGGAAGCAGTGGGTGGGCTGTAAGCCCACTGTAAGTTCACAATAGGGCTTGCTCGATCTGGTAGGCTCGACCTAAAAATATACTTCCTTTTTTGCATTGCGTACACTCTGCAAAATCATTTTGCAGAATCTGCATTTTTTCGCCATGCAGAAACCACATCTGCCGGATGCCTGCATGTCCTCAGCTGCCGTAGCTGCCGCTTCTGCCATGATGCGGCTGATTCATGGAAGGAGGAGTCTTTGAAACCACGTCAAGCGCCCCTCAAATAGGTGTCATTTCCCTAATTCTCTCTGGTTTTCACATTGTGAAATATAAGAATGATACTTTCCCATGTCTGATCTCCCACCCCCTCAGGCAGCGTGCTTGTCTGTCTAGGCGCTGCAGCTCCAGGACTCACGCCCTGCTCTGGGGTTCACCGGTCATCGGGGTCCAGTGAGCCTGGTAGGCCTGGCTGTCTTGGTGTTGCGGTCAAAGAGTGGGCTCACGCCCTGCTCTGGGGTTCACCGGTCATCCGGGTCCAGTGAGCCTGGTAGGCCTGGCTGTCTTGGTGTTGCGGTCAAAGAGTGGGCTCACGCCCTGCTCTGGGGTTCACCGGTCATTCTGGTCCAGTGAGCCTGGTAGGCCTGGCTGTCTTGGTGTTGCGGTCCAAGAGTGGGCTCACGCCCTGCTCTGGGGTGCACCCTCAGCGGGGTCCTGAGCGCCCTGTATGTCCAGCTGTCTCGGTGCTTCCAGCACTGGTGCAGGGCTTCACGGCCCTATCTGTGGTGCAATGTTTAGTGGGGCTGGGAACCCTCTATATCCATCTGTCTTGGGTTTCAAATAATTGTGATGTTTTAGTGCATTCTGAAAGGTAGAGCTCATAACCCGCTTAGACCACTAATGTTAATAGCCATCAATTCACTTGGAGCGACGGATGGTGTGGTATCCTCTTGTCAGGAGTCCTGAAAAACCCAGGTGAGCAGTTTTCACAACTCTGGCTCTAAAAAGTAGCAAATCCTAGAATCTGGAACGGAGGAAATGGTGATGGGGTACAGAGATGAGAAATGAAGAGTGACTAGAGGAGAGTGTGAGGATAGAAAAGACGAAGGTAAGAAAAAAAGGAAGTTTAAGGCAAAAGACTGGTAAGGTGAGAGGTGGAGGAAATACGAGTACATTAGTGGGTAGAAGGGAAAAGAAGAAATATCACTAGGAGGGCTGTTTAGATGGGAGTAGGAGAGTGATATGTACCATAAAGTAGAGAAGGAGATGAAGACGGTGTTCGAGGTAGGTGAAGGATAATGAAGGAGCTTGAGAATTAGCAAAATAGGTGATGAGACTAGGGTGATTGGCAGAAAAGGACAAGAAGTGAGTGGAAGGAGCAGGGAAGGGTGAAGGCCGAGGATGAGGCTGATAAAAGATTAGGATGATGAGAAAGGAAGGTCACAAGAGAGGAGGGTGATGAGCAGTGCTTAATTTGAGCCGGTAGCTTCTGGTGCTCATCACTGGCACTTAATTGTCAACACCGGCACATATGACAGCACACCACATGGTGGCACTGTTTGTGTAATTTGGAGATGAGAACAACAACAGTTGTTCATTAGTTCAATATACATTAAAAATAGCGAATACATGCCGTTCAAGCCGTTCTTATAGCTTTGGTGGCCTGGAATAGTCTGAACTGGCACACCTGTAGGAGTGTGATGGTTAATCGTTGTGTTAATGGCGCTGGCTGCACTGGTCGGGGCAATGGGTGGTGCAACCTGCGGTGGCCTCCTGATGAGGGCCCTGGCACCTATTTTTTTTTTTACAGATTAAGCACTGGTGATACGCAAATGATGAATAGTGGTGAGGCAGAGGAGTGTTGAGAGGAGAGTGGTAGAACTAAAGAGAGAGTGGTGGGTGGGAGGTGATGGAGACAGAGAGGGTGATGGGAATAGGAAGGCTAGTGGGAAAATGGAAGAGAACAGGAAAGAGGGAACATGCCAGAGACAAGTTAGGAGAGAGAGTTCAGCGTTGACGCACTCACATGAGCTGTACATTTTCACTTTGTTCACCTTAAAATATTTTCTACTGAAATGACTGACAGACGAATATTGGTTGAAAAACAACCACCAAATGATAGGTCGGGTACTCAGCATCAGAAGCTGGAGTCTTGCCACACTGAGCAGCTAAGTGTAGAAACCGGCTCACATTTGATGTTTGAAGAGTTGCCAACTTGAATTGCTTTTCCAATTGTTATTACGATTATTTGAAGTAAATGGACAGCAGTGGTCACTACCTAGAAATACAAAAAGCTGCATAACTCTTTAGTATGGGAAACAGCCTTTACAACAAGATTTGTACCACGTTGTGCCTTTACAACACATCTATTATCACGTATGTTTTTACCACTTATATGCCTTTACAACACATGCCTTTACCATGCAATTAAGGTGAGTTGGGGCGCGTAGGAGGGTCTCCCCCCCACAAATACATTGTTTTTATATATATATATATATATATATATATATATATAAACAATGCGTGGTAATGGCATGCATTGTAAAAGCATATGCGTTCTAAAAAAATGCAGGGTAAAAAATGCCCAGTAAAGGCATGCTAAGTATTTCCCTGCATTGTTCCGTCGTACAACGCTTTAAAATGTGCATGGCCACAAGTTTATGTAGATCCTCTGCGTGCTGATGAACACACGCTATATAATCCATGCCTTGGTGTGGCTGTTGCGTTATTTTTTTTATTTCATTCATTATATGAATAGCTGTTCTTTTAACATGCTGTCCGAAATGTCCAGAGCAGCCAGTGAGGAACAGATACAAGGAAGCAAGACTGCAAGGCCCAGTTACTCACTCCCACAAGTACAGCCACTTGTACGGAAGCATTTCAAGCTTCCTTTACATACACAAAATCAGTACCTCACAGGCAGCAGCAGTGAAGGTGGGGTTGACAGAAGAGGGTGAGGTGGAGAGACTCCAGGGCGAGGTGGAGAGAGAGGAGGCTGTGGTAGAAAGAGAGAAGGGTGAAGCAGAGTGAAGGGAGGGAGGTGGGAGTGCGAGGGGGAGAAGGAGGCAAAGAGAGGGAGGCTAGATGTGGTGGGGTGAAGGAGGTAGGTAAGGAAGAGCGTGAGGGAAAGTCACGGAACAACGAGAAGGGTGGGCTGAAAGAGAATGAGGTGGCGACAGATGGATGAGGTAGAAGTGAAGGCAGAGTGAGAGGAGAGGGAGATGGAGAAAGAGGAGGGTGAGAGAGGAGGAGGCAGAGAGAAAAGTGGACGAGGCAGAGAGAAAGGAGGGCGAGTCAGAGAGAGCAAAAGTAATAGAACACTTCAATACAAACCCCTAGAAATAGAATTAAAACTCCCACAGTAGGCAGGGCACGCAGCTCACCCCCTACAAGCCCATCCAGCGTTCCCAGAACCAGCTCTCAGACACCCAAGAAGCACTAGGCAACTCAAATGGCATACACCATATATGGAGATGGGCGGAGTATATATAATATGCTATTTATTACCTTTGTTGGGCACGCTGATGGAGCAAGGACTCACAATGAGACTTGTTCGTAAGCAATACTCTCACAGTATTAATTAATTAAACTCTGTAATGTCTTTATTAACAAATGCATACACAAACACCGTATCCGAGAGAAGCTTGCCTATGTGTTTCCCACTAATAAGTAATCCTTGTCTAATCCAAAATGGCCACTAAAGCGCGGGAAAATCTACTGAGCATGTGTCAACCATATCACGTGGTATGACGTCTTTCTTTGCTTGGAGGGAAATTTCTGCTTCTGCGCAGTGTGTGCTAAAATGGCTGCTTGATGTTCTCACATGCTAAAGCTTATGCATTTGCTGCAATTAATAATGTGGTATTTATAACGCTATTAATGCGGGATAGATATTAAGTAAAGGGGACTAGTGTAGAAGTAGGGGGTATACAGTGAAAACATTTATTTGTGATTTTAAAATGTTTCTTCTTTGTTTTCTATTAGTTTTTAAAATTGGGCCTGGGCTAACTGAACAGCTGCTCAAGAGCTATGGAAGTGCGCATGCGCTTCGAAAATAACAAGACAAAGCGATGAAGTCACCTTGGAAGTCATCCAAGGCCTCGACCCGTTGGTCAACTCTTCTGCACATATGAAATGTTCTATCAATCTCAACAATGTATATACATTTGTATTAAACTTTGTCATGAGACGGGTGGGAAATAAAGCAAATGTATTAATTGTGAGGGACGGTATTTTAAAACAATGGGCTTAAGAAAATTGAACTAAATTGACATGGTGTGAGGATCAACCCCCTGTCCCTGTCCAATCAGAAGTAGTGGGCCCATAATTTTGAAACATTAATGGGAGGACCTGGGTGTAGAAGGGTATAATAGAATTAGCTAATTAGTTAGCATTAGGGTGCAAGGCGTTGAAGCGGTCAGCTTTGAAGGCATTTACCACAGAACGAGCTGATCGATTGCAGACTGAACCGCTGTCCAGAGAGGTCCTGAGGTGGGGGCGGCGGATTCCATTAGAAAGAAGACGCGGAAGAACTCGAGGAGGAACGAAGTGTCAGAGAGGGGAACGACGCAGGCGTCGTTTGGTAGAGAGGTCACACCTGTCCCGTCTTGAACCTGGTCCGGAGGTCTTGGTCTTCATCCTTCCTGGGACCCTTTTCCAACTCCTTGGCCAAGGGGTTTGGTTCTCACACTCTTAGGTAACTATAAGCGAAACCTTTAGTTGTACTGCTGTCTCTATCTTCTTCTTTCTGAGGGACCGTCATTGATGCTAAATAGGTGATATTATAATATATTTCCTCCTTGATATGCGATTAAGTACTAAGTGCTTTGTAATTTACTCTGTTAAAGATTTTAGATATATATTTTTTTTTAATTTGAAAGGTTTTATATAGCGCTGGCTAGACCCGGAGGTATCAGAGCGCTTTACATGAGTATCAGCCCATAGTTGCAGGTTACATTGTTACTAAGGTTGCACAGTTATTAGAGCATAACTATATAATTACATGTTAGGTCGAGCCAAACAATAAGGACATATATGTAAGGGAAAAAGCAGGCAAGGGGAGAGATTCTGGGGAGAGGGGGTAGGAGCAGGGGAAGTAGACAGAGAATGAAGGAGGGAAAGAGGAGGGGAGGGTGAGAGAGACAGCATGAAAGAGGAGGAGGAGGGTGACGGGGCACAAACCGGTAGACGAGTAATAGCTGCGTCCAAAGTCCAGAAAGCTGTGATCCCAGGGGAAGTGGCATCATTCCCCCATCTCCGTTGCGAGAGGCTCCCTTTACGCAGTGGACTCTCTCAGTGGGGTTTCTGAGACTCCAAAGCATATCTACTGGATCCTTCCCCAAAAAGGGGAGAGGGAGTGCTTTGGCAAGGGGCGCCATACCATACCTCAACTGAGAGTGGCTCCCTTGGCACTGTGGACTCTCTCAGAGATAAACATTTTAAAACTTCCTGAGTCAGTGATTATTTCAGATTTATGAATTGTATTGTATGTTCTCATTTTAAACTTCCCAATTATCAGAGGGTCCATTGGTAAGTCATTACTCTTCAATCAGAAAAGGTAATTGGTAGCAGGGATAGTGATAAAGAGTACAACTGACCCACCAGCGGAAATTGCTAGCGTAGTATGAATGAATGGGCCCAGGTGAGTATTCGGTGTATGAATGCTTGCTAGTAACCCGCTGGATCAACGCATACACCATATATGGAGATGGGCAGAGAGTATATATAATATGCTATTAATTACCTTTGTTGGGCACGCATACACCATATCTGGAGATGGGCAGAGAGTATATATAATATGCTATTACCTTTGTTGGGCATGCGTACACCATATATGGAGATGGGCAGAGTATATATAATATGCTATTTATTACCTTTGTTGGGCACGCATACACCATATCTGGAGATGGGCAGAGAGTATATATAATATGCTATTTATTAACTTTGTTGGGCACGCATACACCATATCTGGAGATGGGCAGAGAGTATATATAATATGCTATTTATTACCATTGTTGGGCACGCGCAAACCATATATGGAGATGGGCAGAGTATATATAATATGCTATTTATTACCTTTGTTGGGCATGCATACACCATATATACAGATGTGCAGAGTATATATAATATGCTATTTATTACCTTTGTTGGGCACGCGTAAGCCATATATGGTCATGGGCAGAGTTTATATGATATGCTTTTATTACCCTTGTTGGGCACGTGCAAACCAGATATGGAGATGGGCAGAGTTTATATGATATGCTATTTTTTACCCTTGTTGGGCACGCGCAAACCATATGGAGATGGGCAGAGTTTATATGGTATGCTATTTATTATCTTTGTTGGGGGAAGGGTCCGGCATCATGACCCACAAGAGGCTTCTCTCCACCACACAATCTATGGTGGTAATAAATTGCATACTACATACTACATTCACACTCGCATATTACACTACTCTCCAAATGCATTGCCCTATTTTTCACCCTATACCTCTATCAATATATCCTCTACCTCCACTCTCTCATTCATCTCAAATCCCATACCACTACTATGATCCCCTAAATAACCCTTTCTAGACTCTTCCCTCCTCTACCCCCTCTTGTATCATCTCATACCTCTTTTACTATTCAGATCTCCTAAACAAGCCTTTCTAAACACTTCCCTCTGACTTCTCCCCCCTCCACCTCCCCTTTACTCATCTCAAACCCCCTCCTACTACTATGAACTCACAAAAAGAAAAAAAATCCAGACCCTCTCCTCTTCCATCACTCCACCATCACTCCACTATCCTTTGCAAACCAAACAGACTAACGTGCACCACTCAAATTAATTTCATTTTCCCCCTATACTAACTGCCCTCCCCCTCCTACGGCTATAAACTCCACACAAAAAAATAATAATAAAAAAAAATTCTAGACCCTTTCCTCTTCTATCCCTCGGCTATCCTTCTCAATCCAAATAACAGACTAACATATCCACCGCTCAAATTACTTTCATATTTCACTGTACTAATTCCCCATTAATCCTTTATAGGTTCCGGAGTAGCGTGCTACTCACCGAAAAAGTGGTTCAACACCTCAACAGGGGTAGCAAGCGCTATATAAATGCAAACCTTTTCCCTCTTCTATTCCTTTACTTTCCTTCTCAATCCAAATAACTGACTAACATATCCACGACTCAAATACTTTCATATTTCACTATACTAATTCACCACTAATCCTTTATGGGTTCCGGAGTAGCGTGCTACTCGCCGAAAAAGCTCTTCGACGCCTCATCAGGGGTAATAAGCGCTATATAAATGTAAATACAATTACAATATATAATAAACATATCCCTAAATCGAATAGCTTCCATTAATGCCATTTTGTGCTCATTAAAATACTTTATACGTGTTTGTTTTAAATTCATGATTTTTGAATATATTGTATTTTGCTAGTGTATTAATTTAATATATTGTATTTCTTTTTTTATTTAAATAAAACAAGCCTCTGACTGAAAACAATGCTTGCCCTTGAAGAGCCAGCCTGGTGGGAGAGTTGAAGTGTTGGCAGCAGACAGCGGTTCATTCACGGTGAGAGGAGGAGCGTGTAGGCTTTTCACTAGCGTCTCCTCTGAGCTCTGTTTATAAAGTCTCGACAAGTCCGGGTTACCTGGCTGTGCTCATCCGTTCCGAGGCGCCTGGGGGCGGTGAGGCATGGGTTCCATGCCGGCTGGCAGGTCCCAGCTCCCCTGGCAGCAGTAACTCTTCAATGTCGGTGAGAGGACCGGCAGCAGCGCCTGCTCACCTGCGGTGAGGCTCTTTCTGGTGGAGTTAGAGGACTCCTCTATAATAATTACCCACCAGAGAGTTAAAAATAAGACTGCAACACGTGGCAGCGAAGGTAGAAGCAAGCAACTCTGGATGCCAGGCTTTCCGTACCTACGGACAAATGATATTTTGCGGTTTGGGCGCTCCCATTCACAACACAACAATACCATCTTTATAAGCCATTTCTTGCAAGCTAGCATCCTCTTGTGTCCATTTATGGTGGTGTCATAAGGCAGCTGCCTACAATAGCCTTAATATACGACTGTCCCTGCTGCTCGTTCGAGTAACAGACTCAACAGAACCTGTCAGCGGGCTCATCTCGGTGCTCCTGCGCATAACAATACAAGTGTAAATACAAGTAACTCGTCTGGATACACTGCCGGTCTCCTGGAGGCCAAACATGCAATGAAACCAGCCTGTCTCAGCCCCATTGCTCCACAGACCTCATTACTGCCACCAGGCGGGTTAATGCGGACTCCCCCGGCCTGTGAGTGATACTGTGAGATCAGTAAGTACCACAAGGGCTACATTTTAATGAGCTCCCATCCCTTTGGAGAGGAGATAACTGATGCTGTGTGCAGAGAGGGCGGCAGTCTGACAGATCCAGAGACAGTCTGGAGAGATCTGAGACCACAGCTGATCCCCCCTCTCTCCCTGCAGCACTCTGGAGAGATCCGACACCGCAGCTGATCCCGCCTGTCTCCTTGCAGCAGCCCAGATTCAGAGACCACCAGTGCCCGGGGTGATGCACGCCTGACCCTTAGAGTCATGCAGTAATAGAAAATCCGACGAACATGGAGGAAATTCCACCTGTGGATTGTCTTTTGTATCAATAACTCTCTCCAGAGGCTGCAGCATCGCCTGTACCTCCCACCTTTAAATCAAGCCCCTTGTCTGCTGAGAAAGGGCCTCCTTAGGCTCCAGTGATCTGCTGGGTCTGTGGGTCAGTGGACTAATGCCTCCGCTGTAGGGACCTGTGGATGACCTCATTGACGCAGACTTGCGAGTCGACGCAGGCTGTCATCCTTCCAAGGTCGAGGAGTACCACTGATTTTGGTAACAATAAACATTTGTTAACTTTCAATGTACCGTTTGGGATGGAAAAGCCCTCTAAAAAAAACCTTTTATATGGTGATATTGGGCCTGATTCACAGAACTAACTTACGTCAAAAACGTAAAGTTAGTACTTTTTGGTATTCACAGAATACACTTACTCATTTTGGTATTCACAGAATGAACTTACTCATTTCGGTATTCACAGAAGTTAGTAGTCCTAACTTTAGGACTCCTAAATGCCTTCTGTGAATACCGAAGAATCTTAAAGTTAGGATTTTTCTCAGTTTAGGAGTAGTAAAGTTAGGAGTCCTAACTTTACTACTCCTAAACTGAAAAAATCCTAACTTTAAGACTTTCGGTATTCACAGAAGGCATTTAGGAGTCCTAAAGTTAGGAGTCCTAACTTTACTACTCCTAAACTGAGAAAAATCCTAACTTTAAGACTTTCGGTATTCACAGAAGGCATTTAGGAGTCCTAAAGTTAGGACTACTAACTTCTGTGAATACCGAAATGAGTAAGTTCATTCTGTGAATACCAAAATGAGTAAGTGTATTCCGTGAATACCAAAAAGCACTAACTTTACGTTTTTGACGTAAGTTAGTTCTGTGAATCAGGCCCATTGTCTCTTAGCCCCCACTTCCACTCACTTGCTTTCCTGATTGCTCTTCCAGCCAGACTCATAATGGCAGGTGCATATTGCACATAGAAACCAGAAGCACACTCACTGTGTGATCTTGTGGTGATTCACTGTGCCATCCCAGAGTGACTCTTTGCAACAACACCTTGTAGTGTAGCTCCTATTTCCCTAATAGGCTCTGCGCATTGGAATAATATCCCCTATAGGTTTGACATAGGACTACGGTCAGTATGTCCCTATCGAGTATATTAAACTTAATTACTTGTGCCAGCTAGCTCAGAGGCCACTAGAAACTCCTTGACAACAAGAAGGGAGTAGTTTCTGGCAGCCGCAAAACATGACCACTTTGTTTCCCTTTAGAATCAGAACGTGTCCCAGAGTCGTGGAAACAATAGATAACTATTTCACTCAGCTCAATCGTGCATACTTAGTTTTCTTCAAAGTTACACAGAAAGAATAGACGGGCGTTTCAATAAAAGATTTATTGAACAGTCTTGTTTCTCGTGTAAGTAAAGTGTGTAGTTACGATCACAAGACAGTATGCAAGATAAATAATGTACAGCGTAAGCAGTAGAAATAAATAATACTGCGCTAGCATGATCTTTAGCAGATATTCATTTATATAAATAACACAGACTAAAAATGCGAGTACTCATACGATGCGTTTCTAAACTAGTTCTACCCCAAGGTACCTAACCTAGGTGTAGGGAGAGGTATGAAGTAGGTGAAGTATTCCTTACTATGGTATACTAAGAGTATGTTAAGCTAAGCCTAGTATGCCAAGAGTCCCTCTAGTTTCTAGTCAGCTCCATACCTTAAGAATGAGAGAGGTAGGAATCTCTTTCCAGACTCGAACTCCAACACCCCGTAAGGGAAGTCAGATCACTGGAAGCTGGACTCTCTGCGTGCAGGGATGACAGCGTCTTCTCAGTGCGTCAAGCCGGGAAACGGGCTCCTCTGAAGTCGAGGTCTCCTCTAGTTTACAAGGGCTAGGGAAGGTATATTTATACCTGAGAGGTACCTCACAATGTTAGCATTGACGTGAATCGGACAGCGGAAGAGGTCATGAATGAACCCCTAAGGTATAACGGTTCATGCATAATAGATGAGTCCTTGAAGAAATCAATAGTCCTGTGCTAGGGAAACTCCCGAAGCCTAAGGGTCTGTTCTTCAAGAACTCGTTGTGACGTTAGGGTGGACGGATGTCGGAGACCATACCTGTATTTGGAGTGCACGGTTTAATGCCTAAATAAGGACTGGGATTTTATGCCTATATAAGGGCAGGGTGAATTGTGCCTATATAAGGACATGATACAGGAAAACCTATATACGGACACCCTAAGAGGAATACAACACCCACTCCACTTTCATGTATACGATAATACTAAAATGCTAAACATTTAAAAAATGCTAAACATTAAATGGAGTACCGCATATTGCTAAAATATTTCTTAAAACCATTTAAAAGGCATTTAAAAAACCTATTAGAATGCAAAAAGTACTGTACATTTTAAGCATTGCTTTTCATTTCAGGCATATAATTTTAAATAAAATGCAATATGAATGAAAGAAGCAGTAATATTTACATGTGACAAAAAAATGATCGATAAGTTTGTTCAAAATCAAATTCATTTCATGTCATGGAAATTAATGAACTTTTTAGACAAACAAGATAACTAAGTGTCTATGGAAGTACCGCGAAGTCTGTACTATAAGGCTAGTTCTACTTCAAGCAGATTGAATTGCCATTTTAGTTCGAAAAATGGAAAAAAGTTCAATTTTGGAAGAGTTCCAAGTTTTTTGAAGTATGAAGGCCAAATTGTTACTGCATCTCTGGAACACTGTGGGCTGAATCAGAGTCAGTTTACGGGTCTGGTGTAAACATGAGATCATCTATTTCTGTAGACAAAATATCGTCCACTGAAGTTGGTGTCAGTTGGAACACCTCGTGTAGTAAATTAATTGCACAGAGATGTGAAGCATCGCTTTCAGCAAAGGAGGCCGCAGCAATGTTCGCGTCCGTTACCTGTGTGCCTGCAGATCTTTCTCGTACCTCAGCAGCAGCCGGAAGCGTCTGTGAGATCTCAATGAATGCTGTCATCAGGATTGGTAGCCTCTGGGGACAACACAGAGCATGGGCCGTTATCGGGTCCAGCAGAGTATCGACATCCGTTGGCGTTGCTGATGGAAATGTTAGACAGGTGTCTAACACGCATTCTTCACCGCATAGCAGGCATCGTAGAACAGGTAAGATGCAATCTTGCCAGATTGGTCTGAATGACAGGAACCACGTGGTATTCAGGTCCCGTAGACGAGTCATGCCCAAAGCTGTACTATTCGCTCACGGCACTTTCGTTCAAGGAGAGCTTTCTCCATTTCGCTCGGAGTGATGTCTGCGAATAGGCTGGCCATAGCGTAATAGCAGGAAGAGAAATAGAATTCCGGCAACAAGTGCTAGAATTAATGGTATGCCACCAAACACCGAATGTGCAAAGTTTGGGATGATTCCGAGTATTGCCTGGAAAGGTGTTAACAGACCGGAGCAGATGCTCTTAAATACATGTATAATTCCGCTTGTATCTGACATGTTAAAGATACGTCCTATCATTTCTACGAAATGTATAGGGCAGTTTGTACGTATTAAAGTCTGTATCTCAGCCGAAGTCCTTGCTACTTGTAGATCATAGGTTTCTTTGGCCGAGGTCAAAGGCACTGTTTGTTGTAAAAGCATGGCTTTCATTCTGCTCAAAGTATCAAATCTTATAAAAGAGACGTTCAACGAAGGCCACAAAGGCGACTCCCTGACTGTATTCATTGGGGCAAACAATACTTGCATACAGCAAGTGACCCTGGAGTTGACCGTTACTAGATATGGGATGCCTGGCAACATGCCGCAGCAACTCTGATCATTCAACATGAGGTAACTCCCATTAGAAAGTTGTCCAAACGTTGGATTAATCACAGCAGCTGGTGTACCCTGCTGATGGCAAGACAAATTTGCCACAGAACCATTACAAGCCCCGTGTAAAGAAATGTCCTGACATATAAGTGAACCGCTCAGTGCACTTTTACAGTGTGTACCGCTCAAAAACACTTCACGATCCCCACTCCAACATCTATATGTATACGGTAAATCCCAAGATGTCTTAATGTAGTCCTTACCCAACCTTTCATATTTGCCTGCTTGCATTTGTCTGAGGCAATACTGAAACTGAAAAGTAGTCACAGGTAATGTAATTTCGCCATGAATGAGCCATTCTGTAGCTGGTTTTTCTGCCACTGTGAATGGTAACTTTTCCAGTTTTTCAATGCTCAACACTGAATACCTCGCTCCTCTTTGTGCCAGTTCGATCTGTTTATCTGTTAGATTGTATTCTGCAAACAGAGCTGACGTGTTTATAAAACGCCAAGGCACATAGCCCGCACGCAAAGATTGCAGCGTCCAGCTTAACAACACAATAGAACGTAATTGTGATTGGCCTTGCTGTAACATCGCCAAATCTTGTTCTAGTATGTCGATAGCAGAGGATACAATGTTGTCCAATGAATATATTCTGGAGGACAAAGTTGTTAACCCCATTGTCGACCACAGTGAGTGTTTTTTCTAAATTAATACGATCAAGTTCACGTATTCGTTCTGCGGCCTCCATCTGTGACACTTTCCATGCTTCATTATAGGCAGCATAAATGCCGGCATATATGAAACATTTTTGACGCGGTTTTCTTGGTCCAAGCAAGAATTCCCTAAGGTCTGCGTCTTCTTTAAGTAAGGATAAGTGTTGTTTCACATCCTGTAGTGTAGATTTCTGCAGCCAATCGAGGCATAATTTACCTACACTGTATGTTGTTACTACCCCCGGATGCTGTCTTTGGACGTATCTTGGGTCTGGCCTATGAATAGTAAAGCCCTGAGTTTTATTCAGGAATCTTTCCTGACAGTTGTTCGTGTCTGTGGGCCAGATCAACCATTTTTTCCAATCAGGATTAGATCTGTTGAGTTGTAGTATATTGTCAACTGTCACCGCTGCCTGTGTATTGTTATCACTTGCAGGTGTTGGTACAGAAGGTGTCTTCATCTCTTTGATCTTGGCTAGTCCAAGACAAGATGTTTGTTGGACAGTTTCATTCAAAAACATTATTTGTTCAGGGATGATACAGGCTCTAAATAACGCTTCTATCCCCTGTACTTGCCAATCTTTAGTACCCCACACAGTTTTTGTGTCTATTGTGTCTTTCCATAAGTCGAAACCCAGTCTAGACAGTTGGGCAATAAATATTGCAGAGTAAATCTGTTTCGTATTAGTTAACATAATTTTCAGTCCTGTTTTGTTTACATTTTTACAGTAAAACGTTTCTGGATCAGATGTATTGTAACCTGAAAAATATGGAAACTTGTTAGCAAATGTTCTTGAACTACCTTGTGGTGGTGTAGGACAATGCTCCCATTGGTTAAACATAAACACATTTCTAGGGTATGCAGATTTATGCAAATAGTGATGACCATAGTGGTTATAACAATACAGTTGTTCATAGTCTGATGAACCCTCTAAATATTCATTTTTAGAAAATGCAGCAGATTTTTCTAGGTCAAACATTATGTCATTAACAGTCTCAAAGTCCCAATCGTCTGAATAGGTACTGGACGAAATTAGATCACTTAGTGAAATCTTAAACAAATGTGGAATGTTCAATTGTTCCGTTGGGCCAAAGATATCAAAATCTGTTTTGTCCCACACTTTACCATCCTGTATAGGAACGGCTGTGATGTTCACTGTTGACAAGTCTCTTGCTTCACGATGGGAAGATTTATGAGGTTTCAAAAGTAAGTTCACATCTTTTCTTTCAGTGTTCACATGGATGTATCTGCCATTTATAAGTATGCTCATAGTCATAACCAAAGCTAGCCAAAGCAGGAAAACAAATATTCCAGAAATAATCCAGAGTTCAATCCATGGAGAAACCAAATAAGTCTTTTTCAGAAAGTGAAGAAAGTCTTGTACTTGCTGCTTGAATTTCAATGATGCTGGCGTCGTTTCAGGTTCACTCGGATCTTCTGAGAACGTATCAAAGTTAATGAAATAGCCAGAAGCAGTTCTATCAATTGTTGGAATTGCATCAGGATTTGTAGAAATCGCTGGAACCAGTTGATCACGTGCTACATTGGTGTAGACAGGTGTATTTGGACGAACTGTTACTTGATTTTCAAGAGGGATGAGTTCCATTGCATTGTTGCTTAGTCCTTCATCTGTTACTGCTGAATTCCCAATTGTTATCAGTCTTTCAGTCTGAACCTCTTGGATAGTAGCGAGAGGAGTGTGTCTGCTACTAGGTCGGAGTCCACGAGGCCTACTATTTAGTATTGGCCAGATACTGTGGTTTGAGGAGGTCGATGGACACAAATCTTTTCTCTTTTCTTCCAGCAAGGGGCGGCAGAAGTACTGTTCTTGTTCCTTGAACTGCTAGGACAGGTACTGGTTGTCTGTAAGAAGGTCCAAATTCCTTCTTGTCCGCAATCTTTTCTCTGACTAGATCCCCAACTTTTGGAATCCAGACAGGCCTTGCTGGGACCGCCAGTTTTTCCCCAGTGGTGGTTGGCTGCAGGAATACGTTGCTTAGTGTTGATCTCAGTTCATTGAGTTCCTGTAAAACAGCCAAACGATCTTTGATATCAAACGTTTTATTTTCCACCACTGTGCCTACGTCATCGAGATCTGGTACCCACATTCTTGTCCCAAATAGGACCTCATATGGAGTGACCCCCCCTAGAGAACTTCTTGGCAGATTGTTTAATGAGCGTTGGACCCCATAAAGATGTTTGACCCACCCATCACCCGAACCTAATACCCTAGCTGTTATAGACTGCTTTATGTCCCGGTTTTTCCTTTCCACAACCGAATTTCCCTCAGGATGGAATGGAGAGGAGTACCGCAATGCAACGCCCAGACTGGCCATGGCTTCTTTGTAAGCCCGAGAGCTAAACGCAGGGCCCTGGTCAGAATGTAGCGTGCCTATTGCGTATGTGCCGATAAAGACTTGCAAATCTTTTATAACAGTTCGAGCATCAGCCGAGCGCTGAGGCCATATCCAGAGGAACCTTGATTCAGTATTTGTGGGATTGCATTTGTCCAGAAGGACGAATGCGCGTAGATAGTCTAATGCTGTCTAACAGTGGTGTCTGCACTGGGCAGCTACATTTGTAGCAAGGTGTCTGGTGGCTTTCCCGCTGTAATTTACAGTCTATGCAGTTATTGATGAAGATGTGTATTTCTGTATTCATCCCAGGCCACCAGTACATCTCTTTTAATGTCAAAAATGTTGTAGAGATCCCTTGATGTGACAGACCCTCCCCTAAATGAGCTTCATAAATCAAAGCTGCTCTACGTTCCATGTTTGGGATTACCCTATCCCCCACTCCAGGGATTCGAGCAAAAGGAACGTTGTTCGCATCAATTACATAAGAGTACTTGAGTGGAAACTTTTTTGGTAACGCTGCACCACTGCCTTTGCTTGTAGCATTGACAGCCAACATTATCTCACTGTCTATTTTTGTTTTTGCACCAATCATCGCAGCTACGGAAGCCGTCTGAACAGCCCCCTTTGCGGCTTCGTCAGCCAATGAATTCCCTGCAACGTGAACGCCATCACGTTGATGACTCAGTGTGTGGATCACGTGAGCCTTTGGTAGTTCGTTTTTTAACTGAACTACTTGTTCCCAAAGCGTTTTATGCCTTATTGTGCCACCTTTCGCATCTTTGAATCCATTTTCAAGCCAGTTTTGTATATATTCATTATATGACTGAACACAGTAAAAGGAATCACACACTATCAGTGTGGGGAATTCTCGATCTGTACTTTCAAGTGCCAGTTTGAATGCTTGTAGTTCAGCTCGCTGAGCTGTACAATCTCCTAGAGATTGAGTTTTTGTGACCATAGGTCTGAATATGCCATCTCGCATGCGACCTTTAACGATTGCACACGCTGCACTGTAAGCTTGCTTACCCCCTGTTGCGGGTTGTGCGGATCCGTCAGTGTAAATTATGAATTCGTACTGATCGAGAGGCAGAATTTCAGTGGGCAGAGGACATTCTTGTTCATATTGCAGGAATGCTTGTGTTTTTAAATCAGGATCAAAAACATATTCAACATCTGTTGCAGCAAGACAATTAACCCACTGTATCCATCTTGGATGTAATGCTTTAGCATTTGGAATGCTTGCTTTTGTGACCGCTTCTAAAGCTGGTACTGGGGTTACGACAATAATGCGTTTCCCTTGGGCTAGGGCTCTTTCTTTTGCTACAGCGGTTTGAACTGCTGTCAGAATTTTTTCAGTTGAAGTGAAGCGCATTTCTGCTTGCGTATACAAATGAGATTTGTATGCGATTGGTATTTTTTCACCCTCATTAAATGTTAAGTAGGTGAATCCGCACTGACCCGAAATTATTCGGATCACCAGGTTGCGTTGACTTACGCGTGTTTGTAAGTGATTTGTTGCTAACATGTTAGCCTGTAGTGAACGCAAGATTTCTGTGTGTTCTTGTGTCCAATTCTTGATTGAAAAATCAGGTTTGATTAATGCGTAGAGAGGTTTGACCCTTTCTGCGTAATTTAGAATGTATGTTCTTCCAAAATTTAGGAAACCCAGGATGGATTGTAAGTTTTTTAGCGTCTTTGGAGGTTGGAGCAGCGCACATTTTTCTAAAAAGTTAGCTGCCAAGCTCTTGCCTTCACTTGAAAGCTCATATCCTAGAAATAGGACATTGAGATGGGCAATTCTGGACTTTTTAAAGTTGAATTTGTAGCCCTCAGAGGCGAAGCCCAGTATAATGGTGCTCACCCTGTTCAAGTGTTTGTCCAGGTCATCGTCTGTCAGATAAATGTCATCGACATAGGACAATGCCTCATTGTCAATAATGGTGCTCACCCTGTTCAAGTGTTTGTCCAGGTCATCGTCTGTCAGATAAATGTCATCGACATAGGACAATGCCTCATTGTCATAAATTTGTAGTAACTCAGTTACCCTCGCTGAGAATAAACCTGGGCTGTTCTTGAACCCTTGTGAGAGTCGACAAAATTGACGCTGGGTCCCCATTATGGAGAATGCTGTTAAGTACCTGCTTTCAGGTGCTATGTTTTGACAAAAGAAACCATTTGAGATGTCTAATGTGGTTTTATATTTTTTACGCACAATGTTATTCATTAATGCTGTGCTATGTGCATTTTGCACTGCAAATGTTTTAGAACAAGTGTTTAAGTGTCTGTAATCCAAAACTAGACGATATGTATGGTCTGGTTTGGAGACAGGAAACAAAGGATTGTTCATTGAGGAGGTGCATGTTTCAATCACCCCTTGGTATTCAAGTTGATCTAAGATCTCCCTGACCTGTTTTTTAGCTTCTTGCTTTATTGGGTACTGCCTTTGTGCAGTTGGTTCATGTTTCAGATGTATTTTATGGTGAGGTGAGTCCTCATCCCATCCTACATGATTTTTATATAATGCTGGGGCCTGGGCTACTGCCCATTTCCTGGCATATGTATATTTTAGATGAATTGGAATATGGTTGGAGAAGGCGGGCATAATAATGTCCTCGCCATGTGGGCACTCCCTGACAAATTGTGGTGGCCAGTCTTTTTCTGCTAGAAGTATGTCATAGCCCCTTGATAGTTTTTCCCAAAAGAGTGCTTTCACCTGTCTAGGTATGTCTCCCTCCATTCGGAGTGTTATTTCATATAACGTTTGTGGAGTACTAACCCTGGTGTCCACAGTCTCAACTGTAATGTACTCATTCAAGTCCACTATCTCCAGAAGTCCCTTCAGGTTCCGACGAGCTATTGTGACTTCTGCTGCACTGTCCAGCATTGTCTGGGCCCATTCTCCGTTCTTGAGTTGTGTTCTCAGTATTCTCGGCATGTCTGATCTTCAGACCTGCTACTTTCTTTTGGGAGAATTGAGGTTTTGTTTTATTTTTTGGAGCGTGTTTTTCTTCTTTGGATTTCACACGTTCTTCTCTATGTTCTGATCGTCCTCTTCTTTCCGAAGTCTGTGATGAGATCTGAAAGGGACGAGAGGAACGTGTATCAGTATCTTGATACCGGTCAGGTTTTCTCAAATTATCCCTATTCCTGAGGTTATACCTCCTTTCAGAGGGCTCCTTTTGAGGAGACCTACCTCGGGATTGAGAACGTTTCTCGTTTGAATTTTGTTTATTAGTATCCCACTTCTTTTTAGAAGATGTAGGAGTTTGTTTAATTGAGTCCTGCTCAGGACTTTCAGATAGTTTTGGTTTCACTGGTCTTCCACCCAAACTATCTCTGCCTAATTCTGCATATGATTGTTCAATTATTCTGGGTAGCTCAGTTTGATGTTCTGTAACATCGAATTCCCTTAATTTTTGGCGGATCGCCACTGCTGCTGCCTCCCCTTTAATATTAGATAATATTATTGTTGAGACCTGGTCGAAATTTTTCAGTAATTTCATACCTAAATTCAGAGCAGGCTCTGCCCCGTATTCGTTTTGAATTTGTTTCAGGACATCTGGTATTACCGCAATTGATGGAATGCCATGTGTTTTAGTATAGATGGCAGCAAAGACTGAGCCCCAAGTGGTACAGTCTTCCAGTTGTGGTGTGATCCCCATTGGTAAACAGATGGTTAGGATTCTGTGTTTCTCATACGGGCTAGTATTTGGAAATACTGCTTCAATTTGAGCAATTTTTTGAGCTATCCAGAATGGAATTTGCTCACGTTTTGTGGGCATTTTACCCATGACTGCGTATAGAGTCTGTGGTGTAATTTTTTGTGTATTCCCCTGTTGAGGAGTGTGATTTGGAAGTGTCAATGGTGGTTGGACTGTGAAAATCCTCATGACATATTGGAACAATTGTCTGTAGATTTTTCTTAACACTGAGTTGAGTAAGTAATTCCTCGTCTGACATCTCTTCAATGTCAGGATGAGGTGTATAGCCGGCTAGAATCGGCCATGTTGCTCCTGGTCTACCTAGTGGACCGAGCCTGGTAATGTTTTTGTGATGTTTTAGGGCGCCTTTAAACCAGAGCTGATGCTCCTGGTATGTTAGTGGAATTTCAATATCCTCGAAAGAAATATATTCCTCTGGTGGATCATCTTCTTTGTAGAAGTGAAACATGTGTGTTACTGGATTTGATTCAGGAAATATAATCCATGAATAGAATACCTCTGTCTGAAAGGATTCGTGTGCCTCTATCACGAAAACTGCTCTACCGCCTCTTGGTGGTAGGCCGTGTTTTATGAGTTTTAGAGTGATGGCTCTTCTTAAGTTTGGAGGGATGTTTATAACACCCTCCTCGGTTTCAATTAAAGCTGTAATGTTAAAAGCTGTTGCTAGGGCTGGATCAGCCGTAGCTCCACCGTTTCCGGTGGCATCGTCCCCGTGTATGGACATTTGTTTTTTGAAAAATGTAGAACAAGTTTCAAGGAAACAAAGATAAGGTGCACAATATTTTGGAACACTGTATCCTTCAACGTTGAGCAAACCAAACAGCTAATATATAGGGTGCTTCCCTATTTAGCCGTGGTGGATACTTAACCCTGCCCACTACAGACGTCTTTTGGAGTATATGGGTAGGGGTCTCTGAGAGAAAAAAGCACGGCTGAGTTACTCAGTATCTAGCGTTGAATTACCGCCTTACCAAACGTTGGGCGCCATGTAGTGTAGCTCCTATTTCCCTAATAGGCTCTGTGCATTGGAATAATATCCCCTATAGGTTTGACATAGGACTAAGGTCAGTATGTCCCTATCGAGTATATTAAACTTAATTACTTGTGCCAGCTAGCTCAGAGGCCACTAGAAACTCCTTGACAACAAGAAGGGAGTAGTTTCTGGCAGCCGCAAAACATGACCACTTTGTTTCCCTTTAGAATCAGAACGTGTCCCAGAGTCGTGGAAACAATAGATAACTATTTCACTCAGCTCAATCGTGCATACTTAGTTTTCTTCAAAGTTACACAGAAAGAATAGACGGGCGTTTCAATAAAAGATTTATTGAACAGTCTTGTTTCTCGTGTAAGTAAAGTGTGTAGTTACGATCACAAGACAGTATGCAAGATAAATAATGTACAGCGTAAGCAGTAGAAATAAATAATACTGCACTAGCATGATCTTTAGCAGATATTCATTTATATAAATAACACAGACTAAAAATGCGAGTACTCATACGATGCGTTTCTAAACTAGTTCTACCCCAAGGTACCCAACCTAGGTGTAGGGAGAGGTATGAAGTAGGTGAAGTATTCCTTACTATGGTATACTAAGAGTATGTTAAGCCTAGTATGCCTAGTATGCCAAGAGTCCCTCTAGGTTCTAGTCAGCTCCATACCTTAAGAATGAGAGAGGTAGGAATCTCTTTCCAGACTCGAACTCCAACACCCCGCAAGGGAAGTCAGATCACTGGAAGCTGGACTCTCTGCGTGCAGGGATGACAGCGTCTTCTCAGTGCGTCAGGCCTGGAAACGGGCTCCTCTGAAGTCGAGGTCTCCTCTAGTTTACAAGGGCTAGGGAAGGTATATTTATACCTGAGAGGTACCTCACAATGTTAGCATTGACGTGAATCGGACAGCGGAAGACGTCATGAATGAACCCCTAAGGTATAACGGTTCATGCATAATAGATGAGTCCTTGAAGAAATAAATAGTCCTGTGCTAGGGAAACTCCCGAAGCCTAAGGGTCTGTTCTTCAAGATCTCGTTGTGACGTTAGGGTGGACGGATGTCGGAGACCATGCCTGTATTTGGAGTGCACGGTTTAATGCCTAAATAAGGCCTGGGATTTTATGCCTATATAAGGGCAGGGCGAATTGTGCCTATATAAGGACATGATACAGGAAAACCTATATCCGGACACCCTAAGAGGAATACAGCAACCTAAGAATGAAGGAAAAACCTGGGTTATTTTCAAACGATACACATGCACTTTGAAAGCAACTAATGGTTTGTATCAAACCCACTGTGGAAAGTGCCCCCTCCCTATATATAGCGATATATTCTCATAAAAACACAAAGTGAAACTAACCATAACCCTCCTTCCGAAATTGACAGTTATGGTTAGTTACAAAAACTATATTCACACTTCTGCCGTGCAAATCCTAAGTTGTCCACCAAATGCACCGATCATGACCTCACACATGATGTGACAGATGACATCACAAATGATATTGGTGGCATCTCCCATGACATTACGTATCGCCGTACAACTTACATTATCAATGACATATCATACCATATACGTACATCACAAGAGATTTATGATTATTTTGTTGTAATTTAATAATGTTAGGTTTTTAATTACAATTAAGAGTTGGGTTACTGGTTGACTGGGGAATCCTGGTCAAGCAGCAACCACAATCCTACTCAGGATAAGACACAAGCAAACCCCAAATTAACCTGTGCTCAACCCCCTGTTAGCTTGACACAGAGCAGTCAGGCCTAACTTAGAGGCAATGTGTAAAGTATTTGTGCTACACTTCAAACAGTGAAAGCACCACACAAAAAGATCCCACACCAGGTTAGAAACATATATCTAAATGTAATGAATAAAACAAGACCAAAATGACAACAATCCAAACAGTAGAAGCAGAGTTATAATTTTTTAAAGAATAAGCTGCAATATAGCGCCTAAAAGCATAAAGCCCAACTGTGACTATCTGGTCGCGCTGGACCGGATCAAAGTCAATGGATCAGGCCCACCGCAATGGAGCGCTGGTCGGATACAGTTCCAGATTAGTCCAGCTGACGTTTTACCTTCTCAAGTTTTTTTCTGAGTCCCATTCATATTAGAGAGGGCCGCAAGTAGGAAGAAGAGCGTCACGGTCAGTGGTCGGCGTGGGGAGAAGAGCAGGACGGATGTTGCAGACAGGCTGGAGCTTCACAGTGGTGGTCCTCCACGGGCGGTCAATGCTTGCTGTGTGAAGAGATGGGCTGGTAGCTGATTTTTAGAGCTAGCTGCAGGGTTCTGGTGCGAACAGGCCCGTTCGCAGTCACGAAGAGCCCAAAAGCTTGATTTCAAGGCCTTAAGACCCACACCAAGGGTCCAGGACCGAGAAGCATCCCTTGGGGGGTCAGGAACACACTGAAGAGGTATCCAGGAGATGTTGGGGAGCCTTTTATGTCCCTGAGGCTCAGATCAGGAGGCCAGCAGACTAGCCCTTTGAGTCACTCTGGGATCCTGGGTTCAAGATGGTGTTGCAGGTCCAGTTCTACCTCAGGCAAGAGGGCAGTAGGTCAGCACAGCAGGGCAGCAGTTCCTTTAGAGCAGCAGTCCAGCAGATTGGCAGTCCTTGTAGCAGCACAGCAGTCCTTCTTCTTGGCAGAGTATCCACAGGTCCAGAAGTGTATTGAAGTGGTGGTTTCCGAGGTCCTTCTTTTATACACAGTTGTGCCTTTGAAGTGAATCACCTAATTAAAACAAAACCCCGTGACCTACTGTGTCCTATGTTTACTCATAGTGAAAATAAATCACCTAATGACATTTAGGATTTTGATTAGAAGAATGTATTTTTATTAAGATTATGGCATTGTAATATCTCACAGATAACAATTGGTTTTTTATGATTATATATGTTTACATGTCTAATGTTATTATTTTTCAGTATGGGCTTTTTGGTTAACTTCTGATGAGTTCACTGTTTCCGATGATGGGGTTAATGCACTATGGGACTTGTAGGCATTAGTTATTTTCACTATGAGTACACATAGGACACAGTAGGTCACGGGGTTTTGTTTTAATTAGGTGATTTATTGGGGAAACGTGTGGGAGTAGGCTTTAAGTACTGTTTGGGCGGGAGGGAGAAGAGATGAAGATTTTCTGAATACGAAGGAAGGAATGAACATGCTAAACAGCCGGTTGTGTTTTTACGAGGTAAATGAGCAGTTTCTTTTCCGTGGATGCAAGTAGAAGGGGCTGTTGAGTCTGGTTTATTTCACTTTTTTGATTCAGAATGTGCATTTATGTGGGGTGTCAACAAGGGACTGTTATGGGTAAATTTGGGAAAAGTGTTGGGCTGACAGTATGGTTTAAAGTTATTGAGCGAATCTCAACCTCGAATTGGTGTTTATGTAGCTCTTTCTGATTTATTTCAGCAACCCCTGATGAAGAATCAATAAGGTTCGAAATGCATTGTTTTTTTTTAAAGCGTTGACTCGAGGGATGGTTGACAGCACGTGTCTATGTATAAAGCCTGGATTGGCAGCATAAGGCATTTGAAAATGCGGAAATAAAAGAACTTTTGGCTCAACTTAGCTGTCTCCGGAGTGGTTTCACAAGCATTGAATACATGGATTACTTGAGATCGAAATATTGACTGATATACTATGGATTAATCTGGTGTACTTTGAAAAATATGGTTCACTTTAAGAGGAGAGTTTTCCTCATTTCCGCAGTGCAGCAGCTGGGTGCGCAAATGTCGTACCTTTTGTAGGATCTTTCTTAAAGTGGCATTTTCAGTATTGTAATTTAAAATCTGACTTCACCATAAGTCAGGATTTAAAATTAGGATTTTAGAGACACCGAACGTCATCTCCTCCCATTTGGAAATTACGCTTATAAAAAGTAATAAGGCAACTCCAATGTTATCCTACGGTAGATATGGGCCTTGCAGTAGTGAAAAATAACATTGGGAGTTTTTCACTACTAAGACATGTAAAACTTAAAAGTACATGTCCTGCCTTTTAAATACATTTCACCCTGCCCTGCAAGTCATTCATGGCCTATCTTAGAGGTCACATATTTTAAAAAAGGGAAGGTTTAGGGCTGGAAAAAGGTTTATCTTGCCACGTCGAAGTGGCAATGTAAACTGCACATACAGGCTCAGCAATGGCAGGCCAGAGAAATGTTTAAAGGGTAACTTCAGTGGGTGGCACAATCAGTGCTGTAGGCCCACGAGTAGCATTTAATTTACAGGCCCTGGCACATATAGTGCCACTTTACTAAGGACTTAAGTAAATTAAATATGTCAATTGGGTATATGCCAATTCTACCATGTTTTAAGGAGAGAGCAAAAGAACTTTAGCACTAGTTAGCAGTGGTAGTGCACAGAGTCATAGGCCAGCAAAAAACAAATTCAGCAAAAAGTAGTAGGAAGAATGCAAAAAGTTTGGGGATGACCCTGCAAAAAGGGCCAGGTCCAACAATTACTATTATTTATTTATATAAATATTGAGGATTTAAGATGTGCCTTTAGTGGGCGAGTTTTGGTTCCATGCTGGGAGTGCAAGCAATGGTTTGTGTGTCTAACCATAACTGGCGGATTTCATGGTGTTTTTGGTTTGACTGCATAACTATAACGTAGGCATAACTATCTTTCCTTAAGAAAATTCAAGGGTTATTTTAGACAGACAATAATGTGACATGATCAGAAAAAACATTGACTTCCCTTTAATAAAGTTTTTTTCAGCAAATGCTGGCTTCTTTTGATAATATACTACATTAATTTTATACAAAAACAACCCTAATGCACATCGACGTTGGCCATGAGCAGCAGGGGATGGCTGCAGGCATGGCACCCAACCTGCTGCAGATGACCAACCCATGCTCCATAGAGCCTTTGGTCGGGTACAGAAATACTTGGTGAGAAGGTATGGTCCTGCTGGGGGAGATTAGCACCCGTGACCTTGTGGACAAAGTGAGAAATAGAGGAATGGCAACAATTTCCTTAGTGTGCCCCTTTTACAAGCAAATCAAAGAAGTGATATGTTATTGAACTTATTGAACACAAGATTACTTCTACAGATATCCGGGCACTAACAGACAGAATCACAAAAATATCAGGGTAACTATAACCGAATATCTAAAAAGGACCATCTTCTCGGAGTGGAACAAAGGTACTTGATTTAAGGATAATGGAAGCCTAAAACAAACCCTCCCACTCTAGAGGGGATACCTGATGCGTACATGGATTAAGTGTTTGTTGATTGTGACCCTTCTGACAGATAGATGACAGCCTCTCTTCTGGAGGAACACTCTTGCGGCCTGGGAGTCCAGCACCACATCCAGACAGTAGTTGAGTCATGTGGATGACTTGTAAACCTAGACAGCAAAGGATGGCTAGTATCATCTGAAAAAGGCACAAAGCTTCCTGGGGTGTTGAGGTTTTGATCAGCCAGTTGTCCAGACAGAGATAGACACTTTCTTCTCCCCGCAGTGTGAGGATAACACCTCCATAATTTTGGATACTGTCCTTGGAGCAGACTTTAGTCCGATTGGCTGGACTTTGCACTGCAAGTGATTGTTTTCCAATAGGATCATCGGGAACTTCCAATGTTCCTCTGCAACTGAAATGTGGAAGGAGGCATTCTGAATGTATATATATATATGTATTGGTATTTATATAGCACAAACCTAGCTGTGAAGCAACGGAGCGCTGTACAGTACATGGGGGATGGGAGACGATGTACAAGAATGTGTATATCAAGTAGGGGTGACACAAATACATTTTATACACATGAAAGTCTATAGACCACACCCAGTCTCCCTTGATGCAACTGGTGGGAAGTCTGATACGAGGCCAGCTTTCAGAGTGTTTCTTTCTTTATCCATTTGTTGACTTTCTTGAGATCAAGAATTAGCCTGAACCCTTGTGTGGCTGCCTATTTTGAACCAGAAAGAAACTAAAATAAATTAATTTTACCTTTGTTGTGACGGGTCTTCCTCCACCATTTCTTTTCCAATATGGTTTGCTGTGCTAGGGTCAGACCAGTGCTTTAAGATTGTAAAGATTACAGATGATGATGATGATGATGGAGTAGACATCACAGGTTCCGTTTTACAGCTCCTCTCATGACTAACTTCATTAAATGTGGTGGTGTCACCAATTGCGGACACATGAAAAGAAGACTCGGTTAAAGTAGGAGTAGGAGAGTAGCCTCTGATGGAGGAAAAAAGAGATCAGGTAGATGATTGGGATCTTGATGTTGAATACTTACAATGTCACAAATGTGAACGTCTGAAGTGCCCTTGGTTGTTTGTGAGTGTATGGCGTGATTACATAAGATCCCCTAAGAGGTGACTGAGGAGTAGCCGGTGTGATAGACATTGCTAAACCCATATGCGAAGCCTCCAGAGAGGAAGGAGAAGTGTGTAGAGATATAGGTCCACTTGGAGATGAAGTAGCTGAGAAGGTGAAGGTTGAGGAACATCCCGAGGAGGTGTGTGAGGCGTAGACGGTGTTATGGACATTGGTAAACTCACATGCGGAGACGCCATAGAGGAAGGACAATTATGGAGATAAAATAACCGAGAGAAACACCAGCGGAGTACCTTGGTGGGCTGGTGAATAAGCCTTTGCATACTTTGAGTCTGAGATTTAAGGGACTCTTCCTCTTTTAATATGTTGTGCCCACTCAGCTGAAAGATGCAATCTGCTCAATGTCAAGTGATGTTTCCACATCATAGTCTTCAATGATGAATGAGCTTCTGACACTGACCAATGCTTCAGCGTCAAGCAGCGCACGGACACTGATCAGTGCTTGTACATCTGATGGAGCTTTGACACCAAATGGTCCTCTGGCCTTGGATGTCGACACTGTACCTGCTCTTGATGTAGAGCAGGTTTCCACTGCGTTCTCGATGTCAAATAGAAGCAATGTCTCTTTTCAAGGGAATGTCTCTTCTCACGGGAATGCCTCTTCATAACTCGCCTTTTCTGGAAGTTTGGAGACAGAAGATGAGCTATGGTAGAAGGGACTCCTCTTCCAAGCACTTCAGATGTCTCTACAGTAGATTCTTTGCATCTAGGGTGTTTCTTCTTGAAGCTTTGGAAATTATTTTTCCAAGGTGAGGCTGGCCAAAAGCTATAAAGGATTGCTTAGTTTCCATGATCAATGTAGCACATTGGAGTTCTTTTAACATCTGTGTCTAAGACCCATTTGACAAACAACTGTGGCAGGCGAAAGGTGGGAGGAGAGTGTAAATCAATTGTTTGATTAGCATGGAAGGGTAAGGTGACCTTTGGCAAAAAAAATATAAGTATCTTCTGAGAACGACTCAATATTTGTGCACAATATAAAGGGCTTCTCATCTGTTAAAGCTTATAGATCCCTTGCCCTATGGAGGGAAGAGACTGGAATGAGGATGGACACTTTCTGTGAAAGTAACTGCACTAGGAAAGTGTGCAGCAGCTCACATGGAGGGCCCGGCAGTCACATAAAGGCAATGTTGAGGTTCCATGACAGACTATGGCATAAGCCAATCTCTCTGACCAGCTGGTCCGTACTGCATCACCCATAGATTGTGGATCTGGGCACCTGGAGGCGAAGCTTTGGCCTTTTGAGTTCTTGAGCATTGCACGTATATCTACCGTTGGAGTCCACCAAAAGCCGTACTGTTGTTGAAGCATCCCTTTCGTGTGTTTGTTAACACATTCTGCTGAGCAGGTCCACTAACGTTTTCACCCATCCTGGGAGTGTTCCGCTAGAAGGACCTGGTGACAAATGGCCAAGTGCCAGACATTTAGCACTAGTGTGGATAACTGTGATGAGTGTGTCCCGCTTGCTTTTGTAAGTAATACATAGTGGTTATATTGTCTGCCTGAATAAGCATCGCCTTGTCGCGAACGAAGCTGTGAAATGCTCACAGCACCAGCTGAGCTGCCATCAGTTCCAGTATACTGATGTGCAGGCATCGTTGCTGTGGTAACCGCCGACCCTGTGTGCTCCCCCACCCTTTAAGAGGTGTCTGTGTGACAGTGACTTCCGGTTGCCCAGTAACAAGTTCCTATTGTTCCATCATGGTAGTTTGTGCTGAGCACTGAGCTTCACCAACACTAGATCTTGCCTCTGCCCAATGGCTTGTGTCCACTGTGGTCCAGGGGGTGCATGTGAAATCAGGCGTTTGAGAACTATGCAGCGCATGATGCATCATTTCCAATAGTTTCATTAATTCATTTAAAAAAAAAAGAAAAAGAAGACCGGAAAACCCTTCATAGAAAAGCGGATGGTCACCTGAAATGCAGGCTTCCACCTTAGTGCGTCAATGCCACAAGCAGCCATGGGTTCACATTGCTTGTCAAGGGAAAGGCTCGGACAAGACTAGATTTAATTCCATTCATGAGCTGGACCTCGAATGGGAGGGTGAGGATGTAGAAAGATAGCTTCAGGCGAGTCTGCACATGCATCACTCGGCGTCTACACAATGGAGTCAAAGGGGACCTTGGCCACAATATGGAGGATTTGGAGTCGATGGAGGTGGCGAGCCTCGGTCACCTGGTGAGAGCAGAGGGGATGAACAAATCATCAAGAAGAACAGAGAGGACATCCAGTGGAGCGCACTCCTCTTTGAGGAGGCACTAAACTCCAGCACTGGAGAAGACGCGGTGGAGATGGTGGATGCCTCAGACTCATACCAGAGCGGCTGCACCAGTAACAAATTCAGTTCCTTCGCTAGTTCCTTTACACTCATGGGGGCAGATCTACAAGGAAGTGCCGCAGCACGGCAACCCAAGCCCTTTGGCTGCGCCACGCTGCAGCACTTCTGAAGCACATGAATGCGACATATTTACAATAATATGTCGCATTCCTGTGCTCTCCCCTGTGCTGGCGCACAAACTGCAGCCATGCGCCGGCGCAGGCACCCTTACACCATGGTGCAAGGATGCCTGCATCATGGGGAGATTGTTTTTGTGCAGGAAGGGGCACCTTCCTGCACAAAAACAATCACTACAGGCATTTTCATCTTTCGATGCGTGCTGTAGGATGTAGCATGCTTGGAAAGAGGAAAAAACTAGGAGAAATGAAAACATTTCTCCTCGTTGCGCCCCGCTACGCCTCCCCTGGGGAGGCGTAGCATTGACACGCATTTCCAGATTTACGATTCTTCGTAAATCTGGAAATGCGTCTGGTTCCATGGGTGTTGCGTGGAAACACCCACAGCAACACCCATGGAATGCCCCTTCCACGCAAAGTGCTGCGTGTGAAGGGGCCATATTTACAAGGAGAGGAAAACTCACGCAGGGTGGCTTTTCCTCTCCTTATAAATATGGAGAAGTGAAATGCGCCTCCAGTACGTCACAAAAAGTGACGTACTGGTGGCGCAGGGGGCTTGTAAATCTGCCCCATGGAACGCAAGTTCCAAGGCAAGGGGCACATACCTCTTGCATACATGCATCCATCCTTTCACTGATCCATCCTTCAATGTATCTATGTACCCATCCTACCATCTGTTAACTCTCCCATTGTTTTACTCTGCCACGATCCATCCTTTCACCATCCTATCACTCCTCCATCGAATCCATCCTTGTATCCTTTCACCCTTCCAACCATCCATCCTTTCACCATACCCTTCATTCTTACAACCTTTCTTCCTCCTCCGGTTCTTCACACTTTCTTTTCTCCGATTCTTACTTTCCTTTTTTCTGGTCGCTCTTTCTTTCGTTTTGCTGTTCTCCCACATTTTTACAACTTCTCGTTCTCTGTCTCATGGTATGTACCACTACATCGATCAGCCTTAAAATGGTAGGGGGTAGTTTTATTCTTCCAGGCTGGCAGGGCTCAGCATGCTTTCATCTTCTAATGCTGTTAAAGGCCGATTGCAGGTGATAACTTCACAAGGTAAAGGATCAGCAGGGTGGGTCCATGTGCCCACGAGTCAGCAAAGCAACCCGGAGACATAGCGACCAGTCTAAATATAGTAATGGGTGTTTTTTAGTCCTCAATGCAATTGTAATCTGTGAATCTCTCACACACACACACACACTCACCATAACACAACCACACTTCGGTAGGCATCACACGTCACAGAAATACCTTCCACAGACCCTGAAAACAAAAACAACACCCTTCCAACCACACACGGCCGACTTGATGTAGCTTGCTATCCATGTGGGTAGGCACTTAAGCACCCAACATAGGGATAGTAAGCGCTACACATGATACAATACATCACAATCCAATGATTCTCACTGTCTGAGGACACGTCGTCTGGTACAGGGGAAGCAGACTCTTGAATCTCAATAGCTCCTCATTCCTAGGTGCACTCTTCCTGTCGCTGTACCGAGTACGGAACCCGAACCGAGTTTTGTCTACTGGGTGATGATGGAAGGGTTTTTTTTTTTATGACATTGCTTGAATGCTTGCAGAGTACGAGTGGTGCTGCACTCCGTTTCTGGTTTTTACCAACCAGTTGTCAAGATATTTAAATATAGGACTGACTATGCTGAAGATGAGCTGCTACCACTGCCAGACATTTGGGAAACACTTAAAGGGCTGTTGTGACGTCAAAGGGTAGCACTTTGAACTGATAATGAACTCTACGTACCACAAACCTGAGTTACTGGCGGTGAGCTGGGTCGATGTAGATGTAAAGTAGGCATCTTTGAGATGGAGGTTTGGCTTTTAGCCTCCTAAGCAGAGCAGCGCCTTGGAGAGCAGCCATCTTGAAGTGCTCTAACGTGAGTTATTGACTGAGAGGTCCAGTACCATCTGCAACATCTCGTCTTTCAGGGAGATGAGAAAGAATGTTTATTTTTAGGATTTATACAGCACAACTGCTACCCAATATAGGGCATTCTAGTGCTTGCAGCGGAGTCTGAAATACATCATGCAGATGGCCCGATTATTGCGGCGATAGGCAAGTTTTTATTAATTAATTTATTTAAAGAGAGCAGGCAGATGGTACTGATGCTGAGATTCAGGCAGACGGTTCCGATTCAGATCCGCTAACTACGGCAAACAGCAATCTCCCATTTTAACCAGTTGAACACAAGGAATATTGACCAAGCCAAGGTTTGAAGAACGTAGGCTGCAATTAAGTACATAGAAATATTTATTATTAAGATGAGCAGGACGCTGACTAATAAGACCTTGAAACAGGCACCCTTCTGTATGAGAAGCCAATGTAAATTCTTGAGGTAGGTGGTGATATGCGCAGTCCTGGAGAGACCCAAAATCAAGAGAGCTGCAGAGTTTTGAACCACTTGTAGCCTGCGCAATAAGGCACTGGAAATGCCCAAATATGGGGAATTCTCTTAGTGTAGGCATGAAACAATAAAACCTTGAATCACTGACTTCTGCATGCAAGCAGAAGATAAAGAATTTCCATAACATGTTTTTTAGAGACCAAAACAGGTAGCCACAACTTTGGTTATTTGCTGGGTCATAGGTAGGTAATCACCCATTAGGAACCCCAGGTTTTGTTAAGGTGGCTCGGAAATACTTATTACACAGTGACAAGAAAAGTGGGGATCCCGAAACACAAGTGCCCCCAAACAATTTCCATAGGGATAAACAGCAATACAGAGAAAACCACTGAACTGAGTTACACCAAATTTGGCAGAAAGTAAGATCTTTCACCAGAAAGCGTGCTTTTTGTGATGTGGTTTAAATTTGCTTAGCAGTTTTGAAGAAATTAAGGTTAAAAAAATAGATATCTCGATGGTCGGTCTCACAGGACCTTAAATTAAAAAAAATAGGGTTTGTATGGCTGTGAAGGCTTACCTTTACATTAAAATAACACAGTCACTGATAAAATAACGTTTATATTTAGATATGGTAATAAAATATTACTTTTCATGGAAAAAACTGAAATTCGCAACAAAAAAACAAAGGTTAAAGTGACGTTATAGTTGGGTGTGGTAAAAATATCGAACTTTACGTTAAAAAAAACCCATAGGAATTCACTGAAAAAACAAAGATTAAAGTGACATTACAATTAGGTGAAAATATCAGTCAAAGTCACGTTTTAAATGTAACAAATATTGAAATTTACCAGTTCTAGTTTAATGAGCTAACTATAACTTGTGCCTATTGGGGAAGGAAGGTTGGCAGTCTTGGCCAATGCCATCTGAACACGGTGCAGGCAGTGCCGTTGTACTCCTACCAAGCATAGCCATTTTGGTCTTTAAGCACCAATGTACATATCACTTGGGTTAGCCAAGAGGCCAGAACTTTGGTTAGGAGCTTGCTTTCAACATTAAGCAAGGATACGGGCTGGTAGGAGGTGCATTCATCTGGTGGATTGTGGCGTTTATCATTGTGCACCGCACTTCTTCCGGTGGTGTCCGGAATGCCACATTTCTTCATACAGGATTATGAGGTGTGGTGCTACGAGAGGAATATTTTTTTGTAAAGATCTATTGGGAGGCCATTGGGAACATGGGTTTTGCCTGAAGGTTAGTCTGCTATGGCCCTTTTCCAGCAGTGTGTCTAGCTACTCAGGCTCAATGCAAAAGAGACTGCATTAATAATTCACTCGTGATGGGGTAGAGCTCTTTTAGATGCCCAGGGCGCTTACACAGTTTGCAAAGGCAGCAGCAATCTCTAATGAGTCTGTAATCTTCTGTGTCTATGTGTTGTAGACTGAGGGAATAATCCAGTTTGCGTGCTTTGTTGCCCAGCTCGAATATTCAGTATTAGGACATTGCCCATGCCCTTTTAGCTGTTTCCATGAGTTTCTGTTTTAAAACTAGTCAGAGCAATGGTAGTCGCTTATGCTTCCACTCAGATTACGCGCTCTGTAAACATTGTTGGAGTGCCAGACTTTCACCTTCGAGCTCGGCTATATCTCGCTCCCTGTCTTTTTTCTTTGCCTTGTACATAAGAGAATACTTTTCTCAAGAATACTGCTTTAAAAGCCTCCCATATGGTGCATGGCAGTGGCGGCTCGCCGAGGGAGTGGTGCGGGACGGTGAGGCGGGGCGGGGGAGGGTGGGGGGTAGTGGACTCGGACTTACGACAGACAGAACTCCCTCTGAGTTCTGTCCGTCGTATGTCCGAGTTCACTACCCCCCCACCCTGCCCCACACCACTCCCTCGGTGAGCCGCCACTGGTGCATGGAGAGGACACGGAGAAACGCGGAGTGAAAATGAGTCCGCAATGGCCTCTCGGGGAAAGTCAGAGAACATCTCCTCAATGAGCCACCACACATTGAGATGCCAAATGCCCCTGGGGCCATACTGTGGGAGGTCGAGAAATTTGTGAGGCGCCTTTGATTGCACGGAGGTTGGCCGCCAGGACAAATAAGGAGTCTAGTCGGAAGAAGCAGAGATTGTGGTTGTACTGCTCTTCTCCTCATGGTGCTATTTACGCCAATTGCCTCCTAACCCAAAGAAGGTTCCCATTTAGTTAGTCAGTTTGGCCATTCCAAAGGGGGTGAAAGTGTCAAGATTATTGTTCATAATGGTGTTAACATACTCCGACTCCCCCAGCAGGGAGCGGAGTAGGTCTGAAGAGACCAGCTGTGACTACGGTGGGAAGAGCATATTGGAGCAAGGTTCTTAACACGGTTTGGCCAACTAAAGCCGGTCGATGGGCTTGGATGTCCACACAATAGTGTTTTGTGAATGTGTGTGGAGCTGACCAAGTAGCAGTTTTAAAGACATCTGCTTAAGTGCTATTGTCTAGAAATACATTAGCGGCACCCTTTTTGCCAGTGGAATGTGCTGAAAGAAACACAGATAATGTGCACTTGGCTTTGACTTAAAGGTTTGCATGCATTTAACAATCCACCTCGGAATGCCTGACTCGAAGATGTGGTGGTGCATGTTAGGCTTGGCAAAGGCTACAAAGAGCAGTTTTGTTTTACAGAAGGATTTGGCTAGTCAACGTAATACGAAATCTCCCTTTAACATGTAATGTGTGAACCACGCCCTTGTGAACCTGAAAGTAATGAACCTTCTCTATTCTATTGTACTGTCTTTTCTTTTTTAGGCAGTGTTGCAACTAGGAAAATCTCTTTGTCTTGCACAACATGCATTTTTTACATCCTTTTTAATACTGCACAATTGGAGGTGGGGTCTTCAGGCGGTGAGGCTTTGGAAGGGTAGGGGTCCAGATCTGGATCATCAGGAGGATGATCAGAAAGTCCTCACAAGGGCCAACCCCTTCCCCAGATGTTAAGGGCTCATTATAGGAGTCCTGCGTGTACTATCGATTGCTGAGATCAACCAAGTAGTATTTGTATAGCGTGGCTATTCACCCGGGGGACGGGGGGAGGGTATCCATGCGCTGTGCTGCAGGGATCAAGCAAACACAAGGAGATGATGGACGGAGTGCTGAAACTTTTCAAACACTCACCCCCAGTCACAGATCCTTGTGTTTGCTTGTTCGCCCTAAGTTGGCAGGGTATGCCCAGACGTGGGTCCCTTGCTCACTTTGCCACTGGATTCAAGCTAGCCTGGCTGATGAGGGCTGTTAGCCCGAAACCGGTCCCAGGATGCTTGTTTCCGGTCCAGGGAAGACATGGCTTGGCAGTTCGGGCTGGACTGTTCCCATGAGGCACAGGGTCAAGACTGATTTGCATATAGCTGTGTCTGAACTGGGGTGGCGAAGTGAGCTAAAGAACGATGATGGATTCAACCCAGATCTGTGACTGGGGGTGAGTGTCTGAAAAGTTTCAGCGCTCCGTCCATCATCTCCTAGTGTTTGCTTTGTTCGCCTTAAGTTGGCAGGGTATGCCCAGACGTGGGTCCCTTGCTCACTTTGCCACTGGATTCAAGCTAGCCTGGCTGATGAGGGCTGTTAGCCCGAAGCTGGTCGCAGGATGCTTGTTTCCGGTCCAGGGAAGACATGGCTTGGCAGTTCGGGCTGGACTGTTCCCATGAGGCACAGGGTCAAGACTGATTTGCATATAGCTGTGTCTGAACTGGGGTGGCGAAGTGAGCTAAAGAACAATGATAGATTAAACCCAGATCTGTGACTGGGGGTGAGTGTCTAAAAAGTTTCAGCGCTCCCTCCATCATCTCCTTGTGTTTGCTGTGCTGCAGGGATCAGTCGACGAACCAGGTCTTGATTCAGTTCCTGAAGTGGGTCAGCAGAGGTGGAGGGTGTTCCAGGCCTTAGCGACGAGGTGTGTGGAACGTCCTCCGGAGCAGCTGTGGCGGATACGAAGTGTCTCAGCAAGGGCGAGGTGTGCAGAGCGGAGGTTTCTGGTGGATTGGTGGAAGATCAGGAGGTGGTTCAAGTAGGCTGGGCCTTGGTTGTGGAGGGCGTTGTAGGCGTGGGTCAGGAGTTTGAACTTGCATCTGGCAAAGCGCACAGATTCCTGTGGGGAGTGTAAGGGTGTACAGGGAATGGAGGCAGTGGTGTTAAGGGAGAGTACCTAGGGGGAGATGGACTTGTGGCCCGGCCTCTAACCCTTTTGGGGCAGGAGGTTGGTGGTTCACAAGGGACATCTTCTGCTGCATTTCTAGCCTATGCTTTTTGGGAAAGAGAAAAGGTGCATGTGTAGGATTGGTGCAAACCTTCCCTGTTGCAGGGTGGATGAAGATTTTCTTCTGGCTCGAGTCGAAGCCCTTGGGCAGCTGCAGGACGATGGATACCTCTGTAGTGTTAGACTTCGGCACTGAGGGTGCTTGTAGCAACAGCCTCGAAGCTAGCCGATAAGGAGCTTTCAGTGCCTACCTCAACTCAGTTGGTGGCCAGTGTGTGCTTCTGCGTCAAAGAGTCGGTGATGGTTGCTGCGCTATATACCCTTAGGTGGTGGCTTGCTGGGCATCGATGAGGGCGCTCAAGGTTGGAATGCACCCACTGGCAGCACCCGACACGAGAGTTGGTGCCTCTTGATGCTTGACCCAGAGCTCAGGTGCTGTCTCTCAGTCAGGGGGCACTTTAGGGAGAGATTGTGTCTGACCATTTAGCGTCTGTAGCACCACTGTGGCTCTGTGGGTCGTCTTGGATTTCAGAGGCGAGTGCTTACAGAATGTCTGCTCCACTTCTTCCTCGACATTAGATACTTTTAAGGATGACACCTCGAGGCTGTCTCCCCTTGGGGTTGCTGGAATGCCCGATTGGTCTGCCTGCTCCTCCTCAGTCTCAATGGTATCTTCCAGCTCAAAGAGGTCAGTGGTCTGAGGCAATGGCTAGAACGGCATTTTATGATATGTCCAGTTCCTCACCATTACAGCAGTATAATAGGTGTCACAGGAAGGCTCGTGGTGCTTTGGCAACAGATAAAAATTACATACACCGAGCTGGTCAGACCAGGGGTACTTGGTGTTGGGCAAAACACTAAGGGTGTACGTTCCACACCATTCCGCTATAGTCATTCTCGAAGACAGGACCGGAGATGTCACGGATAGTTGATGAACGGGAGTGCCCGTTCTCGGTGTGTCAAGAATCATGGGCTGCGATGCATTGAGAGAAACGCGCTGGGCTGTTGTGAAGAAGCTCTTATGGTGGGTGGCAGAATGGTGATTTTCTCGAAGTCACGGAGTCCACATGCTGGCCCCGAAGAATCAGGCGAGAAATGAGTCAGTCCTGCAGCTGCCACTCAGACGTCAGAACCCGATGGTGGAAGAAAACAATCAGAGGTGGAACTGTTGTACTGGTGCATTGTGGATCAAGAGAGTAGTCACAAGTCTTAACTCGAGACTTGTTCAAAGAAAAACAAGTTGCAAACATACAAGCCCTACACTAGATCGTAGGAGTATGCAGAACATATGTATCTACAGGCACACACGAGAGCATTGATTGAAAAAATGCTCCAAAATTCAGTGCATGATCGGGTCAATTCAGTACTTATGACTATTAACTAAGATCCCCTGGGGAAGAACTATTTTTTGTTTTTTTTCTCCACAACATAAGCTAATGGCCTCAGAACACCAAACCCCTGAGCTTGTAACAAGATGTCCAACCTATGCCAATGACGTTTCAAGTCGGGACTTCCAATTTCGAGCTTGCAAACTGAACTGAAAAGAGTATGTTCTCCATAAATGTAACTGTAATGAATAATTTGTTCATGGACTCCATCTAACAAAGTAATATCGGGAGTAATGCATGTGTTTGCAAAATTTTAAAAGTGTTTTCAGTGATATAAGCTCATGGGTTCGGGGACGAACGCTTGAGGCTTTCAATAAAAGGAGCACCCACCTCTGTATAGACAGGAGCCTGTGAGCCCAATATCAAGAGTGCAGATTAGTAAAAATATGCCTATTGGTTTAAACATATTTGTTCATTTTTTATTGTTAATGGAGTGCTTTCACTGGAAAGAACTGCAGATCTCATTACTTCTGAGCTATTTTACCCCAGCGTCCTGGCACTCAGCCGTGCACAGCAGTTGCTGGCCTTGGGCCAAGCACTGCACCAAACCTGTCGCACTCAAGCAAGCCCCACTGCGCACAACCTTCAGCATATGTAGCCGAGATCAGCCGCACCTTTAGCCATACCTAGTGCCTAACCAGCCTTGGGCACCCAACCCTGAAGGCCCTGGGCACCACGAGTGTGCCAGAGGGCATGGTCTACACATGGCCTTCAGCAACATTTGGCCGTGGTCATCCAACCCTTCTGTGCACAGCAGGGAATGGTGGTTTCCTTTGGGGATTGATAGTCTGCTAGCCAACCAACAAACCCCTGCCAAAGAAACTTGTATCCAGAAGGACAGTGTTCACTTGTGAACCTAGGAGGACTCCGTGTTTAAGAGTTGCTGTGGTTGGCCCTGGAGAGGACTCTGTGCTTAAGAGTTGGTGTGATTGGCCCTGAAGAGGACTCTGTGTTTAAGAGTTCGTGTGGTTGGCCCTGGAGCGGACTCTGCGTTTAAGAGTTCATGTGGTTGATCCTGAAGAGGACTCTGTGCCTAAGAGTTGGTGGGTGTGGTTGGCCCTGAAGAGGACTCTGTGTTTAAGAGTTCATGTGGTTGGCCCTGAAGAGGACTCTGTGCTTAAGAGTTGGTGGGTGTGGTTGGCCCTGAAGAGGACTGTGCTTAAGAGTTGGTGTGGTTGGCCCTGGAGAGGACTCGTGTTTAAGAGTTCCTGTGGTTGGCCCTGGGTTCACAAAGTCCTCCAAGTCCACATGCAGGCTCAATTCGCAAACCTGAACTGCTCCCTCAACAGGAGCCGTTGTTGCTCCCCCAGCACCCAGTACATTTTTTTCAGGACACGGTGACTGAGCCCCACGTCCTGTAAGAGTAGCCACAAGAGAAATGTTCCTGTTACAATTGCCCACCCAGCCAACTCGGCTGGTTTCGAGGTGATGAACTAGCATAGGATGAAGTGAGAAGGCGCAACCATAGGAACTAGGATTCATTCATGTGTTCAATCTTAGAGCTCATGGATAGGTCGCTTCCAGGGGTGGGTGCCAGCTACCCTGCTCTTCCATGGCTTTAGCAGTGAGGCGAGGGGAGTACCCATCTCCCTGCCCATCAGGCAAGGCAAGGGGAAAGGGTGTGATTCTCCCAACGCCTTTGGCCAAAGCGATGGGCAGAGCATGTCTACTCCTCCCCCAGCTCTCCCTTCGACAATGGAGAGATGTGCAAGACATTGTCACCCCCTCATTTGTTGGAAAAGTGAGGGTGGCATCTGTATACTCCGCCCCATTAGAAAAGGCTAAGGAGGGGGCTAGTTTTCATGGGAGTAGGGAGTCAGTTTCCCTCTTGCTGTTGGACAAGGGGAGGGAGGTGTTTGTAAACCTGCCTTGCCCTTGGGTAAGGCAAGAGCAGGATAGTTTATAAGCCAAGAAGAAGTCTGGGGGCGTCGTGGTCTCTAACCCCCCCAGCCCTATAGTAAAGCCAGGGAGGGAAATAATTAACTCCCCTCGTTTTTGGTCGAGGCAGGAGGGGCTGCAATGACACCCCCTCCCCCCTCCAACCACAGCCCATGTGCCCTGGCTAAGCCTATGGGATTGGGGAAAAAGGCCTTTTGCTTATGTATTTGCGCTCACTGTTCTACGCGTATGAGCACGGTGGTTATATTGCCTGCGATAAATATATCTTTAACATGAGCACTAGATACTTATTTTGCCTTACTTCTCCAAAATGGTATGTCATAGGGAGCCAGGCCTCACTCATTCTCTAGTCTTGCAAAGGCTTCTGTCCATCACTTTCTAAGCTTGGGAGTGATCTTGGTGGTGTGGCCTGGTCCGCCGATCCATCCTCGCTCTGCAGGGCCGAGGGTTGGGGTGTTAAATCCAGGCTAGCACCCGTGTTAGTTTTGTTTGGGTTTCCCTGTGCCCTCTTACCTTGGCCATGTGCTCCTTGGGCCCTTCTCCTGCTCTTCCTGGCTCTTACATGAGGTGAATCCCCTCCCCCAGGGCACAAGTGCTATAAAAAAAAAAAAGACGGGGGGGGGGGGGCACGACGGACTAATTTAGTTAGGAAGTATGCAAGTGACGTGACCACGACGCGTGACATCATGGTATCCCACGAATTGACATCACAAGAAGTGACATCAGAACTTAAGCCCTCACATATATGTTTAACAGGTCTATCATGAGTACATTTGAGCACATTTCGAGTATACATGCAAACCCTCCTGATCTAGTCAGAGGCAGGGGCGCAACTAGACCCGAACGTCGGGGTGGGAGGGGTGGCGGGGGGGGGGCTCAGACTCCCAGCCTGGGCTGGCCCTAGCACTGGTCGCGCAGTGCAACAGTCTTTTTTGGCACCCCCTCCCCCAGTTCCTCCTTCTCCATGAATTCCCTCACTTCCACTCGACAACGATGCACCTCATCTCTCTATAGCCCCTTTCTGACAAACACATTTTTTTTATAGGGCTACTCGTAGTTTACTCGCACTCAGTTCTGTGATCTGCATGGTACACGTTCTTTATAGCAGGCACATTAACCCTCTGCGCTTTGAGGATGACAGGGGTGCCCATGTGAGTGCACGGTGAGCGATGAGACAGTGTGCGAGTAGGGTGAGAGGAGTGACTGCAGGGTGAGTAAGGTGGCCATATGAATTTGGGTGCGGATGTAACTGCAGAGTGGGACGAATGAATGTATGGTTAGTGATGGGCTTGTTTGAGTGATATTGCAGAGTGAGTAGTGAGGGGGACAGGTGAGTGAAGTGTCCCATAAGTGCAGGGTGAGTAGTGTGCTCGTGTGACTGCAGGGTGAGGTACAGGGTGAATAACACAAGTGCATTGTGAGTGCAGAGTGATCACTGTGAGTGCAGAGTAAGCAGTGTGCTCATGTGACCGCTGGGTAAAAGGAGGGAGAACGTGTGAGTTCATGGCGAGTGGCTTAAGTGCTGTGTGGTCATTGTGAGTGCAGGGTGAATGGCGTGAGTGCATGGTGATCAGTGTGAGTGCATTGTGATCGCTGTGAGTGCAGGGTGAGTTTGAAAGTGAAGGGTGAGAATGAGGAGCGAGTTGTCTGAATGCAGGGTGCATTCCCAGACACTTGAAGTAACTCAGCATGTTATTGAGGGCTGCTGTAGGGTTTCAGATATCAGTTAAACTATTGCTATTATGGCATTATTCAGGGACAGGGCTGGACTGTCCGTAGCGGGCACCAGGCGTTTTCTCAGTGGGCTGGAAGGGTGGAGGCCGGTTTTGGACCGGTGGGTGCTGTTTTTGGTACGGGGCTGGTTTTGCAACAGTGCTGCAATTGCGGCCCCCTGCACCAAAAGCAGCTGCAGTGTTTTCCACGCCCCAATCCCCACCCCCCTCCTCCACGGCCGGTCCGACTCAATTGCCAAGGCCGATTTGCGTTCCCAGTCCGGCCCTGTTCAGGGCTCGAGGGTGAAGGAAATAAATATTGTGCTCATGCAGAGGGACGATCCTGGACAATGTAGCGTATTACTGAATGACCTACTGAGTGTGTTTTTCAGAGTGCGCAGAGCCGCAGACCCTCCGGAGAGGACCCTCATGAGCTCAGAGTGCAAGCTAAATGCTGGAGCCGGGGACTGCAGAAGATGGGAGTGCAGACCCCATACTCACCAGACATTCCTCTGGACGTGCTGAGAGCCCTCCCACAAGGTGGGAACTGGCGGGACCTGGAGATGTGGATGGAAATGGGGGCGACAAAAATGGGTGACCTCTACAGGGACTCAGAGATGCTGCCATTTGAGGTGTTGCGGGCAGAGTTTGGACTTCCGCAGGGACACTTTTTATTACATAAGGCACTAATGACAGCCATTCGCAAGCACTGGCGGATGGGATCAGTAGAACCCCCACCACAGCAAACTTGCTATTATATGGCCCTATCAGCGGGTACTATCAAAGCAATGTCCTGCCTATACAGAGCGCTGCGCGCAGATGGACTACGACCACTGGAGAAGCTTTGTCTCCATGGGAGGGAGACTTGGGCATACCCATACCGACCAAGGACTGGGATAACATACTAGCTGGGACACCGAAAGTATCCAGAAACGCACGCTTCAAACTGATAAACTATTATGTCCTGCACAGAGCATACCTGACCCCCGAAAGCATAAGTAGATATTTTCAGGTGGAGGACGCGACCTGCCCGCGATGCGACGCGCCCCAGGCCCGTATACTACATATGTTCTGGGATTGCCCCCAGTTGCAGGAATTTTGGAAACAAGTAGTGCAAACAGTGAGCGAGTTATAGATGAAGAACTGACATGCACTCTGGCTCGCTGCCTTCTGGGCTGGTTTCCCCACTTGACTAAAACTAAGGTCACTAGCAGATTTCAAGACCTAGCATACATTTTGGCAAAACGGGAGATAACCAGGAACTGGAAGGCGAGGGGAGGTCCTAGGATAACAGCCTGGCGTAAGGAACTCCTGAAGTGGGCGGGATGTGAAGGCCGAGTACTGATGTGGGAAGCTAAAAGAGGGCTAAGACACAGAGATAGCTAGAGCCTTTTACACAACCTAGAATACCCAGAAATAGCGCATCCAGACGACGAGAGAGAAGCAGAATAAAAATGAACACTCCTGACATAAAAACGTCAACAACAAATAGCATATGCATAATTGCCAACCACCACGAGATTACCGAACGTCACACTTCATTGGCATCACCCTACCCTGCGCACACAACTAGGAAACTAATAATACACATGACCCAGCACTGTACGAGAGGCCTATTAACAGGATGACTGAGGGGAAGGGTGGGAGGGGCTTAGTTACTGTTGTCAACTTATTGTCGCTTGGACATTCCAATTGACCACTTTTGTAGCAAGTGAAAAGAATATGAGAAAATTAATGTCAAATGAAACAAATTGACTTATGATTATGTATTAAGCTGCTGCAGCGGAGATAATCAATAAAATTTGTTTACAAAAAATATATATATATTTTGTGCTCATCCTGCAACAAACTTCCAGTCTTGTGATTAGGGTTTCAAGCTCATTATATTGATGTCCCAGACAATACAAAAATAAGCAGTCACCTAAGCCTATTTTCGGCATTTATCTGTGCATACTTGGAACAGCAAATATTAATAGAAAACATGTTTTATTGTGTTCTAGGGCTGCATGAATGATCCATGACTGATAATTAAAGGGAACAAAGACAGAAAAGTCACATTACAAATGAATACATATGATTTTATTTATAATCCTATTTTATGTCAAGACGAGGCATTTGCAGGCTCTTTAAACAACAAATGGCTGGTATTTTTCTTTTGGCGACCCTACTTTATATTTCTTTTCATGAAATGCATTCTCACACTATGGCAGTAAAAGTAAAATCCAAATGTAAGGAATAGGCAGAGTGGGGGCCCAGGGGGTACTGGAACCAGGAAAAAACTCAGCCTCAGTAACCAGTTTACAAAGGTATGGAAATATGCAAATAGACCTGTGAAAAACTTGGGCGTGCCAGAGATAAGACTCCAGACACTGCCCAGCGGAGCCCCCAGCTGCTCCAGCTGTAGCACACACGACAGGGGGTGAAGGGGAGCCCTTTCAGCCCAATGGGCGTTGCGCGCCTGGTCAGAGGATTCACACTTTTGCAAGCTACGCATAAAACAATGTTGCCTTTTATCAGTGTAAAGCTTCCTTTACCCAAGGATTAAACAAACTAACTCTACGGCCAGCCTACTCAACCAGGCATAATATTCCATAAGCGGCACATTTCCATGTAGATATGATTGCTTTAGCTGCCTGTGCTCTCCGGAGGCGAGACCACTCTCCTATGTGAAGTATTCTTAGTCAGCCTTACCCACCTGCACTCATTTTAGGAGATTGGGGCTAATTTTTCGCCACAGACCATGACCCAAAGCAAGAGAGGAAGAAGGGAGTGAGATAAGAAAACAATCATGAAGGCAGAAAAGGGAATGAAAAAAAAACCTGCAAGAATAATCAGATTTAGGGTAGTGGAAGAAAAAGGTTATAACAACCCTGGCATTCAGCAATAGGACCCCAAGAAAAAGTTTGGGGCTCTGCATTTATGTTTTTACAAATTACACACTGCTCCCTCCCACCCCCCAAATGTCGCCTCCACATTTAGCAGCAGACATCTCTCATGTACTTATTGTTGGCAAACTATATCTAAACCACCCTCACATTTACCAGCACAACCAGACAGCTCACCCTGGAATCTGTACCACCAGACTGCCCACACAAAGACTAGACCATACATTTCTAAGTGAGAGGTATCAGCTCCACATCAAAATAAGTATAAGCTGCACCGTATCCAATGATGAAATGGAAATGATGACAAAGGTAACTCAAAAGAAAAAGGCACATGCAATTCCAATCCCAACTAGCACTTTCAAGAAAATATTGGCATTCCGGAGGAAATATTACTAGTTTGCATAGAAAAACTGCCTAAGTGAGGGGATGTAGGAACAGCGAGAGACACCACAAACTATTGCCAGTAATCAGAATCTACACTAGACTTTGCTCGCTAATAAGACCTCTGCATATTCTAGACATTTTACACTGCCTGCAGGGTGTACGAGTGACGGCCTACTTGTTTTCAGTAACAATGACCTGTTGGCTCGCCTATTCAGTGTAACCTCATCCTGAAGGAGCCAGCCCTAGCTAAACACACATGATCTTTCGTTTCATAGATAGCATAACTCTGAATTACATCAGTCTCTCAGACCTAAGAGCATCATAACAACAAAGCTATCCTGTGTTATTGTATTTTAATACAGTACCTTGCAGCCTTTGCAACATCGCTGCAATAAGTAGTTGTGAGAAGAGCAAAAAACATAACCAGCCATAGCTCGGCATGGTAACAACTTGGCAAACTTTTAACACAGCCATATCCACCGCTCTCGAATTTCCAGAGTTACAAATATGTAACTTGTCTTCCTTTCAAGGAAAACAGCTCTTCAACATTAAGTAATTCCCCACATACTTTCATGTGGCTTCTACCTGCCAGCCACACTTTAACCTCATGCACCAAGAATTAAAGACAAAACATTGACCTCTGATGTGAAATAGGAGAAATGAAGAGATGTCTATTTAGTGGCTGAATTGCACTAAGTGAAAGCAGAAAACCTGTGTGCCTCCCATGACCTCTGTAAACCAGGTGGGAGCCGTGGTGATGACTGAGGGCTGTCGTCGTGGTGCAATGCTCTATTGAGAAGAGGGCCGTCGCACTGTGCAATGCTGTGACCTGAAGGGGACGTTTTCCTGTGTGCGTTGTCACAAACTGGTATGCCACGAGGGGGGCTGTGGTAAAGTGAGAGGGCTGTTGCCCTGGAGCAGTGTGCAGCTATAAAGGAGAAGCAAGCTTTTACTTGCAGAGGAAGAGCAACGATTCAACTATCCAACAATCCAGGAGGACCCAAGATCTGCTGCTGGATTCAGGGAGGCTTACCACATAGGTGGAGGAGCGTGTGGACGCCTACCGGCTCTACTGTAGCATCCAGTCTTCTGATCACCACCAGGCCACAGACGTGTGACAGGGCACACCGACCCTCCACTCCCACAAGAGTGGGTAAGACTTCTTCTTTAATCTTTTTTTTTTTTTAATATTTTTTATTGAGAATGTAGACACAATGATAAACAATACACTGGTTAAAAGGGATGTAAGGAAAAAAATGAGAAAGTTAACATTCATTTAAACAAGAAATCTCTTAACATCAGAAAAATACAAATTCATTAAAAACTATTGAGAGGAAAGAAACAAAGAATAAAATACATCAAAAATAGTAAATATGTATATTACATAAGTATTTCTATACGGTTTGTTTTAATTTTTTTTATAAAAGGGGAGAAAGAAGGGGGAAGAGGGAAAGGATGAAAGAGGAAAGAAAAGAAAGAAGTGATAGATGCAGATAGTCAGAAGTATTAGGAGAAGGAGGAGTGTGAGGACAGAAAAGTAGTAAAAGGTAACCATAATAAATCAGATTTAATCTTTTGAGATATCGAAGAAACATACATTCATCACAAATTAAGTTCCACCAAACCAGAAAGGAAAGTTTAGAGTTATCTTTCCAACAAGTTAATATAACTTTAAATGCAAGAGCAACGAAAAGGTCGAATAACATAGATACTAAATAAAGGTGTCATAGGAGTAACTAAAGTTTCCAATGTTTAAAATAAAAAGATTTATGGCGAAATCTGATAAATTTGTTATACGAAATAGAAGAGGCAAGAAAAGATTAACAAAAGTCAAATCCTTGAATAAAAAGAGTGTGTAATAAATGATGGGAGTATTTTAAGATTGGTATTTAGAAACGAAAGTACAGTTAGACATAAAAACAACATCTTGAAAAGAAAAGTCATGCAATAATGAACGTTCAAAAACAGACCAAGTTGGTATAGGAGAATCAAGATATTCCTTAGACATAGCATAGTATTGTCGGATTAAAAAGGCAGTATGATATAACTTAAAGTCAGGGAAACGTACACCGCCTTCCGTTTTTGGTCGAATTAATTTAGATAAAGCAATACAAACACGTTTATTATTCCAAAGGAATTTAGTACAAATAGAAATAATCTGGGAAAAATAATAGTTAGGTATTTTAAAAGGTAACATCGATAGCATAAAAAGAACATGAGGAACAATCATCATTTTAATGGTGTCTAACCTACCCCTCCAGGATAAAACGAGAGTGGGTAAGTCTTAATACTGGGCCACCAATACTGGGCTTGCTCTGACTGACACACTACAACGCGGAGGCACTTTGACTTTCTCAAAGCCATCATGGAACTTCTAAGACTTGAACGCACTAGCGGGCCCTAGCTGGAATGCCACCTCACAAATAGAGAATAACCTCGATCCTTTTACAGAGAAATGGAACTCGAGAGCTGATACAAGGAAAGCTAGTGTGCCTGCCTTTAGAAGACTGTGTATATTATTTGCATACAAAATACAAGGGTGGATGTACGGGAACACCAATGCGCCACCCATGTAACACCTAACTGACGCATGGTAACACAAGGCAGCGCAGTGGGCTGCCTTGAGTATTTTTTTTGTTTTTTTCCCCCCAAAGCCACACAAAAACTATCCTATGAGGCAATTTCCTTTTGTATTTGTGCTTTCAGAATGCAGTATACATGCAAAGAGGAAATAACGAGGAGAAATTGATATAGTTCTCCTTGTTACGCCAGTCTCAGGTAGACGCACCAGTTTGGTGCAAACCTAGGTTTACAAGTCTTTGTAAATATGGGTTTGCGTCAAAATACATCAATGGATGTAATGCCTATCTGACGTAAGGTAACGCAAGGAAGGGCAATGTGCTGCCTTGCGTTATTTTTTTACAAACCCACACAAACTGGATTTGTGTGGGACTGTAAATCCCAAAATAGATTTGTCAGGGTTGTGCCAGAAAGGTGACTCAACCCTTTCTGGGCAAAATCTGGGCCTCAACTTATACATTTTTTTTTAATTCAACCACAAAGAAAGTGGCAACAAGGAGAATACTGACAGTAAATGTGTTCTCCTTAATTGGTTCCAAAAATTGTATTTTAAAATATCTTATGGGGTTAAGGCACCTGCTGCAGAGATCTGTGTGTTCCCAGTAAATTGGAGTGAATAATAATGGCAAGATAACTCTGGCGGTTAATGCATTTGCCGGAAAGATCTGTGTTTTGTCTAGCCTCAAAGTAGCATAGTGGGTTAATGCATCTCCTGCAAAGCATATCATGTAACATGCAAATGACAGATTTTATTTTATGTAGATAGATAAGTGGGATACTGCTTTGAACACAGAAATCCTTATGTTACTTACAGTTGCAATGACATCCTTCCAATACAGCACAGTGAGCTATGAAAGATATGTGACTTCTACACCTTGAAACCCACCACTGTTTTATGCAACACATCCTGTACATTGATTTACAAACGTACATGATTTATTGTATATGTAATATGTACGTGTGATGTAAAGCACTCTGACATCCTGCACTGGGATAAGTAGCACTCTAAACAAATAAATAGTGGTTTTTAAATTATTTCAACGCCTCCTCAGGGGTAAAAAAAAAAAGCGCTATATCAGGGATACTCAAAGTACGGCCCAGGGGCCGCATGCGGCCCTACTGACCTTTAATTGCAGCCCGCTAGTGAACAGCAGCACTGGGCTGCTGTTTACTTGACAGAGCAGGTACATTCAGAGAGCTGTGACACAAACGGGCATACTTTATTTACTTGTTAACTAAAGAAGAAAAGGTGGCCTAGACAACTTATCTTTAGGAACACCTTTAGTTTTAAAGTCCTCTTGCGCTAAACTTTCTGTAAACTACAAAAAAAAGGTGCATTTTATTAACATGCATGAGCGTTTTACCTTAGATCAGATTATATCGCTGCACTGAGAGGCAATTATTAGCAGTGATCGTTTTCAAACAATTATGGAAACATTCATGCCGCCCCTATTCTGAAACCAATGCCATTAGTAAACCAAGAAGCAAGTAATTTGTTAGGTGCACCTTGTGTGTAGCCTTGGATTTTATATAATTGGAACACTGTAGTTTATTAATAAAAACACAAGAAAAGGTTTTGTACAGCACACCTCCTAAACTCGTAGGTTATAAAGGGCTCTCATATGTGGTAATGAAGAAACAGGAGGCTAAGTGAAATTAACCAATTGCCTGGGATCACACAATTTCGTCAAATGGGGAAGCCAGGACTGATACCAGGTTTTATGGTTTCACATTTTGTAATTCAGCCACCAGATGATTTGCTCTTTTACATTGGATGTTTGACTTTAATTCTTGGTGCATGAGAATAGAGCATAGGTGGCAGACAGAAGTCACATGAAGGCTCGGTTTGTTGTCCACACCATGCATCTGCTTTGCGTCCACCTTTCATCACCCCGACCTTCGCATTGGTGGCATCAGTGCGGCCCTCTGACATGCCACAGACAGTAATTTGCGGCCCCAGGTGAAATGTTTGCGAGTACCCATGAGCTATATAAATGCAATTTATTTTGTGTAAATTCTGGGAAAGACCAACACATCTGACATTCTTACAGTGCATGCATATCTCGGAAACACTGACTGAACAAAGTGAAAAGCTGCCTCTTTCAAGTATGTGTGAAGTGTTAACGTGTGAAACTTTGTTTCCACTCCACTGCATTTGTGAGTGAGGCTCCTGACCACTCCCAGCCAGGAGACTAACAAAAGGTGGCCTGATGACCCTTCAAATTCGGCCTTTGTTATGGGCCCAGCTGGAGCCTGAAATAAGAGAGCCCACACCCGCTTGCACGTTGTTGCCTATCGAAAGCAGGCAATGTGCAGGCGCAACCGGGATGAGTTCAGCACATTTTTCAGTGGGGCCCAACTTCTTGGCAGGGAGGACAGCGTCCACCCTGTGAAAATAGTGGGTGGACACCGTCCACCCGCGTGTACCCGACTTGTGCCCTGCCTCCCCCCCACCCCCCCAATATTTCAATTTGTCAGGCAGGTTGGTGGGCTGTTCCTTGGGTACTTCTTGGCGCTACAGGGGTGGGATTCCTCCATCCTATTGGCAGTGCTCCCTGCACACCCCTGGCGGGAGTTGTGTTTTGTTCTCCAATCCTGCCCCGTTAAGACTTTTCTGCCCTGTCTACATTAGTTGTGGGGTTTGCTGCCAGTGGAGGCGTGCATGGGCTCCTAGTTTTGGGCTTGTACCTGTTAAGGCTGCCGGGGGTCATTTACCCACCCGCCCCTTTGTTGCACCTCTCCTGCCTCGTGCTGCCTGGCACAGGGAGTATGTATAAGGGCCTGGGGGTTGAAGGCACACACCACATCTCCACCGAATGGCCCGTGTTTGCTCTCATGTCATGCAGTCTGCTGTCCGGAGGTTGGGGCTTCCTGCTCTGGGTATTGTAATTGCATTTATATAGCGCTTACTACCCCTGACGAGGCGTCGAAGCGCTTTTTCGGCGAGTAGCACGCTACTCCGGGACCCATAGAGGATTAGTGTTGAATTAGTATAGTGAAACATGCAAGTAAATTTTAAGTGGTGGATAGGTTAGTCAGTTATTTGGATTTGGAAGGATAGCAGAAGGATAGAAGAGGGAAAAACGCTTTGTATTTATGTAGCGCTTGTTACCCCTGATGGGGTGTTGAAGCACGCTACTCCGGAAACCCATAAAGGATTAGTGCTGAATTAGTATAGTGAAATATGAAAGTAATTTGAGTGGTGGGTATTAGTCAGTTATTTGGAGTGAGAAGGGTAGTGGAGGGATAAAGGGGAAGAAAGGTTTGCATTCATGTAGTACCGGTTACCCCTGATGGGTGTTGAAGTGCTTTTCTGGCGAGTAGGACGCTACTCCGGAACCCATAAAGGATTAGTGTTGAAAATTAGTATAGTGAAGTATGAAGTAATTTGAGTGGTGGATATGTTATTCAGTTATTTGGATAGAGAGGGGTAGGTTGCGAGATAGAAGAGGGAAAGAGGTTTGTATTTATATAGCGCTTGCTACCCCTTGATGGGGTTTTGAAGCGCTTTATTGGCGAGTAGCACGCTACTCTGGAACCCATAAGGATTACTGTTGAATTAGTATGGCGAAACATGAAAGTAATTAGAGTGGTGGATATGTTATTCAGTTATTTCAATTGAGAACGGTTGGGGAGGGGTAGAAAAGGGAAAAAAGGTTTGCGTTTATATAGCGCTGGTAACCCTGATGGGGTGTTGAAACGCTTCATTGGCGAGTAGCACGCTACTCTGGAACCCATAAAGGATTAGTGGTGAATTAGTATAGTGGAATATGGAAATTGAGAAGTGAATGTGTTAGTCTGTTATTTTGATTGAAAAGGATAGTGGAGGGACAGAAGAGTGAGATATTTTTTTTTTAGGTCATAGCAGTAGGAGGAGGCTTTTGGGTGAGTAAAAAGGGGTTTTTGAGGGGAAGAGTCAGAGAAGAGAGTTTATAAAGGTTTGTTTTGGGGGATCGGTATAGTAAAAAGAGGTGTCAGATGATGCAAGGAGGGTAGAGTAGGAGAGTCTAGAAAGGGTTATTTTGGGATCATAGTAGTGGTATGGGATAAATGAGAGTGGATGTAGAGGATATATTGATAGATGTATAGGGTGAGAGATAGGGTAGTGCATTGGAAAGAGTAGTAGAAAGAAGTTTGGGATGAGTCAGAAGGTTGGGCCAGAGGATATATTGAGAGAAGTATAGGCTTAGAAAAAGGGTAGTGCATTTGAAATGCTAAATTGGAAGAAAGTGATAAATATATAGATCCATAAGTACATTGAAAGTATATAGATGCATAAAGGAGGTAAGTATATATAGATTAAAGATATTGATAGAGGTACAGGAGGAGAAATAGGGTAGTGCATTGGATATGCTTTTTCAGGAGAAAGGTAACAGACACACAGATTCAAGTACATGGAAGGTACATAGATGCACAATGGAAGTAAGTACATGTAGACCAAAGATGTTTTTTATTTATTTATTTACAACAACATAATTATTCTACATGTTTATACAAAGCAATACACAAAGATAGGTACATATCTATAGTGAAAATAAATGCTTATATACATAATATGCTGTAAATTTCTGTTTGTGTATGGTGCTTATGTGGGGAAGAGCCAATTCTTTAGTAGTTTTCTGAAGATAAGGTGGTTGTCGGTGGATCTTATGTTGGGGGGTAATGAGTTCCATAGTTTGGCTGCTTGAACAGAGAAGGATGTGCCACCCATGGTTTTTTTCTTGTATCTTGGGATTTTGAGGCGAGATGCCCCTTTAGAGCGTAGGTTCCTTTGTTGAATGTGTTTGGTGATTTTATTCCTGATGAAGAGCGGTCCCATCCTATGTATTGCTTTGTGGGTGATACAAAGTAGCTTGAACGTGGATCTTCTGGCAACCGGTAACCAATGCAGGGCTTTCAAGGCAAGTGAGATGTGGTCTAGCGGTTTGATATGCAAGAGTAGTCTGGCAGCCGAGTTCTGAATCTGTTGTAGTCTTTTCATGGTCGTTAAAGGTGATCCGTGGTAGAGGCTATTGGCGTAATCGAGTTTGGACAGAACAAGGGAGATGGTAGCTTGGACCTTGTGTGGAAATTCCAAATGAGGGAAAATTCGTCGCAGCGTTTTTATAGTGACAAAGCTTGATTTTGCTAGTTTGTCCACTTGGGCATTCATCGACAGCTTGGAGTCCATGGTTATTCCGAGGTTTCTTACTTCCTTCGATAATTTAGGTGGTGATCCCAGTTCATCAGGCCAGGCGGCAAGCGGGTCGTAATGTTTCCAATCGCCACACGTGAGTATTTCCGTTTTTGAAGCATTCAATTTGAGATGGCTCCAAGTCATCCACTGATCCACGGCTCTGAGACAACTGAAAATTGGGCATTTTTCAATGTCTTTTTGGCATTCCAGTTGAAGGAGTATTTGCGTGTCATCTGCATAGTTATAGCACGTGAGGTGAAATTGATTGATCAGTTCCGGTAATGACTTCATGTAGATGTTGAAAAGCATGGGTGAGATGATAGAGCCTTGAGGGACCCCTGCTTTTGTGGAGTATGGTTTGGACGAGAAAGGTGGGGTATGGATGACATTAGTTCTGTTTCAAAGGTAGGACGCGATCCAGTCTAGAGCAGTTCCCTCTATGCCGGCTTCATAGAGTCTCTGTTTCAGAGTGTCATGGTCAACCGTGTCAAAGGCAGCCGAGAGGTCCAAGAGGAGTAGCACATCAACCCCGCTGCGGTCAACTGTATTCTTCAGGTCATCCCAGATGGCAAGAAGGGCAGATTCAGTGCCTCTTCCCGGACAGAATCCTGTTTGGAAGTCTGAGAGTATGTCATTCTCTTCAATGAATTGTGACATCTGGGCGAACGCTGCTCTTTCTATCAGTTTGCCCAGGAAAGGTCCATTTGTAATAGGTCTGTAGTTGTCAGGGTTCAGCGGGTCCAAGTTTGTTTTCTTCAGTAAAGGGCGTATGTGTGATTTTTTTAGTTCTTCTGGAAATATTCCGCTAGTTAAAGAATTGTTGATAATTCTTCTTACTGGAGTGGCAGTACATGCTTTTAAGTCAATCACCACAGGGTACAAAACTCTGTGATAAAAAGAAAACAGGGTACAAGTCCTAAAAATAGAAGTGGGAGGACTAACCAAGTTAGGTAGTATACAAGAGACATCATGGTGCATAACATCTCAGCAAGTGACATGACAACTCATGACCTAACAGGAAGTGGCATCACAAGAAGTGACATCAGATCTTAACACTTCGCACAAATTTCAAAGGTCGATCATGAGTACATTTGAGCGCATTATGAGATTTAAAAAAATGAGATTTTGCGTCTGGGTTGTGGCAAAAAAGTACGCAACCCCGTGCAAAATGTGGGCCTCAATGTACACATTTTTTTTTTTTTTTTAACTCTGCCACAAAGAAGCTGGCAACAAGGAGACACTTAGCAGCATATCTGTTCTGCTTAATTGGTCGCAAAGTCTGCATTTTGAATTATCTTATGGGGTTAAGGCACCTGCTGCAGAGATCTCTGGTGTGCCTAGTAAATACCAGGGAACAATAATGGTGGTGAGATAACTTTGGCGGGTAACGCATTTGCTGGAGAGACCTGTGTTTTCTCTAGTTCCAGTTTTGAGTCAAAGTAGGTAACCCTCAATGCCTTATGTAACATATCCTGTATGTTGATTTACACACTTATAGGATTTATTGTCCATCTATAATGTATACGTGTGATGTAAAGCACTCTGACACACTGCATTGAGATGAGTAGCTCTATAAAACAAAATAGTGGTATTTAAATGGCTATTTGTGTAAATACTGGGACAGGCCAACCCATCTGACATTCTTACAGTGCATGCATAACTCATATATACAATGACTGAACAAAGTCAAAACCATGCCTCTTTTAAGTATTTGAGAAGTGATAATAACCAGTGTGCCTTTGTTTCCCCTCCCTTGCATTTGTATCTAGGTGCAAGTCTCAGATAGTTCCCAGTAGGTATAGTGGAACACAAGGAGGCCTGATGGTCCCTTAAATTCGGCCTTTTTTATGCGCCTAACTGGAGTCTGAAATATGAAAGACTCCACGCCGCTTGCACTTTGCTGCTGGAAACGAAAGCAGACAAGGTGCAGGCGCTGCTGAATGTGTCTCGGTGTTTGAAAAATCCAGGGTGGACGCCGTCTACCCGTGTGTACCCCTGACTTGTGCCCTGAAGAAACAAGCATTTGCAATGCAATACGTCTTGCATTTACAAGAGTTTGAGCTCTTGGCAGTGCAATAACAAACTCGCAAATGCGAGACATATTGCACTGCACATTACTAGCGCCCATGTGGCGCTTTCGCGTTTATGGAGGCCGCCCCCCTTTCTTTAGACAAGCCGCGTCTAAAGAAAGGGGCGTGGCAGACACTAAAGTGAAACCGCGGCATGGGCGATTTTACAAAAAAAAAAGCATCTGTTTGTTAAGTTGACAGGTTTTTTTTGTAAAAGCGCCCATGCCGCGCTTTCACTTTAATAGTGGTCGCGCACCTGGCTTGTCTAAAGAAAGGGCTGTGGCCTCCATGAATGTGAAAGCATCGGATGGGCGCTAGTAAACAAACAAAAAAAAAAAAAAGATAAGTATGCGCTGCCACTATACTTAAAGTGGACTGCGCTGCTAAAATAAAGAAAGAAAGAAACACGGCCGCTATAGTTAAAGCGGACCTCCATTAGTAAATAAAATAAAAGCGGGGGCGTGCTGCGACCTAGTGGGTGGTATAGGGGCAAATCATTAAACAAAATAGTACTCACAGCCAAGATAAAGAAGACCGTAAAACAAGACAAGTAAAAGGTCCAGTTGTTATGGAAGGTAACAAATGCAGACAAGGAAGTACCAAGGAGGGACTAACAAGCCTAATAACGACTCGGAAGCCAGCGTTTAGGAAGGACAATGACACAAGCCAATTAAAAATATGAGCAGAGAGTGGGCAGGGCTCCAAAGCTAAACTCCAATACTGCATGCCTCACAGCAGCGCATGAGCTTCCCAGGCTCGACCTAAAAATAAACACTTAAAAAACATGGTTAAGGGTTCACTAATCAATTAGTAATTGAGGAAAAATGGCCTGAAAGGCAAAGGTCGCTGCGGCTGGAGGGAGGGAGTAGCCCCAAGTAGACTAATTAAAATAAAAAATTGAGATGAATGCTGAACTCAAGAAAACCAGTCATACATGTTTTGTAAAAAGAATGTAAACTACACATCCAACATTAATGTCCGGGATTAAGGTGATAGTGGTAAGAAACCCAAACATAACACATGACACCCCACCCCAGGCTTGATACTGGTCGCTTTTCCGCACTCTCTTGGATTCAACACACTTCCTTTGCCTTGCGTCCTGCTCCATGCTGGGCTTGGGGTTCTTGGCGGAGGGGTTTCCCCTTAGCTCCCACAGTAAAGCTGCCCCTGTCATAGAGCCTCCTAAAGCAGGACTGTGAAAAAAGACAAATTGACTCCGCATGCACGCACTCTTAAGTGAAGCAGATTTTTTAATAAAATATTTTATTTCCAGTGGCTGAAGGCGTACACTGCGCAGCTCAGGAGGTGCAAACATCCAGAATTCTTTGACTCCTGTCCTCGTCCTCCTCCGGGGAGGCTGCCCGGGCAGGATGCACCTCTAGCAGAGACGCCCTCCTCTGGTGTGGATTCCATGCTGTCTGAAAGGAGAGCAAGGCAGCTGCCAGACGTAGGAGCCTCATTGGTACTTTTTATTTTTTCCCTTAAATTACAAAATATAACCTCTAAAAATGGCTGAGTTTAGATCATCTTCTGAAAGTTCTTGATGGCTTCTTCGGCCTTCTGAAGCTCTGTTTCACTCTGTTTCAGCTGCGATTAGGAAGAAAAAGGGAAAACGATTATTTAAAAAACCAACACTAATGTAAATCCCCATGTACTTCCACCCTTGCCAAAGAGACCACCTCCTGCGACCAGGAAGAGCAGAGGCTGCTGAGGTTTAATGACACTATGGTCCCCTGCAGCCCACACTTCAGAAAAACAAGCTAGTCCACTGTGTCAACAGCGCTGTATGGCTAGTGGTGAGGTGGCTTCAAGGCACATGGCGGCAAAGGCTGCCTCGGGGTGTCACCCCACAATTAGAACAGGGGAAACTAAATTCACTTTCAAGCTGCAAAGAACCTTGCGATAAAAGGTGCGATGCTTTTAGAGCTGACATCCTGTGAACACCACAGGCCCCTACATACTATGTGTGTGGTAAGCCCCCTCCTACACACACCTCTACTCACACCTAACAGCAAGCAAGACTTTAATGGGTACAGCTCTGTGTAACACATACTTGTAGGAAAGTGCCCCTTTCTGTCATGGCTACCCTCACTTTTTGCCACTGGTACTGATGTTTTTCGACTGATGTGCACTGGGTCCCTGCTAACCAGGCTTCAGTGCCAGTGCCCTTTCCCTAAAATAAGGTAAAATGGTCTAATTGTGTAACAATTGGGAGACACTTTAGCAGCCCTGTAAGTCCCTAGTATGTGGTACCCCTAGTACCTAGGGCCTGGGTACTAAAGAGGGTCCCCCTAAGGGATGCAGCATGTATTATGACACCCTAAGGGACCCCCATATACATTACATGCAGCCTATCATTGCAGACTGCGGGTCATAGTGCAAACCATGAGTGAAAACACAGCATGGCACACTCACTGTGTGCCATGCAAAGTCACAGCATGTAATATATGCAGGACACCACTACAGCAGACGTTAGAGCCCTAAGGCAGGGTGCATTATATTACACGTGAGGACATATGTGCTGTCTAGTTTAATTACTAGATAGTAGAAGTGAACAGGGAAGCCATCTTAAGTATATGTACTGGGCACTGGTCATTAAGAGTTCCCCGGCTATATTATGGCTTCACTGAAACCTATGGTGTTTGGAATCAAACACCTTGTCTCAATAAATCTGTACTGTTGCCAGTACAATATTTATTATGACATGCACCTAGAGGGCACCTTAGAGATGCCCCCTGAAAAACTTACCACTCTCTAGTGTGCTGGCTGACTGGTATCGTCCAGCCTCCCACCACCAACATGTTTGTACCCCCTGCAGGTGAGATCCCACGCTCTCAGAGGTCAGAAACAATGCCTGCCTCTGGAGGATGGTGTTCCCGCCTCCTCCAGCAGGATGTCTAGTGATTTAGCAGACCAAGGCAAGGGGCTTCAAAGCCCCTGCTGCCTTTGATATGCGACCCCGACTTCCCCCAGACCTGGGAGATGCCATCCCTGCCCTGATGCCCATTTGGCACCAGGACAGGCGGGAAATTAGCTATGCAAGTAGGCATGTTGCACCACCAGGCTAGTCACACCATTAAGGTGGGCTACCTGATGTGCTCCACGAAAGAAGTATTCCGCCATCTTGTTTTTGGTGGAATTTGGAACTCTGGGACAGGGCTATGCCCACTCCCCACGAGTGGTCATATAGGTGGTATAGTGACCCCAAGAGTAAGTAGCCCATTGGCTACTACCCTTCAGTCACCTTAACGACCCTAAATTCCGTATTTAGGGTGCCCCCTGACACCAGGAACTCAGATTTGACTGACTAAAGAAGAGGACAAAGAAGAGCCAAAGAAAACCAGCACAGTGGACTTGGAGCCAAACCCTGCCTGCCTGCTCCTGTCCCGACAACTGCAAATACCCGACTAGTCCGGCAGCTGTGCATCCTCCCAAAGCCTCAGAGGGCTGCCAGTACTTTGCTAACCAGCCAGCATCTCCCTTGAAGTATAGGATCCACAAACACAAGTCCGGATCACCGATCTGCTGACCACCGGGTCCACCGACGCAGTAGCAGCCATCCAGGAGGAGGTCACAGAGTGTCCAGGATGCCAACCCAGTCAACCCATCCAGTCTTCGAGACGCTGATCAATCACCCGAGGCTCCCTGCACCAATACCCGGGGTACTGGAGCCTACTGCAAGCGCCAAGGCTTGTTTGTGTTCAGTCCCAACACCTTCGCCCCCAAAACCGACCTGCTTATCGAGGGACTTCTACAGAGGCCAGCTCCTCTGCATAAGTCGTCTTGCCGTGTTTCTTCTCCCTCTTCTGCAGGTGCACCGAGAACTGTGACAGCCTCAAACTCGCCGACCTGCTGGACAATACACCTATGCGCACCGTAGCCCCCCAGCCAGAGTCCACTGAAAATGAGGGTGTCTCTGTGGCCTCGAGACCCTCAAGAGCTGAGCCCTTCTTTGGGTTCTGCCAGACTAGTCCCCCAGTAACCACTTGCAGCCTTTCTTTGCAGGTACTGTTCCCCGTTGACGTGCATGTTCGAGGCTACCACCGCTGAAAGCACCTCTGCACCCAGACACCCCAGGGCAAGTAACCCTGAATTCTTGGTGCTTTCTTGGACCATGGCCCATATTCACCTTAAGTCCCGAAAAACAGTCCTGTAAGTCGCTTGCAGGAGACTCCGTGCAAAGTATGTCTAATCCCATAGGTTAACATTACCGCATTCGAGGCTCATGCCTCAAATCTGACAGCAGTATTTTCTCTGTTTCTGAAAATCACTAACATGAAAAGTACTTACCCGATATAGAAGATCTTGGTGTCTAAATTAATATCTGTGTTATTATAAATTAGTGTCAGATTTCCTTATTGAGTGTGTGTCTCATTTATTGACTCTGTTTGAGCAACAGATGCCTTGCACTTCCCTCTGATAAGCCTAATGCTGCTTGACCACCCTACCACAAATAGAGCACCTTGGGATTGTTGAAGCAAGCCCCTGTACACTAGTAAGGGATACCTGGAGACTACACAGTGCATCTCATTTTGGTACACTAGAGAAGCAGCTTCCTACAAGACCTACAACACAACGCCCAAGTTATCACACATCTACAGATACACAAAGTAGATCCACAGGCATCCTCTGAATACGACACCTCTAAGGACACCTCTCTGTGTACTACACCTCTAAAGACAGCCCCATCAGCATCACACACTAATGAACACCTGTGCAGTACTCTTCAAAGGACACCGGCTTTATGTCACACTTCTGTCACACTCCCAGCATACCACCGTACGCATGTGCACTCCTCTACCTTCTCGGCTTCTATCTCCTGGATGTTAGTGGGGACTTTGCTCTTGTAGTCTGGCGTGGCCATCTTCTCTCGCAACTTCTCGATCTGCTTCTGCACATCAGCCCTTTTGCTGCTGAGTTTGGAGATCTCCTTCTCTGCGTCAATCAGGCCCTGGGAGTAGTGAATTGATAGAATAACGTACTGTTAGGCAGATAGAAAGCTCCCCTCGGTGTGAAGAAAAAAAGTCTTCTGATAGAGCCGCTCCCCCTCCTTTAGATGACCCCCGGTCACTGATGAATGGAGGTCCTCAACAATGGGCGGCCTAGTTCTGCGGTTCTTAGCCTTTAGACTCCTGTGGACCCCCACTGAGTCATTGCTGGAATCCAGAAACCCCCACTGAGTTATTATTGAACCACGAAAGCCCCGGCATATTCAATTTCTACAATTTGAACTTTAAAACAATACACAGAAAACTATATATCAGGCAAACAAATATTGAAACATACAATTTAATTCATAAACAAAAATACATTTTTAAAAAGAAAAAAAAAATCGAAATTTTAAAAAGGAGGCTTGGAGCTTTACTAATTAATTTTATAATTCTTAAAGTTAAACAAATATGCTGAACTCTTGCATATCACTGTGTTTTTTGCTCCTAATGTATGTTCTCCTTTCGTAGGTGCTTCAGTTGAGGCCACCCACCATCTATACTATTATTCTGTTTGCTGTACTTTCACTGCTCCAATAAAGCAAGCTAAAGATACAAACTTAGCTTTTAGTTTCTAATTTCAAATTCCTTCACATTTAAAGAACATTTTAAGATTTTCAATTTTCAGTGTTGCTTCCTTATATATATGTGCTTTATTAATCTTAATATTGTTTCATTTTCTTAACAGTTCTGGAGTAGGCGTTACTGACCTACAGGGGTCTAGGAACCACAGGTAAAGAACCACTGGCCTAGACCAACCAATGGGCAGCCTAGACCAAGACCTAGTGACACATACAGTCAAGGGTAACCAAGATGATGGTTCTGACCAGTAAGCTGGTGTGCACAACATTATTTCTTCCCCTTCAGACACCCGTTAAATACATAGTTTATTTTTGCTCTGTTTACCCTTTTCATACGAGACCCGGAAAGGATATCACCCAGTCTTCTTCAAAGAAGTCTATAAAGGTAAGTAGTTCCTTCCTCAAGTATCATCTGTGCCACCCCTTAGAATCCAAGTTACGGCTCGTACCTTTAGCATCAGGTGGATTATGCACTTGTCGGAGGCAATGGCGACAGCACAGCCACTTGGTGGCTCCTCAGTCACTAAGACGGCCACCGTCTTTGAGGAAGAGAGAGTCTGAATGTAGGATGAGTGCCTTGATACCACTTCCGCTGTCTCAGCATCAAGACACTTGAGGTAGCCTAGGGAGTAAGGAAGAAAGTAACATTTTAGCTAATTTGCAATAACCCTGGTCCACCGCGGGTACTGGCAAGTACTGCATTGCAATCACTAACCATGCACAAGCACTTCCACTCTAGGACTCATCACAATTCCCTCGCCATATTGGTGCAGCGCCTATGCTAGCTATATTGCAATCACTGACCATGCTCTAGTACTTTCTCCCAAGAGGGCTAT